>JARHVA010003366.1:1000000-1260000 GCA_037957365.1 Torreya grandis
TAACATATTATCTCAATAAAATAATCTCCTAAAAAGACCCTTAATATTCATACATACTTCTGTATTAATGCAATTGACAAGCATCGATTCATTTTTGTCATTACAATTCAAAACAACTTGTTATGATTCTACATCCATACAAAAGAAATATCAAGACTTCATGATCCTATACCATTTCACACAAATGAACAATAAAGGAAATATTTATGCCTAGGTCAAATATCATCTTGTTATGGAACAACTGTATCAAAACTATTAATCTTTTATTACCACAACTAAGAAATCCATTGCAATAACTAAACATTACAAGTTATGAAGTTCAAAGTAGTGAACTAGATAAAAATAACCACTAAAATTAACATCGTACTATCAATAAATACATTTTACATGAGGAAATATCAAACATAAAAATCATTTACAGCTGTGAATTCATTAAAATATAATACACTTTTATTGATTTCCACATAGTAATCCAAAATGATATTATCACTAAATGATATATGATATTCACTAGTTATTTAATTAAATTAACACTAATAAGATCATTTATCACTTCATAAGAATCATACACAACTAAATAATCTAATAATGGTGCATGAATAGAGTGAAATACCTTCATCTCAAATAAAAATAAAAATAATTACTCACATCAATTGAATAATTACTTAATACATATCAAGATCTCAATAAGAGTTCCATAAACTAATCATAACAAAATGTGAAACCTCGAAGAAGTCAAATGCACATGCCAACCTTCCATAGAGAATGAGAAAAAACCCACCCTTCCAATCTCAATTAGCCCCCCATTGTTGGCCCTAGACCACCCCATCCATCATTTGGATTTAGAGGTCAATAATAGGGGGATTAACAAAGAGTAATATTAAGTAAAAGATTATGAGCCTCAAAACTTACAAGACTCCAAAAAAATAAATGAATAAAAAAAAAACCAAGAAGACTACAAGTAAAACTATTTGGATAAAAACATGATTATGAGTAAGTCTAATAACCTTGTCCTTCACATGGAAAACTTTATAATGGTATTCATGAATCAACATCAACCTGATTGATTCATCAACCTCAATATTAACACTGATATACAAACAAAAACTAGTTCTATAATTATAATGACCTATATTCACCTCTATCACCAAATTTACACCAATGAGTAAAATAAAAAGTAACACAGGTCATTCCAATGCAACAAACAACCAAGTAAAAAACATGTCAACGATGAACCAAAAAATCAAAAATCTTACGAAGATGAAAGCACAACCATTTTTGTTCAAACCAAAGGAACTCAAATCAAATTTATTTTAAAACTATCAAACCCTCAAAACTTTATATTGACTTCTCACCAAACAATGTAAAATGACAAGTCCAAAACAAGCTTATGTAAAATTCATAATTGCTATAAAAGAATGCACCAAAGTCATGACTGAAACTACACAATCCATAATATCATTTATGGAAGAGTGTATAAAACCCATTGTAGACAACCAAATTTCATTTAGTGTTGAATTACACCTAAATTTATTTAATAATTCTTATTAAATTAATAAATCACATTTCCTCCCAAATTCAAGTAATTGAATAATTCAAAATGTTGAATAATTCAATTATGCACCCTTAAATCCTTATTTTAAATAATAAAATCCATATTTTACACCTTGTTAAAATATCTCCCACCTTTTTCTCCCTCTTCCCAACCAAATCCACAAAATTATCAACCTCTTATGACTCATCCCCTGAGTTGTCAATCAAATTGACTTAGTCTTGTCGATTCAGCTAACCAACCCTATACTTTTTCTCAACCATTTTGAAATGGTCTTCATCCTCATGGGTGAAGACTCATTATCCATTGTTGATCATTAAAAAATTCCAAATGATCCTCCACCATTGGATCCTTCTCCAAACATCTATAAATACACTTTCAAATCTCCATTTTCAAGCATCACAATCATAATCTTGAAATTAAATAAATACAAACAGAGCTCCACACATAATCAAATAAAAGTGAATAAAGATGAATCAAAGACTTGATTTTGCACCAAAACACTGCCCATTATCTCTTTTCATTGGAAGAGTGAGCACCACATATTTTAAAGAGAAAATCAAATGTATATCATAATGGAGAAAGCTTGTGCATTCAAAGCATAACGTTTGTGATTGTTGTTTTCTTTCTTTGTTCCTATACCATAGTTTGAATCTTAGATTAGATTATAATTAGTTTAATTTATTTTCACATCTAAATTTAGTTCATACATTTTTGGCACGTCCAGTGGGACCTTTCCCACATCATTTTATCTTTTGATCATCATTCTTTGCACTTAGGTGACATTTCTCTTTCGATTTTTATTGTTTATGTTTTCATTTTGCATTTAATCTTGATTTTTTAGTGTTGGTATGAGATAAAAGTTGATATTAGTTGTTTTCTATTTGGCTGTGTGCACTCTTTTACGTAACAACAAATTTGGAAGAAAAAATAATGAAATTGTAGACTATAACAACAAAATTGTCCCATTTTTACCTTTTTTAATGTTTTTTTTATTATGTTTGTAGGTTAATATCATTTTTTTTAGGAAATAGATATTTTTTCATTACTTTCAACAAAATCATCATTATCTTCAGTGAAATTGCCTTTTTCTATAGCAAAATTGCCTTTTTTGTAGCAAAATTGCCTTTTTTGTAGCAAAATTATCTCTTTCTACAACGAATTCATCACTACTGATAGCAAAATCATTACAATTGGTAATGAAATCATCTTGTAAGCACAATTTTTTTTTTCAACTTTATTTTATTTTTTGCATTAATTTTTTTGCAATTTTACTTTTCTAATCTATCTGTGTAACAACGATTTCGTAACAAAGAGGTGTTTTTCACTTGTTCTATTACAGGTTACCTTATTTATAGGAAAAGTAAACATTCTAACAATTTGTTTGTATAATGATTGCTAAGGAGGATCAATAGAAAGAATCAATAAAAAACTAATTTCTTGTTACTAACACTTTTCATTTTTTATTTTTAAAATTCTTAGTAATTTCATCACTTTTTATTTTAGTATTTTTGTTTGTGGTTGTGGAAATCATGTATGTTCTTTCCATTGCATTATATTGGAAACGATACTCAAAAATAATTTTTTTTTCCACAATTATCTGTGTTACCCAAGTAATATATGCTTATGCTCTTTCTTTGACATTACATTGGTGACGAAACTCAAACAATTAGAATGGATGTTTAATTTTATTTTTATTTTCTTAGGGGCTCTATTGACTATGGATTTCACCACCACATAGTACGCCAAAACTCATTTACCGATGGGGAGTATAAATTGAGATCTAGTTGTTTCAATTTCCTAAGTGGTTGTGTGTTCTAAGCACACCATGATGTGAGGGGACTTCATGATCCAATACCTAGGGTTTCAATAACTGGCTCAAAATCTGATATTGCTAATTGTCAACACACTTGGACCCCTACGGTTGTGTTGGGAACTTTTGGACAAGACCTAATAGTGTGCATCTACTTTATCGATTTCTTCCATTATTTTTTCCTCCTAGATAAGTTTGTTTAAGCCTTAAGACTAGGATAACCTATTTTTCCATTTGACTTTGATGCATTGGTTAGTGGTTAGTGATAAGAAGCAATCTTACACACACCCTCAAAATCAAACTCAATGGGCGATGGAAATGACAAGATCTTCCATAGTTAGTGACTTAAAATATTAAGTCGTAGATGAGAGCATAAACAAGTAAGAACAACAATAAGCCTAATAGTTGTTCACAACCTTTCATCCTAGTTTTCACCCTTTATGTGTAATTTTTTGTTTATTTAGAATATAAATTTTGTTTATTTATTTTCTTGTGTTTGACACGTATCTTGTTTATAAAACCATTTAATCAAACATCTAGTTTTTTTAATTCTTTGTCAATAGTGTAATCCATTGTAAGAAGCATGGCATCTTAGAACCACAACACAACCAATTCCATCCTATATCACACTTTAAATAATTCATATTATAATCCAGGATTCAACCCAACTAATTTTGATTCAAAGTCACACTTAAATAAATATCAATTAAATCATCAATCCAATCAAAATTCAAGTTTAAATATGTATTCAAACTCAAATCTCAATCAATTAAGTCAAAACATCGATAATTATTCAAAATTCCCAAACAACCAATTCAATCCACATCATAACCAATCCATTTCCTAGTCATGTTCACCTATATAACAATATCAAAACTTTAATTTGGGGATAGTGTCAAATCAATTTTCCAGTTATAATAATCAAAATTATAAGGATTGCTCTTCCAATCCTACTCCATCCACATATCATATGCCACCTGATACAATTCAAACTATGTATATAGATATATATGGTTCTAATCATAACATCAACATAAGTTAAACTTTTGGTCCAGCATCACCATCATTTTATAATACTCATATGTACCAAAATACATTCACCAGTCAAATTCCAATCCAATCAAATCCAAACATGTTCTATCCAAATCAACCTTCTAATTTTTACACCCATAAAAATCAACCTTTCTATAATAATCAAAATCAATCATTTGATATTGCATCTAATTCGACCCAAAACTCAAACTTAAACTTCTTCATAAATCCCCACACATTCACAAATCTAACAAACCAAATCTTCCAAATCAAGCCACTTCCTCAACACAATTCGTTACTAGTGAATACCAAATCTTTCCATAATAATATCATTCTATCATTAGTAATCCCTCTTTCCAATCAAATCTCCCATCCATTAGCTATAATTCCAACATACCTCACCTCACCATCCAAGAGCTATTTGATGCAGAGTACATCAAAATGAACCCACATCAATTCATATTTGAAAATCCAACTTTACAAATATGTCAATATGTCTCTTCAAAATCAAATCACACCATGTCACTTACAAATAAAAAAAATAACCTTTCCTCCATTATCCAACAAACAATGATTTTTGATCAAATACCCATTTTTGATAAACATCTAATATTGAAATTTTTGATCAAATACCCATTTTTGATAAACATCCAATATTGAATCAAATGCCATCCAATCGACCTATCGAAATATCATATGCTTATAAATCAACATTAAAAAATCCACATTTTTGAAAAGCTCTTCATCCCAAATATAACATTTCTAAGAGATCAGTGAAAAAGAAGTATAGTACTAAAGCGCTTCAATAGGCCTTTCTAATGGCCACACCTAAAACAAGGACAAATGTATTATCCAAATCAGACATCCAATTTATTTTGGGGTTAAGAGAAAGTTCAACATCCACTTTGGTCCCAACTATAGTTTTATTAGTAGACAAAATTGCAAATTATAGTGACAACATTATAAGTAAGGAATAATCCTCATCCATTATCAATAAAAATCCTATTAACAACATCAAAGCAGTGTGTTCCATTTCCATCAACACTATTATTCCTTTTGCTATTAGCATTACACTACCTATAAATGTCAACTAGAATCCACAACAAAGGACTTTGTTGGACATCTCATGCCAATGTATCAATTATAACATCTATAAACATCCATGAGAGCATCCCACTTAGAGAGATGTTACTCCACCAACCATTACCTGAAACTCCAAAAAACAATCAAAGAACACCCATAGATGAACAAATTGATCCTTTGTTGCTTAAGGACAATAATACCAAGAACACTTAAAACACCAAGTTAATTAGGAGACCAACCACATGGAATGATCTCCCAGTCATACTATATGAAAAAATATTAACTCCCATGTTACATACTTATTATGCCAAATTAGTATAATGGCATTACAATGAGTTAGACCATGATTTTGAGATTAATTTTGAAGCACATCATCGCAGGTTTGAATATTTTGGATTTGCCAAGGAATTAAGAATTGTTAACATGAATTTATTATATTTTGACTTTTATAACATTTAGTGGTTAGTTAATAGTGGTTAGGTGAGGGGTATTGGATTTTGTACATATGTAAAACTTATTAGTCCCTGGTGCTTAATACTCTTTAACAACATAGCTTGTAGTCCTTATCGATAAAGGCATCCAAATTCTATGTTGGTTATAAGAAATATTAGAAGGTTTCTAGAATTTAGATTTACTATCAAACATATCAATGTAAGTCTCTTTGATAATTGTGTTTTTCCAAGGAAAACCAAAGTTACTATTGAACTTTGTCAAATAAACTTATATCTAGACATCTTCATTCAACAAGGATTCCTCAATTGAGAGAAGCTTTTTGGTGGTTTGCTAATAGCACTTGGTGCGCTTAACAACCTCATCTTGGTCAAGTGATATTTAGAGTAAATAATAAAACTATAATAGAAATTGATGAGGAAATCCAATTAGAATAACAATGACTATCTAGAGTTGGCATGGGGTGAAGAGCTATAAAAATTAGGGAATTTATGTGTTTTGTGACCTTCTATTAGGTAAAGATACCAAAAAGCATAAAAATAATAAAATTATAAAAAGACCAAAAAAATATATAAGCTATCATTTATCAACCCTTTGACACTTTGGGGCACTTTATTTTCACCCATATTGTCTTTATAGTATTGTATTATACCATCATGTCCATATTATCTTGTATATCAGATGTTATGTTTAGTTTTTAGTTCGCATAACACACACATTTAAAATTGAATATTATCATGTCATTTCAATTTCATCATACCACCATGTTATCTCATAATAGACTTTTCAAAATTAATGTTACATTGGGTCTTGCCTTAATTATTATGAGCGGAGTAAATTTTTATTTCCCACATATCTTTGCTAAACTTACAACATAATAGCCCAATGTTTTGCCTAAAATTTTGTCCATGATAAAGTATCCTCTTATAGTTCTCTTTCAAATAAAAAATATTAAGCATGTTACAAGAAGAAATAGGATAATTTACTTGCCTATCTTGGTCTTTGGTGATAAACCCTTGCATCTGACTAGTCGCATGGGGCCATGATTAGGGGGTTTAATTCTCCCACATATCCAAAATATCATTATTTACAAATTATCAAACTAAAAATCCGTATCTCTTTCTCGTCATTTATCTTTGATATTGAGCCTTCGTATCTTACTAGTTGTATAGGATTAAAATTAGGGAGAGATACCCTTACTCACCTATATGTAGTCTTTGGTGATAAGCCCATGTGTTTGCCTGGTCAAATGAGACTACATGTTGGGGGTCATAAATAAAAATAAATTTAAAAGATGATCAAATAAATATTTATTAAAATGGCTTGTTTACATGTCTGTGCTACAAAGGGTAGAATTTATTCCATTAACTGATTATATCAAGGCTAATTCTCTCTAGACACGCCCAATAATGCTAGTATGCTTGTGATTTTGGCAAGACATACACTTTCACTTTATTCTCATAAATATTATCTCACCATCCTTTGCTATACATAATTTTTGATTGTTTGTCTTCATAATTTTCTCATATTCTTCCTTTCACTCTTTTTATACAAATTTAAAGATATATGTTATGAATACAAACAACTGGATCATCCCTCGTAAAAAAATTGATTAATGCATCAAAAAAGTCTTTTGTATATCCATCTCGTTACCTCATTTTTTGCCAAAAAGTGCACAATGTGTAAACTATTGTCCATAACTACCCCAATTATTTGGGGGCATCATCCTTCAGTCATCCATTGTATATTTCCCAGTGTGTCATTTTGTCAATTGATAGTCATTTATCTTATAATATGCTATAGTTTGAGGTTGTTATCGATTTTATATAAACCTACATTCTTGTTCATGATTGAGGAAAACATCTTACACCTTATTTATCAAAATACCCAAAAATAAAAAATTCAAGAAAAAAATCACAAACCTCTCAAAAATACCAAAAAATATCATAAACCAAATCAAAACATAAACAAATCAAAAAAACAAAACAAAAATCATAAAACAACACAAAAATAAAATCAAATCTTTCCAAAAACATCAACCCCAACACATCTATCTTCCATATCACTCACCTATTCTTGGGTGGGTTACTCACACATCCTTTTTATCACAACATTTAGCATGCTTCACCAATCATCCACTTTCTCATCACTTCATATATTGGGAGAACTACATTTGGCCTGATATCCCCACATAGACTTTATATAAGGTGGATTATGTAGGCAACACTTAGAGAGATGGGGTCTCTAGGGTCAGTTTGGCCACCACCTTCCCCATCATCCATTTCTCCAATGTTGGATTAGTTTATCCTTCACCTTGTCCCTTAATTGTTCAGTTCTTAGCCTCTCTCTTGGCTACAATTGTTTAGTCTTTATTTAGTCTTGTCTTTGTTTACAAAATTTTCAAACTTTTCCACTTTTGTATTTGATTGTTTTTTTCTATCCCTAACCATTTATTTGGTTATTTTTATCTTTTTATTTATCCATAGCCATTAATTTGGTTATTTCACTTCATTTTTATCTCTAGCCATTCTAATGGTTATTTTTTTGTCTTTTATCAAGTGTCTTTAATTTTTGCGTTATTCTTTGTTTAGTTATGTGTGTCATTCTCGTTTCCAATTTTTGAAAATACAACATGGACATTTTGTTGCAATCATTTAGATTACATTTGTGTGCCTTAACATTTTTTGTGTGTTTTAGTCATTTACTTTAATCTTTCATTTTAACATCTTCTTTCATTATTATTTTCTATGTGTTTATCAAGATTATTTTATGATATGCATATATAGTATGGTTATGACTATATCATGACATAATTAGCTAAAACACAATTTATTATTTCTTTTATTCAAATGATTAAAATGTCAACATTCATCATAATTATTCAATATCATTGGTAGTACTGTGTCTTATGTTATATTAAAAATTGGGTTGCTAAAAAAACTCAAATTCTATTAGAAATCCAATGCAAAGAATAGAAATATGAGATATGCAATAATGCTGCATTCTACATCCATGCACATTATCCAATCATATATTAGTCATACATCCATAATAACTATGTTGAAAAAATTAATACAATGCTATCGTAAATCATAATACATGAAATGTAATCAGTGCTATCATCTATCCATACATATATCCATCACATCTATGGAAACCAATAAGTAATCCATCAATGTCCATAGTCCATAGTACAAAACTCAAAACCAATCATCATGAATATATATATCAAATGTGTCTATACAAAAATGTACATCTCAATATATGTATACATCAATGAAATCCATCTATCATAATCTCCCTTATCTATGTCTCATTCTATCCCTTAGATGGGGTATCTAGTCTTGGGAATAGATCTCTACATTATGGTATACCTCGTGGAGGACCCATCATACATGGAATATATATTACTAACCTTTCTGACTTCACTAAAAGAACAAATTTAGTAGATGATGATCATCTCATAGAGTAATCTCTAAATGATGCTACCTTCTAGTCTTACAATACAATCCCTTCATATAAGCTCCTATAGTATGTAGCCTACTCCATATCTTACATCAACATATCCAAAGTGGCTAGTTGTCCCTCTTTAGATAATAGTACTCTAGCATCTGCAGGCCCAATTTGAGTTATGTCCCTCTCTTTTCTATAGTGTTGTATGGGCATTATATAATATAGTGTCTATGTTTCTGCATCATGCATAACCGATCCTATCACCATGGCATCCCCATCCATCCCATCAATAATACCCTACAATATATCTACCTTTACATGTAATTACCTGATCTCTATAGTTTGATCTCCTCTACCATCGACTACACCTTATAATATAGCTACCTCCTGGTGTAATCCATCTATCTCTCTATCTTGAGCCCTAATCTCCTCTCAGAGTCTATCAAGAAGTGCATGCTCCTCTACCAGTCTCATAGCATGAAAAGAGGTAGCCAAATACCCTCTCTCTACCTGTGTAACCTATGTTGGTCTCATAATAATATCCTATCTTACATCCTCTTCCTCATTTTCCACATCTATCAATGGAGTATCTCCTCCAACCTTGTAATCTATATCAACATCCATCTCAACCCTTGCCTCCCTTAAAATCTCAATGTCCTCCACATCTATGATCTGCATATCATGAAGATGACTAGCCTCCCTAGCACATCCTTTGCCTTGTACTCATTATCATGATCATCCTCTATCTCCTATAACATCCATCCTGATCCAGGTGCCTAAACCTGTACCTCATGTTTGTCTACTCAAGCTAACCACTAACCTCTACCTCCATGTTTGCAGTGGTGTATATGGAATCATCAATCTCAATGGTCTCTATCGAGCCCACTAATCTGCATACCCATCAACCACTCATGAATAAATGATGTTTATACCATCCCTCCATCTAACTGTCTATAACTAAATCTAGCTAGGATCAATAATGGTTGTATCAATCATCATACCCCATTGTGGTCTCTCCCTCATAAAATGAGCAAATACGTGTGGACCAACTGGTATATACTACCTCACACCAAACTATCTCATCACCCTATCTGGCTAATATATTTCTATAATGTAGGCATGTCTCTTGATGATGTAGTAAAGGGTCATCATGTAATACATATGAAGCTCCTCATGAGGCCATTGAAACACAATCTCTCTATAATGTCTCCAGGTGATCGGGTCATCACCTACCTCATCAATCACCCTTTTGTAAAAGTCTAAATATCCTAAATGTGGTCCACATACCCTAATAATCACATGCCATCCATATGCCAATGGCTCACCCTCCTCTTGTGTGCTTAGATTTCCAACTGACCTCTCAATCATAATGTGCTCTTAGTACCAAACCTATAGTAATGTAGAAGATCCTATCTTCATTCAACTTGAATACACAAAATGATGTAAATCATGGTATAGATGTGCTAAAATTCATTGATCCTATGTGAATCTCTCTCTCATCTCCATCATATCTCCAATCATATCTAATAAGCCAATAGGACAATCTCCCACTCTTGTTAGGAAGCAAAATGCCACTAACAACAACCATGATTATAATAATTAGAGAATCCATATCTAAATTGGTGAAATATTCTACATCGATCCCACCTCTAATAATCAGTATCAATCCATCACCAAAAATATGTTATAAAGTAACCTCCTAAGGACCTTATCCCTAATAAACAAGTCTACCTTATATCGAGATACCTAAAATCTGATACATAATCTCAAGTGTAATAGTCATCTCCCTAGTAGGCAAGTGAAATGTGCTCATCTCACTGTGCCACCCCTCTTTCACTACTATCAATAGAGCTCTATCAGCTTAAACCTATGGCATCTATGCAATGTAGGATAAGCCATTTACCTCTAGAATGCCAAACTCTTGGTGAATCTAGCCATGCACACCATAGCTACAGATCTCCACTCCCACATCACACTCACTTGTAATACCTATTTAAACTCACAAACATTAGCATTTTATTAGTTTTATTCAACATTATGTTTTTCATTTTCCTTGCCATCTAAATACTTCATCTTAAAAAACAACAAAATCAAACCAAAACATATTCACTCATTCTTTTGCAAAATCAATACTACTAATTACAAAATCACTCCTAAATTTTGTAAATTCACTTATAACCATATCTTTACAAAATCACTTTTAACTTTATCAAAATTTCTTTGCACAATAATGTTTTTACTGCCTTGTTTAGTGATTTGGCTAGAATCCCAAACAAAAAAATTGTTAAAATACACCTAAATGCAATCGCTACCCTATTTGACAATTTTTGCCTCCCAATTTAGTGAAATCATTGTTTATCACTATGAAATCACTAAAATTGATGCCTAAATCACTACTTTCATAAAAAATGATTTCATTTTTTCTAATTTTAGCCCTAATAAATGCTCATAAATGAAAAAATTTCAAAAAACCAAATAAATTATTGGAGGCCTACTCCTTTTAGGTCTCTAGAATTATCTCACTTGCTCTGCTCAGTGCTTGTGTTATGGAATACGATCCATATTTCCTTGCAAGGCTCAGAGTAACTATATCAAAAAATAATTCTTAGCTACTAACCTTGGAAATTAATTTGCACAAAAGATTTTTTAATCACCATTTATTCTATTTATATTTTTCTATCCTACCAAATATTTCACCCCCATCTTATCATCTAACTCATTATGTCATTCATTTAGAACATTCAAGAAAAATTAAATCAATTTATTCTAAATTTATATTCAACATTTTTTAATAAGCTTTCAATGTAAAATCAACAAAATCATTTGCTAATTCAATATCCTTTTTTCTATTTATAAATCCATAGTTTATTATTGATGGGATATATCAATCCCATAACTACTCAATTGACCCCTACATCATTAACAACAATAGTAAATGTCAAATCTATAAATGGTTAAACTATTATTTTTCAAATCCATACTCTAGTTTTCATTAACTAGGGGCAACCTTTTTATGCTACCAACATCTTGAAAATTTGATATCAATTTTGACATAACTTGATTTATGATTTCTCCATATTTCTTTGTCCATTTCTTCTTTTCAAAATTTTTGAGCATTTATCCATTTTCTCACACAAACCCTCGAGGGGGCATCATCACACTCATTTTCATTCATTTGAGGATTTTTTTTCCATTTCTATCATCAACACTTTACTTCTTCTATTATTCTTTGAAATAGTATTGCTTCACAACACTATTTCAAAGAGGGGAAAATATAGACACCTAAATTTCATTTAATTTAAAACTTCACCTAAATCTATTTAATAATTCTTCTTAAATTAATAAATCACATTTCCTCCCAAATTCAAATTATTGAATAATTTAAAATATTGAATAAGTCAATTATGTACCCTTAAATCCTTATTTTAAATAATAAAATCCAAATTTTACACCTCATCAAAACATCTCCCAAATTTTCTCCCTCATCCCAACTAAATCCACAAAATTATCAACCTCTTATGACTCATCCCCTGAGTTAAGCAAATTGACTTAGTCTTGTTGAATCAACTAACCAACCCCATCCTTTTCTCAACCATTTTGAAATGGTCTTTATCCTCATAGGTGAGGACTCATTAGCCACCGTTGATCATTTGGATCATTGAAAAATTCCAAATGATCCTCCACTATTGGATCCTTCTCTAAACATCTATAAATATACTTGTAAATCTCCATTTTCAAGAATCACAATCATAATTTGAAATCAAATAAGTACAAATAGAGCTCCCCATACAAGTGAATCAAAGACTTCTTTTTGCACCGTAATTCTATTCATTCTCTCTTTACATTGGAGGAGTGAGCACAACATATTTTAAAGAGAAAATTGAATGTATATCTCAATGGAGAAAGATTGTGCATTCAAAGCATAAAGTTTGTGATTGTTTTTTTCTTTGTTTGTTACTCTACCATAGTTTGAATTTTAGCTTAGATTAGAATTAGTTTACTTTCTTTTCACATCTAAATTTAGTTCATACAACCATAACCATATTAACCCAACTATGTAATAAAAATACAAAGAATGCATAAATAATAATGATTTAATAATGAAGTTCAAACTATCACTACAAAATGGATGTGTGGAAACCTAAGATTTAAACCACACAACCTTGCTCTTAAAAGGGTTTTCACTATTTTTGCAACAAATGGGAATAATTCATAAAAATAGGGTTTGAATCATGCAACCAAAATAACATACCCAATAGAATAATATTAACAAGATTCAAGCCAATATGCAACAAAACAAAAAACCCCAACTCAAAACATAACACCAAAATACCAAAAAGAATAGTTGTAACACAACCATTACATCTCTATAGGAGTATACACAACTGTAAGATTTATTGTAGTCTATATTTTTAAATAAAAATCTAAAACTATCATTATAGTTTCAATAAGTAACACAAAAATAAGGAAACCACTTACTTGATTTCATAACCATAATGCACAAGAAAACCATGGCCATAAGGAGAGAAAACTAGTTTTTCCCTCTTACACCATTTAAGCCACTAAAAAATCTATTGGTTGATCCTAGGAACACTTTTCCTCTTACATCTTCACTATGAACCACTAAAAACATGGGAAAACACACAACCACCATTTTCTCCCAAGACATGCAACTATAAAAATTCAATTGTAGTCCCATAATGGATCTCTAAGTTTCTATGTCTTCACCCATAATTCTAGCAACATATGGTTAGGGTTTTAAAAAAATAATATCCATACTAAATCAAAATGATAAAAAATCAAATCACCTCAAATATTCAAGATGGGTTGACCTCAAATTTTGGATAATAATGCCCTTATTTCCTTTTGACAGTAAAAACCCCATCAAATGGAACCTAAATGATTAGGTGAATCAAACATAATTATAACTAATGAGCACATCTTAACCTTGTCAAGGCCCAAGGCCCCCACTAGCTAAGTCAACCATGACAATACCAAACAACCACAAAAACCATTCAAAATACATGGACTAGTCAAGTCGCCAATTGACATTATTAAAAACAACTTTTGGCATGAGGATGAAACAACACTATCAACCAAGAAGGATAATTAAATGAAGTAATAAGATCAATGCCAAAATTGTTATCAACCAACTTTGCACCCTTGAAAGGTAGTTTAAGCCTTCCAAATTTGGAATAACATAGAGATAATCCTAGGTTGTGGGTGGCCTAAACTTAGATTGAATCTCTAGGTTTAAGGGCTAGCTCCCCTTGATGAATCACTTAGGCTCACAAACTACTATACCAAATTTCTACAAAAAAGCGATATACCTAATCTAATGGAGGTGATTCACCAAATATACTTGACTAATATTAACCAGATCCAAATGTAATTTAACCATGAGACTAACCTGTAATAAACACTACTCCAAATCTACCTCTCTACATCAACATTTCACATGAAGGTTATGAAATATTCTTGGGCTATGAGGTCTAATCAAGAGGTCATAACATGAAATTAATGAATAGACAAGTCACTAAACCTTTCACACTTCAATTTAAAACTTCACAAAACCTAGAAAAAAGTTTCAAACTGAATATGAATGGAATAAAAGGACAAACATGCTAAAGAATCAAGGCTAATCAGTTGACAAGATCTACTAGTCATGCACACACATTGAAACCAATCAAAAGAAGAGGTAATACTAGAATTATCTCATTGATCAAAGGATTTCAAATGGGAAGGGTTTTTCCATACCTAGGTGGAGGATCTAAACATATCCTATTAAGGATCAATTTATAGAAAATGAGAGAAAAGAAGAGAAAAAGGGCATAGGAGAGCCCATTAACAAGTGTCACTCTTGATAGAACAAGTTACAATCAAGAAAGATAAGTTATGAAATAGTTGCATCAAACCCTCTAAGTTATGTGTTTCTCTCCTAAAGATGTCTTCTTATTCCACATGTCATATGAGTTTTGTCTTATCCTAATGAATCATCACTTGAGGTCTTAAACTATCCTTGTCTTCTTAAAATTGCTTCTAGGCTTTTTGATATATCATGACACTATACACACTTAGAATCTTTAGTTATGATTTTCTAAAGAGTCCCCCATGTCTTTCTAGTAGATTATGATCTTATTGAGATCTGCCTATGCTTCTCATGCTACTAAATTTCTATGCCAAACTTGGCTTACACAATGATTTCTCAATCTACCTTGTAAGAGTTCCAACACTTGTCCATGATTAGATAAGTTTTGAGATGAATTTTAGATTGATATCTCAATATTTTCAAGATTTTACCTCTGCAACTCCTTTGTTTGTAGTTATAACTCACTCTTCATATGATTTAAACTTGCATTTGAGTTCTTCAAGCTACTTAGCCTAATCTTTTGGATTTATCACCTATTGTACTATTAAAATCACCTCACAAGGTTCTTGAATGGATTTACATAGACCTGTAGAAAATATATTTAGGTCCACAAGCCTTCCTCCATCAATTTTAGACCTTACCACATCTCAAACCCCAACAAAGAAGCCTACACTAGGCCTCTCTAGACCATTTTATTACCCAAGTTCTTCCACACGTGCCAATGTCAATCACCACAGGTTATCATAGGAGTTAGGGATGCCACTTAGGTGGTTCTAAGGGAAAACCAATTGTATTTAGGTCAGTAATGGCTCTTTTATTCATTAGATTACTTCTTACCTTCTAGGAAACTCAAAACTTATTTTAATCCTTAAGGATTGTTCATAGAGTTTAGGGCTTACATTTTTATCCTAATGTCAATCATCTTTACTAGGCGTTTGAGTTTTAACAACTACATGTCTTCTATGACACATTTTGTATAAAAATGGGCAGACCCCATGGCCCAACCTATCTTTTTACGCCTAGTTTTTTAGATAATATAGATTCAAATTCTAAATTTATCCTTCATAGCTATTGATTTGTTCCTTAAAAATTTCTTTCCTCTCCATGATCATTCCATAATGTTCCATCATGGCTATATAAACTCTATTTCCATTAGTGATCAGTTCCTCATACCATTATTTTGTATCCCTTCCCATGTGAGTAATCTCTTGTATATAATCAATTGTATTTTGATCTAGACTAATTGGCTACATGACCTATGGTTATTATGATGTTTCCATAGTTTTTATGAACTAGTTCAGTGCTTCAGTCAATTGATCTACCTTTCTTTTCAGCTCATCCTTGGTGGCTTTATCATGATCCATTCTCAAGAAGAGAGAATTGATACTTGTCTACACATTGTGCTTGAGTCCCTCTCGTGTTTACTGACCAAGGTGTATATGATAAACTTGATAATCTTCTACCACAAGATCCTCTTTTGATTTGTTTGGTAGAGGAACTATAATTTTAATGTTTTTCTCCCCTTATCATAATTGAATGTCCTTGAGAGGGTCCTAGGAGTAGGTTTTAATTTATTCTTGAATTTTGACATGTCAAAGTCCAAAGTGCTAGGATCAATCATTATTTTCCACTTCTTACTCACTAATTATGCTAACCAACTAGGAGTAGCCTTATGTTGATGTGACACTATCAACAAAGAATTTACAATTGATGTAACTAAACTAACTGATACTATGACTAATGGAGACTCCTGGGAAGATGACACCATTGGTTTCTTAGGAGGTGCCTATAAATATCCACTCCCATCAGTGGTTTGCAAATCAATATTTTCACCAAGTATATAGGTTATTCTAACCTCTACTGATGATATAGTTGAAACAGTGGAAATTTAGGGAGTGGAGGCAATGGAAGCAGCTATGCCTATTGGGGGAGTAGAGGATGAAATAGACATAGGAGTTGTGAATTTGGGAACCAGTGGAAGGGTGGAAGCCAAAGCAATGAATGTGTCAATCAAGTGTGTAGGACCACTCAGGTTTAGTGATGTGAAAATAGTGGGTTGATATGAAGGGGAAATAGTACTCATTCCAGGGGTTAGGGTGGCCTACTAAACTATAGTCAAGATGACTAATTTTGTGGTAATATACTATTGGGTGGTGTTCGGAATTAATGGTGATGAAATAGAAGGAATTGTAAATGGAATGGAAAGTGGGAGTGGATCAATCGAGGAAGGTGAAGTGGGAGGAAGAGAAAGTGGAGTGAAAACTTGAGCTTCCACTATAAGGGGACTTTGAGTGTCCACTTGACTTATTTGGGTTGATTGCACATGGATTATTGATGCAGGTGGAATGGTAGGTGAAGTGAAGACAAGTGGAGGGGTTAACACTAGAGGGGGAGAAGATAAAACTTATGGAACAATGGGGACTTGAGATACTTGAGGAGTGGAGATAGTTGATGAAGGTGTTGAAACCTCTTTTTCAATATGGGTAGGAGAATAGGGAGTAGTGGAAATAGGAGTCAAGGATATGGGATCTGAAACTATAGATCCCTGTGCTACTACTATTTTATATTATAAAAAAAGATCAATTGGTTCATCTACAGCTTCTCTATGTCTACTTGATTCCCCTTTTTTTGCCTTTGTCTTCTTCCTCTTCTTTACTTTGTCAAGTTCCTCTGATGATTCACTTGGGCCCTCTTATGAAGGAGTGATACCTCCCACTTTGAGCTTTAAGAGCTTATCCTTAACCACTATTATGTCCCTTGTTACATGCACACCCTTTCTTCTTAGCCAAATGATTATTCTGTTGATCATAGGGGCTGTTCTATCAAATATAGAGAAGGATTTAGGAAGTGACCACCTCATTGGTGGTAAAGATCTAGCGATGATCTATGTGAGGTAGATTGGGTCTACTCTAGAGTTTTCATCCACCAAGTCATTAGGGACTAGTGCTAGATCATAATATTTTATTTTTTCTCGGGACATCCTAGAATAGTTCCTCATTCTAACCATTTATTCATCATCATAGTATTCCCAAAAATCCTCATAATATGACACTTGTTCATATGTTTTCAATTCTAGTCAGTAGTGACCTTACCATATGGATCAACATAAGGTCTAGACTCTAGAGTATTTAGTGTTACTTGGAACCTCTTCACCTCTATAATTCTAGCCTTTAGGAGAGATTGGCATATATAAAAACTAATGGAAATAAGGAAATGTATCCTTGCATTGTTTTTTCCTAATAGGAGCTTATGTGTCTCCACAAGTTCCTAACCAACTCCATCAATGCCCATTTATCACTTACATACTAGGGAAGTGTGTAGGGATAACAATTGAATTCAGATACCCTAAGTTAAGAGTAGGTGAGGAATTGTATGAAGAAAGAACCCCATTTATTGATCTCATCTTTTGCTTCTTGGGAGAACCTTGTTTTCTCAAGATCCAGATTAATCATGATAATGATGTTGTAGATGAAAGCATCATTAACTCTCTTGAATTTTTGTATACTATCCTGTAGCATGAGATTAGGGTAGTAGTTATAAACTATAGACATTTTCTCAGGAACCATATTGAGGCTTAGGAATAATCTTCATTTGGCCAAGATATAAAAAATATATGATGTCATCTAAAATTATTTGTCAGTTGCACCTCCATCAACTGGTTGTGGAGGGAATCACTTATTAATTGGGCCTAATGTATGTGTTGTTTATTTTATTTGATGATCTAGAGATACTGGTACATCCAATATTGATAACACTTGGCATTAATATTTCTAGTGACTCTATGTATTAGTGTTATAATATCTCCTACCTCCTCTATGAAATCAGATCTATACATAGTTTTAGGTAATCTAGTGAAGGAATTCTTGGGAGTCTTGAGCCATTGTTTGTTAATTATATTTTAACATCCATCATTTTTATCCTCATAGAATTTTGAATATGTCTATGGAGTTATATATAAATAAATATTAAACTTAGGAATTGCAAACACTATGTTGATGAAGTTAGGGTCAAGATCTAGAACCTTCTCCCCTTTCTCACTGTAGACTTTCCTTCTATCAGGACCATAATGTTGGGCCATTGTAAGGATCAACTTGGGGATTTGAAAAGATATAGGGAAGGATGTAACTTATGGTAAATTAGAGTCATACATAATCTAGATCTAGTCACTTTTGAAATCTGCACCAATCTTAGCCCAAAAATCTCCTAGGTCAATGTGACCTAAATTTGTTTTTTTATTTCTACCATATTGGACTCCAAATAAGAAGTTACTCAAGGGTCCTTAGATTTGAAATTAATTTCATTAGGAGGGATGAAAACCAAAGTTATTTCTTGTGAGAAACCAACTATGAAAGTTGGTTGGATCTATAGGTGTCTAAAGCACTTGTATTCTCTGACAAAATTTGGAGATGATCAAAGCACATCATGTTTTTATGGTGTTTGAGGACTGTGAGCTTTCTGATGGAAGTGGGAGGTGATTAAGGTAGGCCCACTTTCTGTTGTGTACTAGAAGTATACAGGGGTTGAAGGTACTTGAGGCATGAGAGATCTCTGGTGGAAATGGAAG
This sequence comes from Torreya grandis, assembly GCA_037957365.1. Lineage (NCBI taxonomy): Eukaryota > Viridiplantae > Streptophyta > Pinopsida > Cupressales > Taxaceae > Torreya > Torreya grandis. The sequence continues at coordinate 1,019,817 of JARHVA010003366.1, forward strand.
GTGATTGAGGCATGTCCACTCTTTGTGGTGCTTAAGGGTTTCAGAAGTTTCTCAAGTGTTTTTGGCAAGTCCAACTCCTGCATGGAAGTTAGAGAATATTAGGGAATATTCATTGATTTGAATGGAGGTATATGCTCAATAATATTCTTTTTGAGGAAGCCCTTTGTTTTGAATGCAAAATCCTTGAAGGGAAAATTAAAGGTTTATTGGTGTAGTGCTTTTTCCCATTGGGTTTTGCCTACACGGCCTTATGGCCATTCTTTGTCAATTAATATTCCTTAGGTTATTTGTAAAAGGGTCACATAGCCTAATAATATTTTAAGGTAATTATTTAATTAATAAAATTAGAGGCTTCCTCATGTTACCCTAATTTTTCCTATATGTACCCCACCTTTCCTTTTTGGAAGTTTAGACAAGTTAATGCGATTATATGCAAGTAGGTTATTTTTGCAATATTGCCATGTGAAGACAAGCTTCTTCCTCCTTTACAATTTATCTATAATTTCATTGCTACATACATAAATTTGCTCAATATTTTACGTAAAGATCCAAGATCGTGGCCAATCTGACATGGTATTAGAGCCATTTTTGCCAGTATTACAACAATCTTTGTGGTAAAATCTTGCTACATTCGTTATTCTAGTAAAAAGAATGGTTTGGTGGGATTCCTTGGAGAATTAATGTAGAAATTTCTACTGGAGCTTTATATCTCAAAACTAACTATGCCATTGGTTTTAGAAGGTGTCAAAACCTTATGATCAATTATAAACACGATCTAGTTATGTAATAGTCTTTTTTCCCTCTCTTTTTGACATCTAAAGGCCCCATTTTTTATTTTTAGCAAAAATTCATACTTCCTATGTTATTGTGCAAAAATGCCTTCTGGGTTTTCTTCCTTGGGTCAAAATATCAAATGGTTCTCTTTCAAAATTTTCATTACTAAATTATTTTAGATGTTTTTGGCTTGTCTCAGTTTGCAAGCCATCAAACCTCTATGCTATTCGGATCTATAGATGGTCATTACTTCAGCTCAATAGTTGAAATTAATGTTGCATGCACTAGAGAGTCCACTAACCAATCTAGGATTTCAAAGAGTTGTTACTTGTTGTAGACCAACTCAGTGTTGTGGAGTTGCTTTACTTACAAATTCGTGAAGTTAAGTAAAGTAGGTTCGAAAACATGGTTTACACTGTTGTAGACCAACTCAGGTTTGGAAGGATCATTACTTCTTTACTTTATTTTTCAAAGGATTACTACTCCTAGAAGTAAAGTAGCCCAAGAAACCTAAATTACACTCTCTCTAGACTAACTTGGGTTTTCAAAAGGTCATTACTGTGACTCAAGTTTTAGAAGGGTGATTACTACTAGGAGTTAGAATTAAAGTAGCCTAAGAAACCCAGATTACTTCTCCAAAATGAACTCAGGTTTTTGAAGTGTCTTTATTACCTCACTTAGGCTTTCAAAGGCTGATTACTTACGGAAATAAAGTAGTCTAAGAAACCCAGATTACTCTTTTGAGACCAACTCAGATTTTCAAAGTGTCTTTACTTCTCTACTTAGGTTCTCAAAGGTCAATTACTTATGTCAGTAAATTAGTCTCAAAATTCCTGATTACTCTTCGTGGATCGACTCAGAGTTTCAAAAGGTCTTTATTGCTTGGGTTTGTAAGGTAGCATTATTTGAGTTTTTTTCCATTTTTGGAATTTTTTGCTATTTTGGGAGATTTTTACCATTTTTGGAATTTTTTGGTATTTTGGGAAATTTTTACAATTTTTGGAAAGGGTCTAGGAATATGTGAGAGTAATAATTTGTAAGTGCTATAACTTTCAATTCGTAGCTCCATTTTGGGTGTTTTTATTTGAAATTGCATATTTTTTCAATCTTTACGCATTGGTGATATTATTTTAGGACCTTTATAACATCTATTTTTCCATGGTGTAAAGGCTTAAAACTTAGTTCAAACATTTCATACCTTTCTTTTTGTATGCATTATCGGCTATGCTCAATGTCATTTTCATACTCTCTCACACTAATTGCTCATAGATGCATTCTCAGTAGTGCCTAACGTCTAATATTGAGTGTGTGTTGCATTATAACTTAAAGGGGGGTCTTATTGATAGTTCAACGGTGTACTTATTCTATGTGTAATATATTCTTTGCTTTCATCTCAATTCTATAAATTGTCTCAATATAATCTATAATAATGGATCTAAACATTAAACCATTCACACCGTTTAACTATCTTGAAAGGTAGTCTAAAATGTAACTTATTTTGAAAGGTAAAGGACTATATCAAATCACTATGGGTGAGAAAATTGAGCCATTTATAGATGTAGAAAATTTTAAGTGGTATAATAGATGTGATAAGGCCTATGGGTTCTTATGTCTGTCAATGTCTTCCAACCTCTTATTTCATGTTGAATTTGTAAAAACTGCCAATGAGGTCTGGACCACCCCAGATAAGCTTTTTAGAGTGTAGGCATCATGAGGGGTCATGAAATGGAGAATGATCTCATCAAATTGAGCCTAGGTGACTATGACACCCTACAAGACTTCTTTACAAAGTTTAAACCATTGAGACTGCAATTGAAATAATGTGGCATTGAGAAAATAGATGACTATTTGATTTTATCCATGCTTGCAAAATTAGGTCATGACTATTCAATTTTTGTCTCTACATTTCATGCTACCAAGTGTGCACTCGGATCTATTTATAAAATGCCAGAATTTGATGAGTTTGTTGCCAATATGAATCAAGAACAAGATAAGCTAGTTCAAATGGGTGCATTGAAGTCTTTAAAATCACATGCCTTGATTGTCAATCAGGATAAGAAAAAGCCTTCTAGCAGTGGAAAACATGAAAAATATGGTCTAAAATAGATCATAAGCACAAGAAGAATAAAAAATTAGATTACAAGCCTAAGGAATCATTAAATAATTCTAGCTTAAGTGGGAAACTTAAGAAGGAGAAACTCAAATGCAACTTTTGCAAGAAACTTGGGCATGATGAATCTCAGTGCATGAAAAAGAAGATTCACACCTTGACTAAGATGCTTGAGAAAAATAACATCAGTGTTCCTAAATACTAAACTCAAAACATATTTTTGAAATATTCTACAAAGGCTAAAGATAGAAAAAAGGGTAAAAATAAGGGCAAGGCACTTATTATAGTAGCTTCTCAACCTTCGACTTGGGTTATTGACTGAGGTGCTTCCTATCATATAGCCTCCTTAGAGGATCTATTTTTTAAAATAGAGCCATGTTCTTTACCTTTAATTCTCATGGGTGATGAAACTTTGGTAGAATTCAGTGGTAAAGGATCAGTTGAAGTAAGTGATAAGACCTTTAATGATGTTCTTTGTGTTCACTATCCACCAATCTTTTGTTAGTATACCAAATCACTCACATAGGTGCAGGAAAGTGAGTTGAGTTCACACATGATTTAATGGTTATCAAGGAGATGAAAAATGACAATATAGTGGCTTATGGGAAGGCCAATCATCAGTCTAGGTTATATACCTTCTCACAATTTGCCCTAGATTAGCCTTTAGCTACATTACTTACTCATGCAGATGGAGTGAGAAAACTATGGAATGAATGGTTTGGTCATTTAAACTACTATTATCTAGAGTAGCTCAGTCATTAGGAAATGGTTTTAGGGTTGCCTAAAGTTAAATTCTCAAATGTCGTATGCAATGGTTACATTCTTGGCAATCATTCAGAAGAGAAATATGACAAGGGCAAAGCAAGAAGAGCGAAACCAAGGCTAGAAATTATCCATAGTGACACAGTAGGTCTATTTAAAAAGCCTTCATTTAATATGACCAAATGCATGCTCATATTCATCGATGATTTTTTGAGGTACAACTAGGTGTTTTTTCCCAAAAAGAAGTCTAAGGTCTTTGATCACTTTAATGACTTCAAGGCACTTGTGGAGAACCAAGCAGATTATTCCATCAAAATATTAAAGACTAACAATGGTGGGAAGTATGTCAACAACAAGTTTGAGAAATTTTTCACATTAGAGGAGATTCAGATGAAACACACAGTTCCATATAGTCTTTAGTAGAATGGTGTGGTTGAATGTAAGAACCATACCTTGAGAGAAATGGTCAATTATATGCTTCAATCAAAGTATCTTGCTCCTCAATTTTGGGCCAAAGCAATCAACTATGTGTGCTATATTCAGAAACATGTTCCACATAAAGCCTTGAAATGAATCACTCATTTTGAAGCTTGGGATGGTCACAAGCCCATAGTGGATCACTTTGGAGTGTTTAGATCACCAGCAATGGCCTGTATTTCCAAGAATAAATTTAAAACAATGGACCCTCAGAGTCAATCTTGTATCTTTGTTGGGTATATAGAGGATACTAAGGGATATAGGCTTCTCCATCCTAAAACTCATGATTTTTTCATTGAAAGGAGTGTCAAGTTTCAAGAGGGCTCACCTAAAATCACTATCGACACTCCAAACTCTTCAAAAGTCTCACTGGACATTGATTCCACTTTAGATAGTGACTTAGATCCACATCAAAATCCTCTTGATGATTAGGATGACTCTTTCTTCTTCAAGATCAAGTGATGAGAGAGGTGATGAAGATTCTCCTCCTCTATATCAAACTCACACTTCAGATGATGATGACTCACTTCTTGATTCTCTAATCTCATACAATTCTGATCCCACTTGGGCCAGACAGATACTTTAAAGTGCTAGAAAATGGGTTGGAAATCCATTGGATATAAGGCAAACATGTTCATAGTTTTAGGGGACTTCACATGCCTACCTAGTCATAAAAATTAGATCCACAAACCTTTTATGAGGCATATGGTATTCTAGAATGGGATTTTACTATGCAAGAGTATAGTTCTTTAATTAGGAACAAAGCATGGGACTTGGTCCCTCTTCCTAAAGGAAGAAAATTGGTTTATTACAAATGGGTTTATCAAACTATGGTGTAGATGGGTTCCTTGATAAGTACAAAACTTGTCTAGTTACAAAGGGTTTTCTTAGGTGTTTGGCATATACTACACTAAAAAATTTGCTCTTATAGCCAAGATGACATCTATTAGACTCACTCTAGCCATCACAGCTACACATCAGTGGGATGTTCACCAAATGGATGTCAAGAGTGATTTTCTACATGGTGATCTCAAAGAAGAGATCTACATGGAGCAACCACAAGGCTTTGTGTAAGATTCCTTCTTGGTCTACAAACTCAAGAAATATATCTATAAACTCAAACAAGCCCCTTGGTCATGGTATGCCAAAATGGACTCCTTTCTCCTCACAGTTGGGTTCACCAGATGCCACTCATATTTGAATGTCTACATAATAGGGCAGGATGATTCTCTACTGATCCTAGTTCTCTATGTGGATGACTTGTTGATTATAAGAAGCTCATGATCATCCATCTTAATAATGAAAACTACACTTTTAGATATATTTTCAATGATAAACATGGGATTTCTGCATTACTTTATTGAGACTAAAATCATTTAGTCAGATTCTAGGATAACTTTATCCTAATCCAAGTATTTTCTTGTGAGGTTTAACATGGTTGTTTTTAAGCTCACTCCTACTCCCTTGTTATCTGGTGTGAAGCTTGAGGTTGATTATCTTATAGCACTGGTTGATGCAACTCCATATTGGCAGCTCTTAGGTAGTCTTATCTATCTCACACACACTAGAACTGACATATCTTATGCAGTTGGCATGTTCTTCTAGTTTATGCAAGAGCCACATGAATTGCATTAGAAAGTAGCTAAGTGGATTCTGCACTACATTCAAGGTTTTCAAAACTATGGGATACACTACAAAGTAGGAACAAAGTTTGATTTGATTAGATACATAAATTTAGATTGAGATGGAGATATTTAGAGTCAAAAGTCCACTTCAGGCTACAATTTCTCACTTGGTTTGGGTCTAATAAGTTGGTCAAGTAAGAATCAACATGCAATTTATTTATCATATATATAGGTATAATATAAAAGGGTTGCCAATGCCACCACTAAGGAAATATGGCTTCAAGGGATTCTTACTGAGTTTGGTATCTAGTTTCATAAGCCAACAACCATCTACATTGATAACCAAAACACTATCTATATTTTGAGGAATTCAATTCTCCATCAAAGGACAAAACACATAGATATTCACATGCACTTCATCAAAGAGCTTATCAGTGAGTAAGTCATTGATCTTCAATATTGTCCAACATTAGAGTAGATTATAAATATTTTGACTAAGCCCTTTATAGAGAGTAAATTTGTTCATCTATGATCTCTCATTGGGGTTAGGGCTGCTCCACCTTCTTCTTCCTATTATGGAGGTTCTTCACTATGTACTTGGGTACCTCATCAGGGTCTTAATATCGAGACCCAATTATCATCTCACCTAAGCTATGCTTAAAGGAGGTGTTGGTGTAGTGCTTTTTCCCATTGGGTTTTGCCTACGTGGCCTTATGGCCATTCTTTGTCAATTAAGCTTCCTTAGGTTAGTTATAAAAGGGTCACATAGGATAATTATATTTTAATGTAATCATCTAATTATAAAAATTATAGGCTTCCTCATGTTGCCCTAATTTTCCCTCTATGTACCCCACTTTTCTTTTTTAGAAGGTTAGATAGGTTAATGTGATTATATGCAAGTAGGTTATTTTTGAAATATTACCGTGTGAAGATAAGATTCTTCCTCCTTTGTAATTTATCTATGATTTAATTACTACATATATAGATTTGCTCAATATTCTATGCAAGGATCCAAGATTGTGGCCAATCCGATAGAGTTTTCTCAGATAATGTATGCTTGGGGAAGAAAATCCTTGAGAAGAAGCTTGTAAAATGAAATCCTAGAAGAACCCTAAAGATGGGCTACAAAATTTTGAATGAACGATTAAAAAAATTACTAATTCATAGGAAACCCTTTCAATGATAACCCTAACAAAAGATATTGAAAATTTCTTCATAGAAAGGGAAGTTTTAGAAAAAGTCTCAACTTTGTAGGATAAAATGTGAAATAGTACAAAGAAAATACTATGAAAAATTCATGCAGGTGATGAGGTTCTAGTTTTGTAATCATGGCTTCATACTTGGTTTAACGTGTCTCAAGCTTTAAAACACACTTGGTAAATTTTAACAATGATAAAAATTTACAAAAATAACTTAGTTTTTATAGGAAAAATCCTACAATTAATGTAGCTCAAGTGGTTGGTGGTGGAGGTTGGACTTGCTTGAATCAAGTCCAATCTCCATAAGAAGACTTGGCTTGGTGGGAAGCAAGACTTGACATGCACTTTACACATTCAAAAATATGCAATGTGCACTTTAGGTTTTGCATTTCATAGGAAGGGAGTTGATGAGTTGGCAATATTTAGACCTACTTGACGTAGGTCCACTCTTTACTAATGGGATGATCGGCTTTGGTAGAAGGTGGAACACACAAGTCACTTTGCACTTTTGGAATGTGAAAAGTGCACTCGAGGTTCTGGGTCCTATAGTGAAAATTTAGTAAGTGGTTTGGGTAGAAGGCAGAGCTTGGCATGCACTTTGCACATTCTAAAATTTTCAAAGTGCATCTAAAGTTTTGGGTTCCACTAGATGGGAGATTTATAGGTTTGGTAGGATTCAGATCCCATCATGCACTTTGCACATTGGGAAAATATGCAAAGTGCATGTTGAGTTCTAGATTCCACAAGATGGGTGCATGGCAAGATCTGGAGCCTGCCATGTATTTTGCACATTGTGAAAATGTGCAAAGTGCATGGTGAGTTATGGATTCTATGGTCTTAAGTTTTGGTGATTTGTGGGACCCAAAACTTGAAAAGAAATTTGCACAAGTGAAAATTTCAATTAGAGTTCTAGATTCTATAAGGTAAAGGGAAAGATGGGTTTTTTGAAGGATTCAGGGTTTTTCTTAAATAATTAAGTGGGTCTCCGTTAGGGTGTTAGATGTAATGATATTGTTGGGCAAAAAATATCAACATTTTTGGCAACCTTTGTGGGATGATTGTCTACTAATCATTTTCAATCTAGTAGCCTTCTAAAACATGGGGCATGGAGTCAACTTTTCTATGATAAAACTCTAACCTAGGGAAAAACAAACTGGGATTTGCCTAGACACGGATGAAATAAGAAAAATAAATAAATAAAATATGTAAAAACAACATAACCTAAGGAAATAAATCCTAATGAGTTTGAATAGTGCAATTCTTATTAAAAAAACACAATTATCCCTATTATTTACAAAAATTTAATCTTTTCAAAACAAGTTTCTTACCTCAAAATCAATCTTTGAGGTATATCCCATTAACTGGGATTGGAAATTATACTCTATCAAGCTTGGAGAGTTGGAATACATTGGTTCCTTTGCACTGAGTGATGATAAATGGACCACTCTATATCACATCAAATTTGGTGTGCCTACTTGGTTTTATTTTATCTACATCCCACTTGAGGAACATGTTTCCTTCATTAAAGCTTCTTGTAGTTTCCTTTTTATCAAAAGTCTTCTTGGTTTGTGCTTGATTTTATTCCAAGACTTCCATTGATTAATGCTTGATTCTTCAAGCTCTATGATTTTAACCAGTCTCATCATTATTTCATCATTATCGATCAAGTCCAATTGGTCATTGAGCTCTAAATATGGAATTTTAATTTATAGTGGTACTCGTGCTTCTTTTCCATATACCAACATGAAAGGTGAATTATCGATGACTCTTTTTAGTGTAATTCTATCAGTACACAATGCTGATTTTAGTTTTGTATGCCACATTCTTTAGTTATCCTCTATTATTTGTTTGATAATTCTAATCAAGTTTTTTTTGGTTGAATCAAATAAGGCATTACCCTAAGCGTAATAATTTGAAAAAATAATTAGGTACACATTATGATTTAAATCTCATTCATTGCCCTGAGTGCCCATAAATGCCTTAGCATTATCTGATATTATGGTGTGAAGAACACCAAACCTTGAACTATACTATCCATGAAGTCAAGAATAGATGCTTCAATGGCATCCTTTAAATCAACCAATTCAATCCATCATGTAAAATAATCTATTTCTATGATAAGCCATTTATAAACCATGCTTGATGATGGATTGATCAAGCTAATGAAATCTAATCCCCATTGGGCAAATGGTTGATCTACTTGAATGGGTCTGAGAGGAAGTGCAACTAGTCTTTGCTTTCTAGTAAAGTAAGCACACTTTCATAATTTCTTACCCATTGATGGGTATCCTTGAATAATTAAGGCCAATAGTAACCTCCTCTCATTATCTTAATGTAAATAGTCCTCACATAAAAATGTCCTCCTAATAGTCCATCATAAAATTACTCGAACATTTTGGAAACTTGATCTTGCTCAATACATCTTAACAAGACTCCATTCACATCCTTTCAACATAAAGTTCCATCAATAAAAACATAGGGAATTGATTGGAGTTGAAAATACCTTTTATTTGACTCATAAAAGTCATAGGGGTATTCTCCAGTTTGTAGGAAATGAGTCATGTCTTAAATCTAGTTGTTAAAAAAAGGTAGATTGTCTAGTTGAGGTGTAGTTTGAGCATACACTATATCAAATACTGGTTCAATAGTATTGATGTCAATAGATAATTGTTTACATAATCCTTTTCCTCTTATAGCTTTATGATTATGATATCCATGTGATACTTCATAACCTTAGTGATCCATCCTGCTCTTTTTTCATTTATCTCCCTATTCAACATTAATTATTTGATGCTCTGATGACTCACCATCAGATGTATCTTGTTATTGGAGAGAATATGCCTAAATTTTTTGAGTGATTTGATTACCATACATACCTAATTCTCCATAAAAATATAATTCTCTTCATAATCTTTCAAAGATTAGCTGAAAAAAATTGGCTGTTCTAAATCTTCTTGATTATGCTAAGTCAGAATTGCTGAGATACTTCCTTCCCCTCCAAATGCATAGAGGATAAAATCCCTCTCATATTTTGGGTTAACCAGGGTAGGGGCTTGTGAAATATCCTATTTTATATCCTTGAATATATCTTTTCCATCTTGATTCCAGCTAAAAAGAGTTTCCTTCTTTAGAAATGTAGTAAGGGGATTTGTCAAAAAGGCAAAATTTGGTACAAATCTTCTCACAAAATTGATCCTACCAAGAAATTTTTGTAGGCCATTTTTATGACTCGGTAGTGCTAATGTAGATATGGATATAACTCATTCAAGGTCTATTTTTAGACCTTATTTTTACACTATGTGTCCTAGTATCTTCTAATCGTGTACTATGAACACACATTTATTCTGGTTAAGGGAAACCCCAAATTCTATAAACCTTTCAAAAATATTTCTCAGGTAGTCTAGATGTGCATTAGCATGCTTTGAGTATAATGTAATATCATATACATATATTTAAATTATATCATTTATCAGACCCTTGAATTCCATATCTATGGCTATCTAAAAAGTCACGCCTATGTTTTTCAGACCAAATGACATTTTCTTGTATGTGTAATTGCCCCATTTAGTGGTGACGGCAGTTTTAAATTGATCTAATTCCTGTACCAGGATTTGGTTATAACCTAAATAACCTTATAGAAGAGAGAATATTTCAAATCTTAATATTTTATATAGAATTTATTCCATAGGGGGAAGAGGATAATGATCTTTCAATGATGCTTTATTCAGGTCTCTAAAGTCTATGCATAGCTAGATTTCACCATTTTTCTTTCTGCTAGGGACCAAATTTGCTACCAAAGATGAGTGTTTGATTAGAAATATTATGTTAGCCTTTATTAACTTAGAGAGCTCATTTTTTATCGAGGGTTCAATCTTAGGATTGATGAGTCTCTATTTTTTCCTGATAGATTTTTTGTTTGGATCCAATTTTATAGTGTGTTGTGCTAAAATTGGATCAAATCCTCTTAAGTAATGATAAATCCAAGTGAAGTTATCATCAAAATCTTGACATAATTGAAAAAAATCATGCTTCTCTAAAATATTGCATACCTTATCTAACTTGAGGGACTTGGCTTCTGGGATGATGATGGGTTCACAATATTCTTCATTCACTATAATGTTCTTCTTTTCACCTTTTAGCTAGTCATATGAATTGAAGATGTTTTCTAGTGTCAAAAGACCCATAGGTGCTTGTTATTTTTTAACTAACTAATCTAATCACCATATTAGTCTTGTAGCCTTAGTTTTTTCCTTTCTAAAAACTTAGCCTCTTCTCTTAGAAAATTTACAATCTGCTTGTCACTATTGAAGACTTGACAGTTAGTTGCATTATCATAAATATAAGGCCTTACAATTAGCCTCACATTATGGCTATTCTTCTTCTTTATTTTTATTGGTAGGTTATATTGGGACCCCATCGAGGCCATGTGGTTAGAATATTTACTTTGTGCCCTTGGTATTGCTTGAATATTCAAAGTGGTGAAATCTTCTAATAGGTCCCAAACCCTGTGTTTATAAGACCTTAGAAAATTGTTTTTGGTTACACTTTTTGATCTAACTTGGTGAACGATGAGCTCACTATCACCAAATATCTAAAAAATATTTATTCCTCTGTCTTTGGATAACTAGAGGCCTCAAATCAAGGCTTTGTATTCAGCTACATTGTTGGTACAACTAAGTTGAAGTTTGAATGAGTAGAAGTAGACCTCCTTTTGTAGGTAAATCAATACAATCCTTGCACCTGCACCATTTTTTATTCTTGAGACATCAAAAAATAATTTCCACATCCCTTGAATATCTTCAGATGATTTGACTAAATTTAGGATAATTGCATCTTTCTCATGAATGCAATATATCCCTAACCTTGTTTCCTATACATAGTCATAAGGATCAAATTATAGGGTTGATCCCCATTCATCCAAATGAGTATCTAGAATATATTATATAGGTTTTACATTATCTTGATATATTTCTTCCTCTTCTTGATCTTGCAATGTACAATTCATTTCTATGAGAGGAATAGGATTGTATGGATCTATATGATCTTTTGCAATTAGCTCAGCTCTTATTGTTACTCTAGTTACATATCTCATTCTTAGTAGCATGCAAGACCAATCTACAAATATATATCCTCCCATCTTTGTAGTGAAATCTATTAAAAGACACATGGTGAAGTAGGGGGGAAGATCTATGACTGGAATATCTTGAGTAATTGATAGGCTTGGGCAAGCATGAATAGTGAGGTTTAGTCCCTTTATGGTTCCTACTATTTGAATAATAGTCACATCTAGTTACATTAATCCCTTATTAATAGGTGTGTATTTTTTCCTAAAGCTTCATCTATTTTCTTAGGCATTATTGAACTACTAGCCCCTGAGTCCTCCATACAAGTATGTACTAGATGCTTCTCTATTATAAGTGAAAGATAGAAGGGGGGAGGCTTACCATTTTTGCCCATTTTATTATCATCTTGAGGTTGACATAGATTTATTGTAGGTTTAGGCACCTTGGTTGGAACCTTTTTTGATATCTAGAAATTCTTTAGAACCTCCTGTAGTAAGTCCCTTTGTGCTGGTATAGATAGTGCTTCCCACATAGTGACATTTAGATTAGTCTTCTTCATTTGGTCAACTATGCTAAAAGGGATATTACCAACCTTTGCTGATGATTTTTTAGGGTTTGCATCCTCCTTTACAAGATTTGGGGTGGGCACCTTTACTTTGAATTAATTTGTAGGTACAAAGGGTAGCCTTTGCAATATGTTGTTCTTTGTTGGTTCTATTGCAATTTTAAAAGTTGAAGCTTGCTCTACCCTGAGGGGCTGATCAACTTATATTTCTCTTTTCTTGGAATGTGTATTAGCTACTACAGGACCTCCACCATTGAAAAATGCTTCATCTTGGCTTACCCCATCAAAATCATCCTCCTACCAGTTTAGAAGAGTTCACTTTGAGCAGGTTATTGTGTGTCTACTTGTTGGTAAGTAGATTTTTTTTGTTGTCCTTACATGCTTGTTATGCCTTGTACCATCAAGGCTTTACTAATTAAACTATTGGGGCAAGTGTTCTGATTATGGGGCTAATTGCAAAGATAACACCACTTGTATTATTGAACCAAATTATTTTGAACAGGGATAATGGCTTTGAAAGCTCTTGGTGTTGGTAAGGTACACGCATTTGGAGGTCTTGGATATGAATTCTATATTTTTTGTTGGTTGCTACCTTGATATGGCTGCCTATTCCCTTGGTATACAAGGTTAGATGGCTAAAAAGGTTTGTAGTTTTGGGTTTGATACCTTTTCATTGCCACTAACTCATTTCCAATGCTCATAAGTAATGAATTTAACTCATAATGATCATCTAAAGGTGCATGAGTCAAAGTAGGCACCTTGCTCATAGTGGGAATTAGAGCAAGCGCAGGTGGGGGAATAGGGGCTATTTCTAGAAATATAGGCATTGGTACAATTTTCCCATCTTGGATTAAATAATTTTCTACCCTTATTGCAATATCTTCTAGTTGCAAGAAGTTTAATGCCATCTATTGATTGAATCATTACAATTATATAACTATTGAGTGATTTAGGTAATACAAGAAAGCATTATTTGTAGTGGGTTTAACCAAGATTGGGATTCTATTCCAGATATTTTGGAAATGGTAATTAAAGTTATTCATTTGCTCATGAGAATCTCATTGAATAGTAATTAATTATTCAGCTAAGAAAGGTGGTCACTCTTGTCCTCAAAATGGGTGCACATTACAGTGCCTAACTCATCCCAAACTTAGATTGAGGTGGGAACAAGGCCTCTATACCATTATAAAGATTTCCCCTTCAAATAAGAGACTAGAAGTATGATTGAAACATTGTCTTGGACCATGTTATAGATTGCATAGAGATTAGCAATATCTTGTATGTGTTCTGAAGTAGTGGTAGAGGTTTCACTAGTAAAATACGGTAGGCTTTTTAAGGCTGAGACTGTATATCATCATGTTGGGCCAAAATGAGTGGACTGCCTATATTGAAAGATATAAAATTCTAATTTCTAGCCACTATAGGAGGTATAACACTAATAGGAGCTACTAAAGGGGATGTAAATAAAAGTGTGGGATATACCTTAGGCTGAGGGGTGACTAATTTTGATATCTTTTTAGATGGAAATGACAATTCAGAAAAATCATCCCTCTTACCTTTAGTACATGATATTGTCTATTTGTTTGGCATACGTCACCTTGAAATAATGATTTTGTAAGCCATTAGAGTTATTAGGTGCTTTGATATTTACAAAAAACTCATACAATGCTTGCTGAGAATAGCACCAATCTCTATGTAATTTTTAGGTCCCATCAAGCATACCAAAAAGTATTATCACATAGGATTGCACCTATCTTAATCCTATAACTTATTGTCCAATTACCTAATGACACAATGGAAAAACCTCCAGAGCCATGGGACCTTGGCAATTTGAGGTTAATCTCCAGATAAGGTCGACTTCCTTTCACTAAATCTAATGTAAACTGATAAAATGCCAATTTTATGGAAATCTTGCTCTTTAGTGATTTTGAATCTTAAACTAGGGTTTTGATGGGGAAAAGGGTTGAAGAATTGAAATTTGTAGAAAACTAAAAATATGGTGATTGCATCAAATATTTTATAGTGGATTTTAATTCTTGTTGTATGAACACAATAGAGCAGGAATTATGTTGAATTTGTTTTAGCACAAACTTATATAGATAGAAATTAAAGGTAGTATTTTAGATATTTTTTACAAAAGGGAAAAAGATCTTTATTTCAAAGAATATTTTCAAGAGGGTAAAATACCACAGATGAATTTCTTGATAATGAAATGAAAAGATAAAAATTCCACAAATAATCAAACAACTTGCACACACACAAAGATCTCTCAAGATAAGAAAGGTAAATATTTAACTTTATTTCTCTCCAAAGGTTACAACTTGTAGTAAATACATTCAAAATGTAGAAAATATAAATAACAACAAAATATAGGTTGGGCCATGAGGTCTACCCATTTTAATAAAATATGTCATAGAAGAAATGTAGTTGTTGAAACTCAAATGCTTAGTAAAGAAGATCATACAGATTTGAAAAACCTCATGCAAGAGAGGTGAGCTCTTATATTTTTTGGCATTTATGAACTTGTGGAATAACTGTAACATGTCATGTATGATCTGGGCATGATCCTGGGTGTAACATGGTGTGATACGACATCACTGGGACTGAATATCTCCATGCAACACTTCTTTATCTGATAGTGGCTGAAAATAGCTTCCTCATGTAAAAAGGGGTGCCTAAAATAGAAATTGTCTTTTAAAATAAAATATAACATTGAAAAATAATCCCAAGTTTCCTTTCATGCAAGCCCTAACATGTAAAACCTTAAGAGAGACTTTAACAACTTTCTAAGTCTTTATCACTTTTACCAAAAGGAACTGTGCAATTTACACTTCATGATTTTGCACCTTTTTAACAATTTACATTAATCAAAATGGAAAGTGCAATTTGCACTTGTGATTTTTGAAACTTTCATATTATAAAAAAATATAAAATGTAAAAAATAATTTTTCTCTTTCTCAAAAAGAGTTATAAAAATATAGTTGCACTTTTGCAATTACAACATGCAATGTCTTGGAATGAAATTTAAATGATAATAAAATTTGAAAATATTCAAAAGAGAGGGAAAATTAATTAATGTATAGAATTTCCTCAGCTTTCTTATCATTTTTGCCCTGTAGCTTCTCTGTATATGCATAAAAGGCTTTAAAAATATTTTGAATTTGCTCTGGATCTGGCCTGTAAGAATAGATGTTGGAGGTTGCAAAGTCTACTTGGACGTCAAATAATTATCTTAATAAGGTTATTATGCCCTACATTTTAGTCCTCATTTGATCAATTGCTTTCTCATACTTGATGAACTTGTGGACAAAACTTAGGACAAAGATTGTGTCTTTTGCATACTCCTTCTCAACTATTGCTATGAAACTATTCTGAACCTATTTTTCTTCCAGGTGTGTAAGATCTAGGTTTGCAGGTGTGCAAGACTAGGTTGATCTGTAGGTTGTGCAAGATCAGGTAGAAGATCTACATGGTAATTAAGGTCAGTTGATATGTAGGTGTGTGTGTGTGCAAGGTCAAAGGAGATTTGTGGGGTAGCAAGATCAAGGAGATCTGCAATACAACAAGGAGCAAGATCAGGGAGATCTACTTGGAGTCCTTTGAGTACTTGGTGGACTGGCAGTATTGTTACTGACTGGTGGAAACAACAACTCTATGTTTGAGTTGATTGGTTTGTAATTGAGAGAGAGAACTCTTGAGGGAGAATTACTGGTATGCCCAAGAGGTGTGGGAAGAGTGTGATTTTTTCATTGTATTTCCTTCTGAAAGAGTGTTAATACAAGATTGTATTGTCTCTCATATTCTGTGTTGTTTCTGAATTCTAGTTACATATTACTTTTGATTAAATTCCGTGTTTAGTTTCTGTAGACACCAAAATAGTGTCAACCCCCCTTGGTCCCTTTCTAACTTTAACATGCCTAACCTATACTTTATTAATTTAAAATACTTATTTTAAATCAATCATCCCCTTTAGACACCTCACCTTGGATTCCTCGCCCTTAGACCATTTATCACCCTATGACTAATCATAATTACCTAAGACCTATTTCAACTCTCCCACTAACCCCCACACCTAATAAAACCCACCTTTCGACCGTTCACCAATGGCAACTGAACTTGGTAGATGGAGGAATGGGCAAAAGGCTAAAAATAGCCTTTTTACCCATTCTCTAGCTGCTGACGTCGGTTAACCGTCGGCTGACGCCGGTGGTATCACTGACGTTGGTCACTTAAAACTAAATTTTGACCTTGGCTCTTGGCCCGAAGGCAAATTCTCTAGCCCAAATGTGAATTCTCTTGCTCCTAGGATCCTAATTCTCTTGCTCCTCAACTCCTTGCATATCAAAGGCATGCTTTAGGACGAGGCATCAACATTTTATCATCACTCTCCAAGCTAAGAAACTCTACAAAATTCACTCCACACTAGATTGAAATGTTGCATGAGGTCTCCCACATCAGCCATAACGGGAACACGTCTTCTACACTTTTGGTTCTCCACCAAGAGCTAAGTACTATTCTGATTTATATTTCAGTATTTTTAGAATGCATTGGTGATTAGTTCATTGAATATTCTTGAGTACTGTTGATAGACAACCCAAATTTCTTTTTAAAGAGGCTAAAAAGCCTTCCTCTCATTCTTGTTCTCTTTTCATCCCTGTCCTCTACCTTAGGCCTTTCCTAGACCATATTCACTATCCTGTAATCCTTCACAAAACATTAAACTCCCATAGGCCTCCCAGAGTCCTCTGTCAACCACAAACTTGTCCAAAACCTGTCCAAGGTCCATTGCCCTGACTGACGTCGACCACAACCCTGATCGACATCGGCAATACGACTGACGTTGGCACCTTTGAACAACCGATGCCGGTAGGACTACCGCGGTCGGTGACTGTGACAGACCGACTGCAAGAGAACATGTATGTGTTGTCTACTTTCTCTTTCTTAGTCTTTCATTATATTTCTTTATCTGACACTCTTTTTATCAGAAAGTGGACTGTCATCCCTCAAGGAAGTCTTTGCACTTATGGGACCGAGCTTTGCTTGGCAGTCCACCATATATGTCTCTAACATTTTTCTTTGTTAATTTTTCTTCTTATCTATAGGTGTCATCCTCCACAGCCAAAGAGGAGATCCTTCAATCATCTGGATATGGTGCGCAACTTCATATGAGTATCATCTAACCCCTGACCATTAACCCTTAGTTTCTTATTTCTTTTGAATGTGAAAAGCAAAAAAATGAGTTAGAAACATTCTGGCACACCCGGTGGGACCCTGGAGTTTTCCTTGGGTTCATTTATTTTTCTTCTAAAGGCAAACTTTCATATAGGTGCATTAAGAAATTTTCTCTCTTTGTATCCTTCTTCTATCTCCTTATTTTGAAAAGACACCATTAGCACAAATTAAAAAGAACTTTTTCTTCTTGTCACTTCTTTTTTGCATCTTAGAGTAGTGAAATTCATGCTCTTAACCTTTTCCTAATTGTTTGCATCCGAACAAAAACATTTCAATTTGGGCTAAAATCTATTGCATTTCATTCCTGCTTGAATGCATATTTAGCCTTCTCATCTAGTAATTAAAAATGCATTATGAATAAATCGTAGTGCACATATGTTACACAACCTGACCACATTCACAAAATCAAACATCTAAACATACCTAAGACAAGGCCCGACTAGGATTTCATCACTTAGCGGATACCTTAACCTTCCTGGCAATCCTACTTGGACTTCACTACCAAGGGGAGAACCCACTCTATTCTCTGGCAGAGTATAAACTATAGGGGAAGTATATATTGGCTAAGCGACCCAGCTTGACTCTAGGCTCGTGAAGTGAGGGGAGCAAGCCCCTAGCACCAAGCCATGTACGGAACCTAACACAGACTTTTGAGCACCAAAACATAACCTGAAACCAACCTTAGACTACCTCTTTTAGGACTTGTTCTAAAAGCCCAACTTCCCAAACACATTCTTCTAAGGCATAAGCCACTATGACTCTAAAATTTATTCTTAGGAATTAACATTTAGTGGTTGCTTTCCATCATCTATTTTTTTGTCTGTATCTAATTTTTTGGGCTGGTGAGGTTGCATTCTAAGATCTAAAAACAACTCAGACTTTCTTCTTTCTTCCAAAAACTTTTAGTTTTCTGAGTTTCTAGAAATACACAGTAACCAACATCAGTTTTTCCACTGACGTTGGTAACTGGTCTTCACCGACATCGGTTATCTGACTGACATCAACAATTGCTTCATCGACATCAATTTTTCTACCGACATCGGTCACTATCAAAAAAAAAATTCTTCTCAAATAGCAAGCTAAAAACTTGACCTTTTTTCTATTAAAAACAAATTCTAGTTTTCTAAGGCTGAAACATACAGTTTTTAGATCCTGAATCTATTTTACCTTGGATGGTTTTGACACGTAATCAAACCAAAACTGTTGTTGACCATGCAAGGAAACAACCACTCCCGCCTTCACCTTCTATATCAAGTCCCCAAATGGAGTATAATTCAAAAACTGAATGTACTCCTATCCAACCAACCCCAACTCAACCCCCTATTATTCCCAAAGGGGACCAAGACTTTGAAAGGTTCCTTGACCTCAATGTCAAGGCTCTTTAGCACTATCTCGTGAGAATTCAAATGCGAGATCCTTCAGGCAACCCAGTTTATGGGATGCCAACTTCCTTAGTTGAAACGACAATCATATCAATAGCCTCCATAACCCAACCCATGGTCACCTAGGCCATTGCCTCAACTAACAACCTGACCATGACCAATCTTCAAAGTGTGGCTTCTCCTTCTATTTTTGGACCTACTTCCATTGGGGTTTCTGTGTCCCCTCAACCACAAACCATTCAACAAAGTCCTACACCATTCCAGAACTTAATTGTCTCCATCCCACCTACTCTTGCACCCATAAATACAAGAGTGACTACTTATTCTTTGGCTAGTGTTGCCACCATCCAACCACCTTTGGCGACATCAAGTCAAGTTGTGCCCTCTAGCTTCATGACACAACCACCTTTGACTTCAACATCAGTCCCTATGACTAGTTACCAATATGTTGTGCCTATACAAGTGCAACCAACTATGTCATACGCTCCACCTAACACCTTCCAAATGCCTTACAACCTAGGGGGCGCCCCACCTACAAATCCATCAACCGATCTAATCAAGATGTTGATGGATAAGGTGTCTAATCTTGAGACATCCATTTCGGGTTCAAGAAATATTCTCTCATATGAACAAATCTGTAATGAACCTATTCATCCTTCAGTCCCAATCTGACCATATCCTAGTCAGTGGGAACTTCCCAAGTTTACTCGCTTTCAGAGTAAAGAGGACCCACAACAACATCTATGAGCATTTATACATGCTTGTTACCTTATATCACATGATGATGCATTATTACTATGCACATTTCCCATGTCACTTTCTGGTGCTGCCCTCGATTGGTATAGTTCTATTACCAGTCACTCTCTATTTACCTTCACGCAACTAGCTCAACTATTTCTTAACCACTTCTCAATCAACATCACTAAAAAGGTCTCCATCACAGACCTATACTCTATTAGACAACTTGACGATGAATCAATAGTTGATTTCATTGCTCGATGGAGAAGTTTAATCAACCAACTCTCCTTTTCTTTACCTCAACTTGAGCTCATTGAGCTCTTTTCACAAGCATGTGTTAAACACATCTCATCTACTTTGCAGGTCCAAACATTCTGCACATTTGATGAAGCTTTCACCATGGCTAGGAAGCTTGAACTTCGTGCTGTCAAAGAAAATAAAGTCAAACTACGTAGTAAAAATAACAATGCAAAATCCAATGATCCTTCTTCCAAACCGTCTTCTTCTTCCCACTCCAAGTCCAAAGGAGCGACAAATGCTATGGTCGTTAGACCATCATCTTCAACAACAACCAACCAACCTCAACCTTCAACATCAGAATACATCACATGACAATTCCAACAATGATATGTACAGTGTCAGTATACTCCAATAGGAGAATCATACACATCCGTGTTGGATAAACTAGTCAAACAGGGAGTCCTCAACCTCCCCCAAATTTGACCACCACCTCAATTTGATCCCTCACGTGCCATTCCTGCATGGTATAGGGAGAATGACTTCTGTAATTATCACCGTGTCAAAGGCCATGACACAGACAATTGTAAAACCTTCAAGAACATTGTCCAAGATATGCTAGATAAAGGTGATCTTGTCTTGGATAACCCAAACGCGCCACCTAACCAAAACATAGACATCTTTAGACAACCTTTCCCTAACCATCCCCCTAGTCAAAATAACATTCAGACTATGGCTGAAGACCCCCAAGAGTGTAATATATGCATGGTCGATATGGTTTCGCCTTTTATCCCTAACTAACCTCTTCCACAAACTGAAGTGGTTAGTCAACCTATCCCTCCACCACAAGAAGAAGAGCCTTCTTCTCCTAATAGTCCTCCATCTACCCCTCTTATATTGGAGGACGCTTTAACCATACCAACGCCACTAGCCCCACCTTCAACCTTTCTTCTACCAATGGAGGACCATACCTTTCCTGTTCTTCAACCACAAGTAGAAGGTACAATCATCCCTACCCTCTATCCTCTTGAGGAGTCACATTCTCCAATTTTTTCTCCATCGAGAGAAGAACTTGTCTCTTCACCTACTTCAACCGAAGAGGATCCAGTAATGGCTCTTTGACGCCTTTGGCCTGAAATTGCCGCATCTAACACATTTTTGGTCTCACAACCACCCACATCTTCTAAAAATCCAAAGCCTCGTCCAACATCTTCAAAACCATTCTCTTGATTGGCTGATAACTTAGGATTCCTCCATTCGAGGAACTTCGAGCATAAGGCATTGTGGGAGTGACTTAAAGCTCCTTATCTTACACATCCCATCTCATCTCATACTGACGACCCTCCTTCGACAAAATCTCTCAAAGTCTCCAACGAGGACCAGGCTTCTACTTCCAAATATTTAGAATCTCAACCATCCACATTTGAACCCAAACCCTCACAAACATCCACCATACCAACACCGGTTAAATCCCTTGGTGTTTGCCCCATATCTAACCTCACTCACCCACAAGTGAAGGTAGATTTGAATCTTGCCCCCCATAATAGTAGTCCTCACATTGTATTAAAGAAGGCTACTAAACCACATCAGAGAACTCCTCCTCCACCATCATCATTGCCCTCCATTTTGGTCCCACATCCTTCTACCTTAATAGGAATGCTCCCTACTCCAACACCTAACAAAAACAAGTTGCCTCCACTACTCCCTTTACCCACCAAAAACATACCTCCTCTAAAAAATTTGGCACCCCTCATGAAGAAAGTGTCGTCTACACGAGTGGCCACACCACCAACCCAAAAGGTGGTACGGAAATCTCCCTCAACAACTCCCAAACAAAAGTCATCAACACCTAGTGCATCAACAAGCACGAACCCCATAGTGGGTTCATATTCTTGGATACTACACCAACTTTTGCAAACTTCTAACATCACTCTTCCACCTATCAAACCATTTCAACCTCTCAAACCAAAACCGTCTTGGTTTGATGACACTAAAATCTGCCTATATCATCACTCACCTGGGCATGACACTAAAAATTGTTGTGCCCTCAAGGTTGTCATTCGCCATTACTTGGAAAAAGACACCCTTCTTGTCGAGGATACTGTCAACAAATCTCCAACACTGTCTCATGTCTCTCAAACATCCTCACCTAAATCAAGAGCCCATCATCAAACTGTGGTTCCTTTATCACCTTCAACCCCTTTGTTTGAAATCAACACCATCAATGTGGCCACTAGATCACAAACCATGAAGGATAAAGGGAAAGAGAAGGTTTCTATCCCTTGGACATATCCATTTGTCAAGCCTCTTCAACCACCAAAACCCAAGATTTAAATCTTGGACACATCCCAATCAACATCTTCCCAGCCAATTCATAACTCCATGGTGAAACAACCTCACCAAACCCCTGTGAAGATGTCTTTGTATGACCTCATTCAAATCTCTCCACAACATCACCAAAACTTGATTAAAGCGTTACAGGCAGTGAAGGTCCAACCCAAAGACCCCCAACCACTAGCTTCTTTAATCAAAACATTACCAACCATTGCCTCCATCACCATCAGTAATTCTAAGATTCCAACTTCTAACCTAGAAGATCAGGATCTCACCCTCTATAACTAATCATACCAGACAAAAGCTTCATAGGATGCATCCTTGCATCACACTTCTTGTCCAAGAGGAGCTTCATCATCTTCTCTTTATCTCATTTATCCAACCCATTGATTGTCTGCAATGGGTGTCAAACATTCTCCCTGTCACAAAAGCAACTGGGGGAATTTGACTTTATACTGACTATCATGATCTCAACCAAGCATTGACCAAATATCAACCAACCAAGCATCGACCAAACATCAACCAACCAAGCATCGACCAAATATCAACCAACCAAGCATCGACGAAACATCAACCAACCAAGCATCGACCAAACATCAACCAACTTCTTAATCATCTTTAACATGTGACCAATATGGAAAGAAGTAAACGAGGCAAGTTTGCTCCTAATTGGCTTGGACCTTATATCATAATGCACAAGTATGGATCAGGGACTTATCGTCTATCTTCTCTTGAAGGCCGGCTAGAACCTGAACCCCTTAATGCCTTGCATCTACGACCATTCTACTGTTAATCAAGTAATCACTCACTTGACATTTAACTTGAGCTCGTCCCTTGAGCAACCCCTGTCATCCTCATTCTTATTCCTTTCAACCCTTTTTCCCCATAGACATTAGTCAACCCTTTTTTCAAACATGAATGCCTTGTCCTAATAAAAGGGAAACCCCTAAATCTCTATAGTCTAGTCCATGACTAAAAGATCAGTCAACAAAATCAACATATAAAATTGGGATGCCTATTCAAAGGTCATAAAACTATAAATGTAGACTGCTCCCTCGAAGGACAGCTGCATCAGTGCTATAATTAATAAACTACTCCCTTAAAGGATAGCTATTCAAAGACATTCAACCATACAAAGCAAAATATAGACCACTCCCTTGAAGGATGGCTATACCCAAATTTTGCTACAAATAACACTCTCTCAGAAGCTTCCCACATCGATCAGCTTCACATATGACCACAAAACAAAACATCCCCACGTAGACTTCCTGCATCGATTAGTCTACCAAAAAAAAAAAAAAATTGATTGACAAAATATTAAGTCATTGACTTGCCTATAGTCATTCTCAGGGTCACCTATAAAAGGGGAAAAGTTATCCTTGCTAAAAAGGGTTTGGCTATCCTCACATCTCACATAATTAAACCTATTACCCTAACATACCCAAGGGATTTTGGAGCTCACTTAACATCAAGTGATTTGAATACTTCTCTAACACAAACAATGGTCAATGATGTAATGCATGAATGGGGTTTTTGTTTGCAATAACCCTATCTATGCTATCATTATGGTCCTTTTCAATGAAAGAGCAATGCACCTTTCACTTCTTACACACTTTGGTCATACTACAACCAACCAAACTCTAACTAAATCATTTTGTAAACCAAACCAAACCAAAACATTTTCTAACCATTAGCATAACCTCATGATTTATTTAATACAAATATCAATTTGTGTAATGTAAATTATCATAGCCTATTCACACTAGTTTCTATGGAAAACAATACACATAAAAACTATCAACCCAACACAATTTATGTCAAGCATAAACCATTACTTGCTGAAGCATAAATCAACTCATTTCATTTTTAGCATACATCCATCACCAATATGGAAAATTGCTAGGGATGGAAAACCGCATAACCTATGTTACAGAATACACCATTACATAATATGAAAAAGGCTGTAACATCATCATACACTCATCATTTCAAGCATGTACCATCAGACATATAAGAAGTGCTAAACCATTAACATGACCAAACCAACTATTGACCTCTTTGACCCTTCCTCCCTTTTGGGGAGAACTATATTGGCCTAAGGCCCTTGAAATAGGGGCTATGTAGGCAGCACTCAGTGGACACAGAGTCTTCTGGGGTTAGCTCGGCCATTTGCCCATTCGTCTCCCTAATGACGTCAGCCATTCATTTGTTCGTCTACCTGATGGACAAACCATTTCACCTTTAACCATGACTTAACCTAGTCAAACTCAATCCATAATCGACTCTCTTCTTCCCTTTTGGGGAGAACTACATTGGCCTGAGGCCCTTCAAACAGGGGCTATGTAGGCAGCACTCAGTTGACATGGGGTCTTTTGAGGTTAGCTCAGCCATTCCTTCGGTCATCCATCTAATGGACCAACTATCTACACCAACCCAAAATCATGACCAAACAATCAGCCCTGACACTAAATGAGTTACCTAAAATTCTCATGGGGCACATTGGAGATCACATACATCTCCCTGACCATAACACACAACCCTTGAAATCGCTTATATCTCAACCCGACTCGACCAATGACCTTAGAGATTGCGACTATCTCCTTAGACCAAGACCACTTCCGAGACAACTTTGCCTTGGTTGTTTTGATTGCATATATGTTACCTCACGAATAGTTAGCAAATTGTACATAACCCACACTATGACCCTCACACCTATTGATGGATCGCGCCCCAGTTGATCCTCAATATTTGTGACATTTTCATGTTTTCCAGGAGCACTTCCTGAGCCTGGGATACTTGGAACATGATGACCATTGGAGCTACAGCTTTGATCATTTAACCCAATCAGCCATGACTAAATGCTGGGGACCGATTATTTCAATTTTAGCACTCCTTGACCTTTGACTGTGACAATTTGACCTATCTATCACGTGAAGTGGTGTACGCACAATCCCAACTATTGCAGTGTTCACACTCCAACTTCACCATACACATCCACTACCTATCAAATCGGCACCAGATATCAGGTTACCTTCCCTCGACTCCCACTTTGAGGGGGAATACCTCATCCCATACCTGGGGCAACTTACTCATATTTTTATCTTACAGTTCGTCAGAACAACCAACAAGACAAAAATGGGCAAATGTAGACACCAAAATAGTGTCAACCCCCCCTTGGTCCATTTCTAACTTTAACATGCCTAACCTATACTTTATTAATTTAAAATACTTATTTTAAATTAATCATCCCCTTTAGACACCTAACCTTGGATTCCTCGCCCTTAGACCATGTATCACCCTATGACTAATCATAATTACCTAAGACCTATTTCAACTCTCCCACTAACCCCCGCGCCTAATAAAACCCACCTTTCGACCGTTCACCAACGGCAACTGAACCTGGCAGATCGAGGAATGGGAAAAAGGATAAAAATAGCCTTTTTACCCATTCTCTAATCGCCAACGTCGGTTAACCGTTGGCCGATGCTAGTGGGATCGCTGATGTCGGTCACTTAAAACTAAATTCTGACCTTGGCTCTTGGCCCGAAGGCATATATTTTGGCCTGAATGTGAATTCTCTTGCTCTCGAGATCTGAATTCTCTTGCTCCTCAACTCCTTGCATATCAAAGGCAGGCTTTAAGATGAGGCATCAACATTCTATCATCACTCTCTAGGCTAAGAAACTCTACAGAATTCACTCCACACCAGATTGAAATGTTGCATGAGGTCTCCTACATCAGCCATAACGAGAACAAGTCTTCTACACTTCTAGTTCTCCACCAAGAGCTAAGTATTATTCTAGTTTATATTTCAATATTTTTAAAATGCATTGGTGATTAGTCCATTGAATATTCTTGAGTATTGTTGATAGACAACCTAACTTTCTTCTCAGAGAGGCTGAAAAGCCTTCCTCTCATTCTTATTCTCTTTCCATCCCTGTCCTCTACCTTAGCCCTTTCCCAGACCATATTCACTATCCTGCAATCCTCCATAAACCATTAAACTCCCACAGGCCTCCTAGACTCCTATGTTGACCACAAACTCAACCAAAACCCGTCCAAGGTCCATTGCCCTGACCGACGTCGACCACATTGCCCCGATCGACATCGGTAATACGACCGACATCGGCACCTTTGAACAATTGACGCCGGCAGGACTACCGACATCAACGACTGTGACAGACTGACTGCAAGAGAATAGGTATGCGTTGTCTACTTTATCTTTCTTAGTATTTCATTATATTTCTTTATCCGACACTCTTTTTATCAGAAAGTGGACTGTCATCCCTCAAAGAAGTCTTTGCACTTCTGGGACCGAACTTTGCTTGGCAGTCCACCATATCTGTCTCTAACATTTTTCTTTATTAAGTTTTCTTCTTATCTACAGGTGTCATCCTCCATAGCCAAAGAGGATCTCTTTCAATCATCTGGATATGGTGTGCAACTTCATCCAGGTATCATCTAACCCCTGACCATTAACCCTTAGTTTCTTATTTCTTTTGAATGTGAAAAGCAAAAAAACAAGTTAGAAACAATTGCTTATATGAAGGTAATCAATTGTGCTTTTAAGGAGTAGGGATCCTGAAAATTGGTATCAAAGCTAGGATCACCAAGTGATAACACTGACAATTGGTATCAGAGGTTGGTTAGGTACACTAACAGGCGGTCAGAGCGTGTTAAGTGTTTGTTGATTATAGGTCACTCTCAGGGGTTTTTGATTGAGTGGGAGTAAAGCAATGGCAAAAGAAAGTACACTGAGAATGGAGGAATTCAATGACAAGAATTATCAATTACAGTATTATGGAATGAAAGAGCATGTAAAGAAAGATTGTTAGTTGGTATAAGATCAGCATGAAGAAAATGAAGAAGTAGATGTTGCAGGTATTATTGCACAGGATGCTCTTGTATGTTCCTTGGATAAAGTAGAATCTTGGGTTTTAGATTTTGTTGCCTCTTTACATGCAACCCAAAATAGAGTATTTTTCCCTGATTATGTTCATGGAGACTTTGGAAAGATTTATTTAGGGGTTGGTGAGCCTTGTCAAATTGTTGGCAAAGGAGAAGTGGGACTGAAATTGCAGACGGGAAACACATGGGTGTTGAAGGATGTCATGCATGTCCTAGTCCTGAAGAGGAGTCTAATTTTTGCAGGAAAGTTGGGTGATGAGGGTTGCACAGTTACTCTCATAGTGGAATCTTGGAAAGTTTCCAAGGGTGCACTTGAATTAGCATGTGGTAAGAAAGTAGGTACTCTATCTATCTACTTGTATTACTGATTCTCCTTTTGATTTATCTACTTCAGATGTAGATGCAAAAATGTGGCTCTGTAGGCTTGGTCACATGAATAATAAGGGGATGAATGTTCTTAAGAGAAAGTCTAATGTCTTTGACAAACTTAAGAACTAGAAAGCCTTGGTTTTCATGGAGGAGATGATGGATAGAGATCAGCTCAAGGGGCTGAATAATTCTGAGCAGGGTAGTTTAGATAAGGTTATGATCAAAAGTGAGCTCGTGGGTAAAATTCATCACTCACATGAAAACACAATTACCGATGTCAGTCAGGTGATAACCGATGTTGAACAGGTAGGTACCGACGTCGGCCATGTGCAGACCAGAGTCGGTGGTGTCGGGCAAGTGGAGACTGACGTCAGTTAGGGAACCAATGTCAACGACCAAGTGGACACTGACGTCAGTTAGGGAACCAGAGTTGGTGATCAGGAGGTATCGACATCAGTTAGGTGCAGACCAGGGTTGACCAAAGAATGGATTTTGGGCAGACAGCAAGCTGTCAAGGAGTCTCAAATGCCCATATGAAGGACTGAAAGGGTAAGTAAGCCTCAAATTCATTATTCCCCTTCTTTATACTACTTAAACTTTTTGCTCATTGATGGTCAAGAACTAAGAAGTTTTGAAGAGGAAATGCAGGTAGAATCTAGGAAACAGTGGGAGCATGGCATGAATGAGGAGATTGATTCCTTGGGAAAGAACCAAATGGGAGATTTGGTAGAGTTGCTAGCCAGGATGAAAGTAGTAAAAGATGAATGGATTCCTAGGTTAAAGAAAGGAGAGAATGGACATGTGAGACAGAAGGCCAGGTTATATGGTCTTGAGCAAGCTCCAAGACAATGGTACAGGTTTGACAAGGGTATGACAAAGCATGGCTTTAGTCAATGTCAATGTAACCATTGTGTTTATTTTACCAAGTTGGATAATGGTCGCGACATTATCCTATTATTGTATGTGGATGATATGCTTGTTTCAGGTTCATACATGTAGGGATTTGCTGAGCTAAGGGTAAAATTAGTTTAGAGGTGTGCCAAGAAGGATTTAGTGACCTGTAATCAACAAACACTTAACACGCTCTAACCACCTGTTAGTGTAC
Organism: Torreya grandis; assembly: GCA_037957365.1. NCBI lineage: Eukaryota > Viridiplantae > Streptophyta > Pinopsida > Cupressales > Taxaceae > Torreya > Torreya grandis. The sequence goes on from JARHVA010003366.1 coordinate 1,048,697, forward strand.
CTAACCAAGCTCTGATACCAATTATCAGTGGTATCACTTGGTGATCCTAGCTCTGATACCAATTGTCAGGATCCCTACTCCTTAAGAACACAATCGATTACCTTTGTATAAGCAACTAAACATGAAATTTAACCAGAAGTAATATGTAACTAGAATTCAAAAATAACACAGAATATGAGAGACAATACAATCTTGTATTAACACTCTTCCAGAAGGAAATACAATGAAGAAATCACACTCTTCCCACACCTCTTGGGTGTACCAGTAATTCTCCCTCAAGAGTTCTCTCTCTCTCAATTACAAACCAATCAACTCAAACACAGAGTTGTTGTTTCCACCAGTCAGTAACAATACTACCAGTACACCAAGTACTCAAAGTACTCCAAGTAGATCTCCCTGATCTTGCTCCTTGTTGTGTTTCAGATCTCCTTTGACCTTGCTACCCCATAGATCTCCTTTGACCTTGCACACACACACCTTTAGATCAACTGACCTTACTTACCATGTAGATCTCCCTGATCTTGCACACCTACATATCAACCTGGTCTTGTACACTTGCAAACCTAGATCTTACACACCTGGAAGAACCCTTGTCCTTGCCTTTGCAAGTCCTTATGATTCTACAAATTACAATATAGCCCCATGGGTCACTAAAATAGTTCCCATACAAACAATAATTAGACTTTCCAATTACAATAATTAGAAATGCAGACTTAAGACTAAAATTAGTCTTTACATGAAAACTGACTGTCTATCTAAATTAGACCAGTTCTGGAATGCACAGATGACCGACGTTGGTCACTATCTGTCTGGAGATGACCGACATCAGCCGATCCATAACCGATGTCAGTAGCTTCTTGTCTACTCCTGACCGACATTGGTTGGCTTGACTGATGTCAGTTACTGTGACACTCAGTAACCTCCTCCATGTTTGCATACTTGTGAAGCTTTTAGCTCCATAACCTAATAGTTTTGCCTAAAGGAGATTGTTGGCATCATCTAATGGTCAACATAACATTAAATTCATCATGATGTCAATATCATATAACAAATCAATTACCTTATCATGGGCTTCCTTGGCTCATTCCATATACTTCATTAGTATTCTTATCTAAAATTGAGCAACCCTATGTAGTTCCTCATGCTTGACATCATCCTTCAATATATTATCAAAAATGAGGTATTCATATTAATTAATTTTATGACTATCAATTTGAGATAATATAGATTCAAAGTCTAAATTTCTCCTCCATAGCTATTGATCTTCTCCTTTAAAATTTCTTTCTTCTCTATAATGATTCCATAATGTTCCATCATTGCTACAAGAACACTATTTCCTTTAGTGATCAGTTCCTCAGACCATTCTTTTATAACCCTTCCCATGTGAGCAATCTCTCATATAAAATCAATTATAGCTTGATTTGGATTGATTAGATGTTATGCCTATGGTTGTTGTGATGTTTCACTAGAATTTATAAATTGGTTTAGTGCTTCGGTCAATTGATTTACCTTTCTTTTTAGCTCATCCTTGGTGGCTTTATCATGATCTATTATTAGGAAGAAATAATTAATTCCTATCTGCACATCATGCTTGAGTCCCTCTCTTGTTTTCCAACCAAGGTGTATATGAAAAACTTGATAATCTTCCACCATAAGACCCTCTTTTGATTTGTCTAATGGTGGAACTACAAATTCAATGTATTTCTCCCCCTTTACCATCATTGAATGTCTTTGAGAGGGTCTTGGGAGTAGGTTTTGATTTCTTCTTTAATTTTGACATGTTAAAGTCCAAATTTATGGGATCAATCATTATTTTTTTATTTTTACTAACTGATTATGTTAACCAACTAGGGGTAGATTTTTGTTGATGTGACACTGTCACCAAAGAATCTATCACTGATGTAGTTGTACTAGCTGATACTATGACTAATGGAGACTCTTGAGAATATGATACCATTGGTTTCTCATTTGGTGCTTGTAAATATCCACTCTCATCAGTGGTTTGGAAACTAATATTTGCACCAAGTATCTAGGTTGCTCCAACCACTACTAATGGTATAGTTGAAATAGTGGAAATGGGGGGAGTGGAGGCAACAAAAACAACTATGCCTATTGCGGGAGTGGAGGATGGAATGAACATAGGAGTTGTGAATTTGGGAACTAGTGGAAGGGTGGAAGCCAAAGCACTGAATGTGTTAATTAATTGTGTAGGACCACTTAGGGTTGGTGTTGAAAAAATAGTGGGTTGAGATGAAGGGGAAACAATACACATCCTAGAGGTTGGGGTGCCCTACAAAACTGTAGTCAAGATGATTTATTCCACCACAATATACTATTGGGAATTAATGGTGATGAAATGGAAGAATTATAAATGGAATGGAAAGTGGGAGTGGATAAAATGGGGAAGGTGAAGTGGGAAGAAGGGAAAGTGGAGTGGAAACTTGAGATTCCATTATAAGGGACCCTGAGTGTCCACTTGATTTATTTATGTTGATTTCACTTGGCTTATTGATGCAAGTGGAATGGTAGGTGAAGTGGAGATAAGTGGAGGGGTTGACACTAGATGTGGAGGAGATAAAACTTGTATAATAATAGGGGCCTGAGATACTTGAGGAGTGGAAATAGTTGATGAAATTGTTAAAACTTCTTGTTTAATATGGGCAGGAGAAGGGGGAGAAGTGGAAATAGGAGTCAAGGCTATGGGATCTGAAACTATGAATCCATGTGTTACTGCTTCTATGTATTTTAATGAAAGATCAAGTGGTTCATCTGTAGCTTCTCCCTGTCTACTTGATTCCCCTTTTTTTGCCTTTGTCTTCTTTCTCTTCTTTCCTTTATCAGGTTCATCTGATGATTCATTAGGGCCCTCCTCTAAAAGAGTGATACTTCCTACTTTGAGGTTCAAGAGATTCTCCTTAACCCCTATTGTCTTCATCTGATAATTCATCAGGGCCCTCCTCTAAAAGAGTGATACTTCCTACTTTGAGGCTCAAGAGATTCTCCTTAACCCCTATTGTCTCCTTTGTGACTTGTACACCCTTGCTTCTTAGGCAGCTAATTATTCTGTGAATCATAGGGGTTATTATATCAAATAGAGATAAGGATTCAATAACTAACCATGCCATTGGTGGTAAATGTCTAGCGATGATCTATGTGTTGGGTCTACTCTAGAGTTTTCATCCACCAAGTTATCAGGGACTAGTGCCAGATCATAACATTTTATTTGTTGTAGGGACTTCCTAGAATAGTCCCTTATTCTAACCATTTCTTCATCATCTTAGTCTTCCCAAAAATACTCATAATAAGGCACATGTTCATATGTTTCCAATTTTAGTGTAGTAGTGACCTTACCATATGGATAAAAGTAAGGTTTAAACTCTAGAGTCCTCAATGTTACTTGGCACATCTCTAATTTCATAGTTTTGGCCTTCAGGAGGGATTGACATGTGTAACAACCAATGGAAATAGGGAAACACATCCCTACCTTGTGTCTATCTGAGATGAGATTATGTCTCTCCATAATTTTCCTAACCAACTCCATCAATGCCCATTTATCACTTACATACTGAGGAAGTGTGTAGGGACAACAACCAAATTTGGATGCCCTAATATAAGAGTAGGTGGTGAATGGTATGAATAAATAACCCAATTTGGTGTTCTCATCTTTTTCTACTTAGGAGAACCTTGCTTTCACAAGCTCCTAATTAAACATGATAATGATGTTGTAGATGAAATCATCATTAACTCTCTTGAATTGCTATCTACTATCTTATAGCGTGAGATCAGGGTAGTAGTTATTAACTGTATTGAGGGCTAGGAACAATCTTCCTTTAGCCAAGATATATATATTTAATATATGATGTCATATAAAACTTATTTTTCATTTACACCTCCATCAACTAGTTTTGGAGGGAATGACTTATTAATTGGGTCCAATGTATCTATTTTTTGTTTTATTTAATGATATAGATATACTGGTACATCTAGTCTTGATAAAACTTGGCATTAAGATTGCTAGTGACTCTATGAAATTAGATCTATACATAGTCTTAGGCAATTTTAGTCTTAGGCAATCTATGAAATAATACAAGGGAAATACCAAGAAAAATTGATGCAGGTGTCATGGTTTTGGATTTTCAATCATGGCTTCGTACTTTATTCGATGCAGCTCAAGCTTCAAAATGCACTTGGTTAATTTTAACAAATGATAACACTTTACAAAAATAACTTAATTTTTATGGAAAAAATCCTATAATTAATGTAGCTTAGGTGGTTGGTGGTATAGCTTAGACCTAATTGAAGTAGGTCTACTCTTTTTAGGAAGATTTGTCTTGGTAAGAAGTAAGACTCGACATGTACTTTGCACATTCAAAAATATGCAATGTGCAACTTCAGCTTCCACATTTTGCATGAAAGGAGTTAGTGAGTTGGTGGAGGTTAGACCTACTTGAAGCAGGTCCACTCTGCACTGATGGGATGATTAGTTTTGGTGGCAGGTAGAACCCATGGGGCACTTTGCACATTTGGAACATGTAAGGTGCACTCAAGGTTCTGGGTCTCACAGTGTAAATTCAATAAGTGGTTTGGGTGGAAGGTGAATCTTGACATGTAATTTACACATTCTAAAATGTTCAAAGTGCATCTAAGGTTCTAAGTTCCACTAGATGGGGGGTTTATAGGTTTGGTAGGATTTGGAGCCCATTAGGTACATTGAACATTTTGAAAATGTGCAAAGTGCATGTCAAGTTCTAGATTCCATTAAATGCGTGCATGGAGTGATCTAGAGCCCACCATGTATTTTACACATTCTGAAATGTGCAAAGTGTATGGGGTTTTAGTGATTTGTAGGACCCACAACCTATAAAGCAATTTGCATAAGTTCAAATTGCATCTAAATTTTTAGATTCCATAAGATAAAGGGAAAGATGGGGTTTTTAAGGGATTCAAGGTTTTTCCTAAAAAACTAAGGGGGGTTCCATTAGGGTGTTAGATGTAATGATATTTTTGGGCCAAAAATATCAACATGACCCTAAATTTAGGCTTTTCTAACCTCAAATGACCTATTAAAATTTATGCATTTCTCTAAACCTCAGTTCTATTATTATACATTGCATCCACTTTCCAAATTTATAGACCAACATTAGTTATCTAGACCAACCTGTAGGTGGTTACATGGTGTCTTATCTTCAATTTTAGATCTTTAGGGTTCTTTTATAAGTCAATGAGAAAAATAAATACTCTCTGAAAACTATTGAGAGTTTAGTACTCCTATTTGATCCTCTATAACTTTCAAGTCTTCATATCCTCACAATATATATGTATTTCATACCTTCTCAAAGTATGGTTGAAGGTGATGGATGAGAGCCTTTTGAGTGTTAGTTTTTAAAATTTGGTCTTTATAAACAAGGTCATTGACACCTTGAGATTACTTAATCTTCATTTAAATCTCTTTCTTACTATCCTACAGGTTTCATGACCTTTCATGGCATCTACAACTTTCTTCTCATCTTCATACATATGCCTGTATATTTTTAGTAGCTATGACATAGTCATCACAAAGATTTATGACTCTCAGATAGATTAGGTTTATTCATTGGTCTCAAATAAACCTTATTTATACACCTTGAAAATCTCAAAACTCCTTATGATCTTCAAACATTGGCCAACTAGGCCTATACATCAATTAAGCTCATTCTACTTGCTACTAGCCATTAGAGTTGCCGTAAGACCTTATTAGAACTTTAAAACTAGGTTTATGAGCATGTTTTAGGATTTTCAAGACATGTTATGCTACTATTTAGATCAAATAGTCTAGTTCCATCCTTCTCTAGTGATCATATTACCTTTCTCTCATAACACCTTATGACTATCTTGTAGTCCATATTTGTAGAATCAACTTTAGGGGAAAATGAGAGGAATTTTTGGACTTGAAGGAAAGTGAGACAATCCAAAACACCTTACTCCATGATCTTGAACCATTTCACATGATCAAAACCTTATTTTCTACTTGAAATCTTTGTGAAAACTAGTATTTCTCATATCTGTGTAGGTGGATGTACCATCAAATTGTGTGCAAAGATGTTTCATGAAGTGTAGAACATTATCTAGGTGTTTATATGGAAAATTAATGCATTTGGATCTATTTAATTTTCTTCTACTTCCATTGAGTTGATTCTATGATTTAAGGAGGGTTTTGAGTGACCAAGGTTATTAACATTTGTTCTTAAAGGTTTGCCCTTGAGTCTAGAAACCAATGGGATTGTCAACAAGTGAACTCACCCCCATAACATTTATAAAGAGGATTTTCTCCCATGCACCCTATTTGTATACTTGTGAGAAAATGAAGTTGCCATTTGGACTGCTTATAAATTGTATTGATAACCTAAGAGGAGTTTGGATGCATTAATTATCTTATTAAGACTTGAAAAATCCTTTTGAACATGGATATGACCTGAGAGAGGTGGGTGAACTTTTATACATACATTTCAAGTTGAATATTAACTCTTTTTTCCCATACAAATACCCAAACTACCTATAAAAAATGAATTATTCATTCTTTGTCCATTGAAAAGGAGGTCTTCATGAATTCTAACTAATTAACTGCCAAAACCTAACATTATCCACATTATACATGTCATTAATTAGATTGTAAAAACCACTTATACGTACCTTTACCTTATTTCCTCTTGAAAATAGCTTTGGAGCCTTATGAGATGTAATGAAGATCAACCATATGTGTAATGGCCTCATAGATATGAAAGACAACTTGTTAAAACCTCTTCAATATTGAAATTACCCTTTGATCATTTTATTTAATGTTCCATGCAATAATAGTTCCTTGATAAGGCTTGATTTGGCCACAATAAAAACCTAGGTTTCTCCAAAAACTTTAAAAAATATTAAAATACCTTAATCTCTTCAAACAAATTTAACAAGATTTAAACCATGTTATCAAGTGAAAGGACTTGAATTTATAGACCATGTACTATATTGAAACATTATTACATACCCATTAGACCCACTATACTAACCTTGAAAGCATTAGAATTCATGAGGAAAGACACTGCCTTAAACAATGCTAACAAGGCTAACAAAGACCACTTGAATACTCTCAAAGCATGTAATGGGCTATTAAAAAAGCTTTTAAGACATGAAAACTCAAGTTTAAAAATATATGGGTTGACATTTTTGACTTTGGGTAAAAAATGGTCAACAAAGTAGTGATTCACAAGGGTAGCATGCTTGTAATGCTAACTAGACTAGTTGCTTAGTCCACCCATTAGGCAATCGAGTCACTTGCACTAAAAAATAGACTTGATCAGAGTTTGATAGCTAAAAAAAAATGATTTAACCAAGTCAAGACAACCTATTATACTCTAAGACACACAACATAAGTAACAACACACATAATAAGGATACACACACAAGACACACACATGTACTAGCTAAGAACTTAAGAAACACAATAAACATAATCAAACTATTGTATACAAATGACCTCTATGCATGTCCCTCCTAGATAAAATGGGGATTTTTTTATATCTTTTACTCAATGAGGTGTGAAATGGTGTAGGAGAGCATGTTTGACTATCTTCTTGCTTGGATGAATCTTATTCCTAATTACCAACACATCTGAAATGATTTCTAACAAGTCTACAATAATAACAAAACTTTTAATAAACACATACTAGTCCAAGACTTCAATCTCTACCCTCTATTATTGTTCTTATTTGGAAATATTCTCCAAAATTTCCAGATATTAGTTTTTAAGGCCTACTACAACATGAATCTCAAGAGATCCACATTGTCTTCCAAGAGTGCACCAAGGTCTACAAATGGAATGAGAGGCTGATAACCCATGTTGAAGATTTCAAACAAGCTATCATTTAGTGAGGCTACCTATTGAAAAGGCATACAAACAAGACTATCTCCATTTAGCTCATTGATTAGCTTGCCTTAACTATATCATAATCACTTGGAAGAAGTGAGTATCCTGATTCCAAGGTTTCAAATAAGTCTTCACCATGCTCTTCACTAGCTTGCCACCCTAATAGGTCTCTTGATGATTTGTTAAACTCTTAATTGTAGTTGGATGTAGGCTAATTATATTGACTAATATAGGAAATATTAGAACAAGAACTTTCCTTCTCTTACACATTTAGATTACTATGAGGGGCATCAAGTTGAATTTCTACTGCCAAAAGCTCATCAACTCATTAAGAGGTTCTAAGAACTGCTCCTCTTGACCATCTATAACTTCTTTATCATGGTTAATTAATTTAATGACTAATGAAACCAATTTAATTGATTTACCTTGCTCATTTTCATGCTCAAATTCATTTATAACCTCATATTATTATCTTAGAGAACCTTCCACATCAATACCAACTACACCCTCAACAAGATTAGATGCAAATAGATCTCCTTCTTAAAGCATACTATCAAGACTATCTTTGAGAACTTGATATTTTAAAACTAAATTGCCTCTTTCTTCCCCAAGTGGAGTGCCAATGAAAATATTCTTATCAAGCTCACTTAAAGTATTTTCATCAACTACAAATACAACTTGATCTTATTTAGTTTCCTCTCATAGGACATGTTCTTCCTCAAGAAGGAAGATGGTGGGAGGGTGATGTATATGCTCATGAGTTTGATTGGGAACCAAGGGATTACTCATGCAACTTAAGGATTAGGGGATTGAAGACTCTTTAAATAACTCCTGAATAGAGGTCAAATTTAGTTCTATTATAAGTGCTTATTCTTCTCAACAACTGCCTCATTATTCTCATAGTCTTCTTGAAGTTCATTTTCATTTGCAACTTGATTTCCAATGTTTTTATCTAGGACCTTCTTCTTGTTTTGGATATCTTATTGAATAAAATTCCAAGATGGAAAAGCTATAGGCTATTGAGGTAGGGTATATGAATCTTGAATAGGCATAAGGTCTTATTTAGATTTAATCCCTAAATATTGGCTTGATTTAAGTCTATTTATTTTTAACTCCAACTCTTCAATATAATTGTCTATGCTATTTTGGATTAGCTTTTATTGAAGGTGGTTAGTGATATCTTGAGGATAAGAAGCACAATAAGGATGATATGGGACAAAAGAGGGATATTGAGGAGGGATGGGAGAGACTTGAATAGGTTTAGATTATTCTTTGAATTCAATTCCCCAATCTATGTTTGTCTCACCTTGATTACTCCATTATTTCACCACTTAATTCCAACTTGGAACTTGAAATGATTTTTTGGGGGTTCTTGAGGAAGAGAAGAAGGAACTTGTGCCAAGGTGGCTTCATTATCTTCCATCTATGTGAAAATCAAACCTTCTAATTATGATTTTTCTTGATTCTCAAAGATAGGTTGTTCAAAAATAACCTCTTCCTTCTTTTGAATGTTCTCTTGGATTGATTTCCAAGAAGAGAAAGTTTGAGGAGTATATGAAGGACTTGGAACACTTTGAAACTCACTTGAAATGGTCTCTTGGGGAAGAATGAGTGGAAAATATGAATGTTGAGGTGGTATATATGAAGACACATGGGGTTGATAAGATTGAATTTACTATCATTTATGAACTATTAGCTTATATTCTTTGCTTTGAATGAGACCACTTACATCCATCATTTCGCTTGAGAGGCTTTACCAATTTGTTCTCTCAATAGGTGCCCATTATTATTTATTTAGCTGCAATGAGTCTCCCACATTTTGAATGAGATGAATATGGAAACCTTGACCATATTCCCTTTATGTGTTAAGTCCTATCATATACCTCATATATCCCAAGAGAGTTTAATTGAAAATTAAAATGGATTGATTTTAGAAGTGGCTATGTTGACTAGTGATAGTATGGTCTTGAAAAGGCTGATCATATGCAACATCATAGTCATTTAAGGGGAATTTAGGATAACCATAGGACTGATATGACTCATGACAAGGTTGATATGGATCATAGTGAGGTTGATATGGATCATAGTAAGGATGATAAGGATCATAATAGGGCTGATAAGGAATACCATAGGCTTGAGATGCCTCATCAACTTGCATGAAACTAAACTCTAATTTAAACTCAACCATAAAAACCTCATCAAGAAAATGAATTGAAGATAAAACCTACATTCAACAAGTGACTGAGATGCTCAAACCAACTGATTGAGCATGGAGTCATCATTGATGCTTTTAATGCCTCCAAAGGATGATATATAAAAGAACAACACCAATAATTCTTCCACTAATATGGACCTTAGTCTCATTAGGCGTGATAAAACTATTATCAACCAAAATTTCAACCTTGGAAGGTAGTTTATGTTTTCCAAATTTGGAATAACATGGATACAATCTTAGGCTATGGGTAGCCTAAATGATTGAATTTATAGGTTAAATGGCTATCTCCCCTTGATGAATCACTTAGGCACAAAAAATACTATACCAAATTGATATAAAAAGAGATATAAACCTACTGTAATGGAAGTGATGCACCAAATATACTTGACCACTACCAACTAGATGCAAATGCACTTCAACCATGAGACTAACTTGGAACAAACATTAATCCAAATCTACCTCTCTACATCAGCATTTCACATGAAGGCTGTGAAATATGCTTGGGATAGGAGGGTTAGTTAAGAGGTCATGACATGAAAATAGTGAATATAAAAATCACTAAACCTTTCAAATTTCAATTTAACACTTCACAAGACCTGCAAAGGACAAACATTCCAAAGAAGCAAGGCTAATCACTTGACAAGATCTACTAGTCATGCACACACAAAAAAACTAGTCAAAGAAAGAGGTAAAAATAGAATTTTATCATTGATAAAAGACTTTAAAATAGATAGGAATTCACCATACCTAGGTGGAGGATATATACATATCCTATCAAGTCTCAGTTTATAGAAAATGAGAGAGAATAAGAGAAGAAGGGTGTAAGAGAGCCCATTGATAAGTGTCACTCTTGACAGATCAATTTACAATAAAGAAAGATCAATAAAGAGGAGTTATGAAATATTTTCATCAGACCCTCTAATACATGTGTTTCTCTCCTGAAGATGTCTTCTTCTTCCACATGGCATAGGTGTTTTGTCTTGTCCCAATGAGTCATCACTTAAGGTCTTAAACTGCCCTTGTCTTCTTGAAACTGCTTCTAGGCCTTTTGATATATCATGAAACTTTGAATACTTAGAATATTTAGTTATGATTTATTCAAGAGTCCCTCAAGTATTTCTATTAGCTTATGGTCTTCTTGACACCTGCCTATGCTTCTCATGCTACTAACCTTATATGCCAAACTTGGCTTACACAATGATTTCTCAATATAAATTGTAAGACTTCCAACACGTGTCCATCCTTAGATTATTTTTGATATGAATTTAAGATTGATATATCAATATTCTTAATATTTTACCTCTACAAATCTTTTGGTTATACTTGCAACTCACTCTTCATATGATTGAAACGTGCGTTTGAGTTCTTCAAACTAATAAACCTAGTCTCTTAGCTTTATCACCTATTGTACTATTAAAATCACCTAAAAAGGTTATCAAATGGATCTACATATACATGTATAAAATGTATTTAGGTCCATAATCCTTCCTCCATCAGTTTTAGACCTTACCACATTTCAAACCCCTACAAACAAGCCTACAACAGGCCTCTCTAGACCATTTTCTTACCCAACTTCTTCTACACATGCCAATGTCATCCACCACAGGGTCCCATGGGAGTTATGGATGTCAATTAGGTAGTTTTAATGGAAGAAAAATTTCATTTAGGTCATTAGAATGGCTCTTTTAGCCATTAGGTTACTTCTGGCCTTTTAGGTAGCTCAAAACCTATTTCAATCCTTAAGGATTATTTATAGAGTTAAGTTATTTATTTTTTCTCCTAATTTCATAAGTTTTTATTAGACTAGGGTAACCAAATATCCTTAAGATACCAAGGTCCCATTCAAATCCTCCATACAGATCTAAGCATAAGAAAGTGCTTCTCGGGTCTGAATAATGCCATTGAAGAGTGGTCTACATTATTAAACTTTATTCATAAAGGTTGGAGGATTAAATCAATAAATAAATATAGGAAATTGAAGTTTGGTGACTCATTTACCATCATTTAAATACTTTTTTTCTCATACACAAGGTTAGGACCCTAATGAGCAAGAGAAACCTAGTCTTAAACCATATTCATGCACCCAGTAGAGCTCAAAGAGATCTCATAGGCCAAAATGTCACTTTAGCTATTTTAACCTACATATAAGTGACTATTTATGTATATAAAATCATTATACACTTATTAATGTCCTCATCCTCTCAATTTATTCTCTAAAAACTAGTCCTCCATGACTATGTATACTAGAGTATGTGTTTGTTTTTAGGCTCAACAAGCCTAAACAAAATTCTTTGCATTTGGAACATTTTCATTGAATCTAAGGACTATAGGTTCATACCATCAATATATAATCATTCAAATAAGACTTTATTATTTCCATATACTTCTTATTTCAGACCAAATAGGGACATTCACTTGACAAGGCATTCTTGTAGTTATCAACTAACTGTATGTATGAAGGATTTAGGTAAATTAGTTTTATTAGTATTTTATGACCCTCAATTGAGGATTTTATAACCTCAAATGATCTATTTAAATTTGTATATTTTTTCAAAGTTTAGTTCTACCATTGTACATTGCATCCACTTTCCAAATTTGTAGACTAACATTAACTATGTAGACCAACCTATAGGTGGTTACTTGGTGTCTTGTCTATAATTTTAGATATTTAGGGTTATTATAAAATTCAATGAGAAAAAAATAAGACTTTATAAAAAATATTGATATTTTAGTACTCCTCTTTTAACCTCTATAACTTTCAAAGCCTCATATCGTCATAACATACATGCATTTCATACCTTCTCAAAGTATGGCTAAAAGTGATGGCTGAGAGCCTTTTGAGTGTTAGGTTTGGAAATTTTGTATTTCTCAACTATATCATTTAAAATTTAATATTAATTAATATTCATTTAAATATCTTTCTTACTATCCTATAGGTTTCATGACCTTTCATAACATATACAACTTTCTTCCTATCTTCATACACAACCTTGTATATGAGGGTCTAGGCATGTAGACTAATTAGTAGATATGAAATATTCATCAAAAAACTTTATGACTCTCAAATAGCTTAGGTTTCTTCATTGGTCTCAAAAAATTCTTCTTGATACAGCTTGTAGATCTCAAAACTCCTTATGATCTTCTCACATTAGTTAACTAGGCATGCAAGGCAATTAAGCTCATTGTACTTGATACTAGCCATTAGTGTGGCCATAAGTCCTTATTATAACTCTAAAAATAGGTTTATGATAATGTTTTAGTATTTATAAGCCATGTTATGCTACTGGTCAGATCAAATAGGCCGGTTCCATCTTTCTTTAGTGACCATACTACCTTTCTCTCACAACACCTTATGATTGTCTTCAATTCTAGATATATAGAAGCACGTTTAGGGGAAAACAAGAAAAAATTTTGAACCTGAGGGGTTGGGAAACAATCCAAAACCCTTTAACCCATGATATTGAACCATTCCACATGCTCAAAACCCTATTTTCTACTTGAAATCTCTTCAAAACCCAATATTTCTCGTATCCATAAAGGTGGTTATACCATAAAATTATGTGCAAAGACCATTCATGAAGTGTAGAACATGATCCAGGTGTTTATATATAAAATTAATGTGTTTGGATCCATTTTCTTCACTTATACTCCCATCAAGTTGATACTACGGTTTAAGGAGGGTTTTGAGTGACTAATATTCTTAACATTTATTCATAGAGGTTAGCCCTTGTGTCTAGAAACCAATGGCACTATCAACAAGTGAACTCACCCCATAGCATATCTGAAGAGGATTTTCCTCCATGCATCTTTTCTATACACTCATGAGCAAATGAAGTTTCCATTTGGATTACTTGCAAACTATTTTGAGAACCTGAGAGGAGTTTGGATGCATTAGTTGTCTTATTAAGACTTGAATAAGTCTTATAAACTTGAGATGACTTGAGAGAGGTGGGTGAACATTTATCCATACATTTAAAGTTAAATATGAAATTATTTTTCCTATATAAGTACCCAAATTGCCTATAAATAATGATTTATTCTTTCTTCATGTATTTAAAAGGAGGCCTTCAAGACTTCCGACTACTTAACTGCCAAAACTTGACATTATCCATGTTAGACATGTCTTTCATGATCTTGTAAAACCACTTTTATGTACCTTTTGATGATCCCCAAAATTTTCATGTTTTTGTCCTCATTTTCCATATCCACCCTTCTTGTTTATCTTATTTATGAACTATTTCTCCATAAGTGTTTATTCTCAGACAACCATGTTTTGAAAATAGCATTATGTTCTCATATATCTTTGAATAGTTAGAATTTTATCTTGGAATCAAGTATATAATATTTATCTTTTACTATAGGATGATTTTCTTCATAATGTGTTTAAGGTGTTTTGAAGAAATAGGTACAAAATAACATGTCACAATCCATCTTACAATAAAGGGAGTTCATCACACGATAACATCCTACAATCATTGCATGACTAAAGCTGTGAACAAACATAATTTGATTCCTAATTCAATTGATTCACAAAAATTATAACACCATTCATATATCATAGTAAAGATTCGGTTGAAGACTAAAACATCTTGGTTACTGCTAAAGCAATATTGCAAGATCCATATGAGGGATAACATTAGTAGAAGAAACTAATTTCTATTATCCTACAACTGAATGTTTCTTATTTTGGAATGCATTTTTTTTAATATAAAATAGTCTCCCCTATTGTATATATATGTAGAAATAGGGTTGAGAAAGTAGTAGAGATCAATTAGAGAAATACAAGAGAAGCACATTTTGTAAGATAGTTGTTATTGTAATTTCTCTGTTGCAATTCTTTCCTACATTTGATTAATATGAACAATTTTTCAGAGTCAATTTAATTGTTGTAAGAGGAAAGATTGAATCTATATTCAGAATGAGGAAGGGCCCCCTTTGGAAGTCTTACAACAATAATCCAACCCGTTAATTAGCTAAGCATGTTATTTATTTCATTTATGTGTGTGTGTTTTATTTTTGAATTGTGCGATTTTCAGCTTTGCATATAATTATTTTAAGGAAGCTTCTAAATATAAAATAGTGTAATAATTTAATTCATGGTTTTTTATGAGTGTTAAATTTCAGCATTCCATTTCTTGTATGATTTCCAACATCCTAGATCACAATCAACATAATATCAAATTGGAAGATTAAGTGTGAATATATAGTGACATCATCTTATCAATATTACATCCTCAAGTTGAAATTTAAATGAATTAGAAGATACAGGGCTTTGGTAACTTATCTTGTTCATTTAGATCAAGAAAATTATATTATATTATGAATCTACTGCTAGTCACCTTTATCTTATTTCTTCTTAAGAATAGCCTTGGAGCCTTATGAGATGCATTGAAGATTAATCATATGTGTAATGGTCTCATAAATATTTAAAAAACTTGTTAAAACCTCTTGAATATTGAAACTACCCTTTGATCATTTAATTTAATTCTCTATTCAAGAATATTTCCTTGAAAAGACTTGATTTCGCCACAATAGAAACCTAGGTTTCTCTAAAAACCTTAAAAATGCTAAGATACCTTAATCTCTTCAAAGAGATTTAATAAGTATAGACAAAGTGACCAAGTGAAAGGACTTTACTTGATAGACTATTTACTATCTTGACACATCATGACATACCCCTAGGACCCACTAGACTAACCTTGAAAGCATTGGAATACATGAGGAAAGACACTACATTAAACAATACTAACAAGGCTAACGAAGACCACTTGAAAATATCAAAGTGTGTAATGAGATATGACCAAATCCATTAAGACATAACAAAAAGTTTAAATCTACAGGGTTTGAAATTTTTGACTTGGGTTAAGTCAACCACCACAGGACCAAACAACCATGAAAACCCATTCAAAACACATGGACCAGTCAAGTCACCACTTAGCGTTATTAAAAACAACTTCCAGCATGAAGATGAAATACGACTATCAACCAAGTAGGATAATGAAATGAAGTAATAATATCAATAAAAAAACATCACAGGCTTAGATGATCTCTTTATTACTCTTCCCTTATCCACTATTATAGATTCTTATGTCTAACCTAGCTCATTATTCTCTTGTTCTTACAACCATCAAAATGATCCATAATAGTATATGAATAAAATAATAACCATAATTATGTTAAGAAATTTCAAAAATGAACTAACAACATATAAATAATTCTAAAATGAATAAAATATAAACATTAATGTTAGAATGACCTTGTATAACATGCAATCTCTGCATCACTTCATAACATCATCTCAAAAATTTTAATCAAAGTATCAAATCTAAAATCATATCACTTCAACATTATCTAAACAACCATATAACCAATTAAACATGTTAAACAATAATAACTAAAAGATCATGATAAATAATAACAGTCTAAAAAACCAACTAGTGTTGCATATGAAATTAGATCAACATAATTTGGGGTCATAACATCCTTCCCCTCTCATAAAGGAGTCATCTCGATGACTAAAAGAGCCAAGGATAATATTCTTTGAAAATGTGTTCATCTTCCCAAGTAGCATTTCTTTCAGTCAATGGATCCCATAGAACCAAAACTTGAAAAATGTCCCAGTTTCATAGTCTAATGCTACAATGGCCCAATATTTTCACTGGTTCTAACTGCATCTATTCCTCTTATGAAACTTGAAGATTGTTATAATCCAAAATATGAGAAGGATCAGGTAGATTATTTCTTAACAAAACCAATGTGGAAAACATCATGAATCCTAAATAGAGGAGGAAGGGCTAGTCGATATGAAACAAGGCCGATTCTTTTTAGAATATGAAAGGGTCTAATAAAATGAGGAGCCAACATGAAAAATTTTCTAAACTTAATAGAAAATTTCTATGATCTAACACGTAAAAATCAATTATCACCAACATTAAATTCACATGGATTTATTTTTAAATCCACATAGCTCTTCTACCTATCATAAATAACCTTCAGATTTTGGAAAATCACAACCATTTGCATGTCATACTCCTAAAAAATATCAGGGCCAGTAATGGCTTTGTTTTCAAAACTATCCTAACCAATAAGAGTTCTACATTTACGTCCATATAGAGCTTGAAATGGTGCCATCTTAATCACATAATGATAATTATTATTATAAGAAAACTCAACTAATTACATGAAATATTCACACTTATTTTGTTGATCTATCAGATACATTCTTAACATATCTTTAACCATTTGATTGAGTCTTTCAGTTTGTCCATCTATTTCTAGATGATATGAAGAACTAAAGTTTAAATAGGTTCTAAATTTTGCATTTAAACTTTTCCACAAACTGTAAGTAAACAACTTATCTCTATTAGATATAATGACTTATGGTATTACATGTATCCGAACATTCTTTGCCATAAAATGTTATGTAAACATGGAAGCATCATCACTTAGATTCCTAATAATAAAATGACCAAATTTTGTGAATGTATCAATAAAAACCAAAATAATGTCATGTTTATTGCATGATTTTGGTAACCCGACAATGAAATCAAGATAAATAACAACCCACTTACCTTGTGGATTCTCAAAAGGATATAACAAACCTCCTAGATGATAATACACAACTTTCACTCACTAACATTCTGGGAATTTAGCACAAAATCAACAACATCATGCTTGAGGACATGCTAAATATAATGTATTTTCAACTCATGTGTCATCTTCATGACACCCAATGTGTAAAATGAAGTGCTATATGCACTTATTTCAATAAAATAGTTCACAAATCACCTAATTTAGGCACCAAAATTTGGTTTTTATGCCTTAAAAGGCCATTATTTTTAATATAAAAAATTCCAAATATATTTTCTATAGGATCATCAACCAAACCTACACTTCCTTCTTGGTAGAATTTATCACTAAGTTGCTACTAAAAAATAGTGGTCCTTAAATTAATTTACAAGATAGATAAGGTAATGAGATACTTGCATTGGCTGAGTGCATCAACAAAATGATTCTCCTTAACTCTTACATAAGTAATGCCCATATCAAAATTACTTAAAAATTCCAACCATATAAGCTAACAAGCATTAAGATCATCGTAGGAAAGCAAATATTCTAGCCTACGATGATCATATTTGACTTTGAAATGCTTGCCAAGAAGAAAATGCTTTCACTATTTTAAAGCATGCACAATGGCTTAGCAAGCTCTAAGTCATGAGTAGTATATTTTTTCTCATGTTCCTTGAGTTTCTATGACTTAAAATCCATAACCTTGCCATCCTGTGTAATAACACCACCAAAACCTTCTTTAAAGGCATCAACCCATATTTCAAAATTACCATTAGAATCAAGAATAATAAGTATAAGAGTTGTAGTTAGTATTACTTGAGCTTCTTAAAAGATTCATCACATTGTGAAGTACACACAAATTTATTATCTTTTTATTGCAAAGAGGTAATAAGATTATCTAAACTAGAGAAGTTTCCACAAACCTCTGATAATAACTAGCCAAGCCCATAAAGCTATATACTTCGTGTACATTTTTAGGAACATGCCATTCTTAAATAATTTTTATCTTGGGCATATCCACAATAATTCCATTCTTGGAAATGGTATGTCCCAAGTAATGTATTTTATATTGGAAAATACACATTTAGATAACTTACCATATAACTTATGTTGCCTTAGCCTTTTTAAAATAGATGCAAATGTTGTTCATGCTCAACTACATTCTTAGAATAGATCAGTATATCATCAAGGAAAACAAGAACAAACTTGTCTAAATAATCCTTGAATGCACTATTCATAAAGCAGAAGGTACATTTGTCAACCCGATATGCATTACCATGAATTCAGAGTGGCCATACCAAGTATAAAAAGTTGTTTTATGGATGCCCTCTTCTTTTATTCTTAGCTGATGATAGTCTGATATTAAATCAATCTTAGACAATATTACTACACCCTTCATTTGGTAAAATAAATCATCAATCCTTAGAAAAGGTATCAATTCTTTATTGTGACCTTGTTAAGCATGCAATAGTCCAAGCATAACCTAAGTGTACTATATTTATTTTTAATAAACATTGTAGGATCACCCCAAGGAGAAACACTTGGTCTTATGCTTCTAATTTCTAATAGTTCTCACAGATGAACTTTTAGTTCTTTTAAGTCAACCACATTCATTTGATATGAAGCCTTAGATGTAGGGGTAACCCCTGACATCAATAGTAAAATCAAATTCATGCCTAGGAGGAAGACTAGGTATTTTTTTAGAAAAACATCTAAGTTCATTTAAAAATGGAAAATATTGAGAATTTTGTTCTTTATCTACTATCAAATCTTGCATTTGAACAACATATATCTTGCAACCTTTTTGTACAATGTTTTTTAGTTACAGGGTTGAAAGTAGTTTCCTTACCTTAGGCTCACGTATACCTTAGATTTTATCAAAATTTTCTAAGTCATCACAATATTGTACCATTTTATTATATCAATATAATGTGGCTTTATGTTATTACAACCAATACATTCCAAAAATAAGGTCATAAAATCCCAAATGTAATATGTATAGGTTTAATTTTATTTGAAAAACACCTAAGTTTAGCTTCATTTGTCTTAAGCATTCTAAAATTTGCAACCTTTTTCTTGTACCAAACTTGACCTCCCAACCTTCTCTTAGATTAATATTTTTAATTTTACATTTATTATAAATGGAAGGAGAAATAAAACTATATATTTCACTAGAATCTATCAAAACTAAAATTTAAGTATCTGTTAAAGTACCTTTGATTTCAATAGATGTGGCGTAAAAATCAACATTTTGATTATCTATAGTTGCATACACCCTATGATTAACTGATTTACCTAGTTTTAACTTATGAAATTCTTCAAGATAGTTATTTTCACCACATTATCAACACATAATAGCCATTTTATGTGATATAGGTATGGTGTTTACCCTAGTGGTAGGTTAGATTTTGATTTACTTGAGTTTGATTTTCTTAAAAGTTCCTATTTTAGGAGAATTTTGAATCTTAATTTTTTTTATTTTATCCCTAGTACTTATTGAAACAATTATTTATCCTTGTAAATATGTGCTTATAATCATATTTATTTAAATTATTAGGCTAATGATAAATATTAATAGTTTTAGACTACTGTCTATTTAGTTTGAAATATTATCTCACTTTCTGTCAAGAATTTTCTTTTTCTTCTGCCCTATGAGCAGACTCAATGGAAATAGTAAATGTTTTAGGATTGGTCATATTGACATAATGAATTAATATTTCCTTCATTCCTATCTTAAATTTTTTTAACTTAGTCTTTTCATCATGCATGTAGTTCACATGACATAGTAAATTTAGGAACTGATTCTCATATTCAGTTATAGACATGTTTTCTTGATTTAACAACTAAAAATTTGTTAGTTTTTGCTCTTTAAAATTAGTAGTAAGATACCTATTTTGAAACTACCTTTAAAACATAGGACAAGTAATCATTTAAGGTTGATAACCCTCTAAAGCATAGACATGGTTCCACTAAAGAGCTACTGCTCCAACCAACTGGTAAATAACCACCATTACTTTCACATTTCAGGTCATATTATGTAGATTAAAATATTTACACAAGTTAATTAACCATGTGTTAGCTATATCACCTAATTATTCACTTGAAAATGTAGGATGTGTAAGCTTATTAAGCTCTTTAATGATAGGATCAATCGCTGTTAAGGTCATTTCTCATATTACTTGCTCACAAACTTACCCTTCCTCTATTCAGGGTAATTCTTATTGTGGAACACCCTCAATAAGGTTCAACCTACATTCTTAGGACTCCAGATTAATTTTTAATATATTCAAGGTAGTTAATATACCATTGAGGACTTCTTGACTAAAATTAGGATTCCCCCTAGCAACATTTATATTGGGTTTACCAACATTATTACCATCATTATTCACATGCAGTTCTTCTATACCTTGGTTGAGGTTTTGGGTTTCATGACCTCTAACTCTTCCCCTAGTTGTTAATCTACCTCTACCTCTACCAATATGGTAAAATTCATGGTTGATGTCATCATTTAATTCACTTAATCTAAGATAATTCATAGTACACAACCAAAATTATAAAATAAAAAATAGATACTATGTTAAAAATTGATCCAACTCAATGTTTTGGGCCTCAAGTTGTGCTCATCATCACTTGATCTAGTTCTCACCATATTGATGGGAAACATAAAAACAAATTAAATAAGAAAAAAATAGTAGAATTCTTTCCCAAAGTTCCCTAGAGCACAAACCTAGGCTCTGATACCAAAATGTAACAAACTTTTTTTTTTGTTTAAAAATAAATTCGAGTTACTTGGCACCATTCAAATATAACTAAAGAATACTATTACACATAAAGCATGTTCAAGTCCATAACTATGTTATACCAAACACATTTATTTGACAAAGGTTAAAAATTCATATTGATGTTATTAGTAAGTTAATTTAACTAATCCTTAATCATATTGGAGTGTACCAATGTACTAAGTATACATTCATAAATTTAAATCTGATTACTAAGTTTTGAAATCCTTAAGAGAATCAATAATAACTTATAACCTTGATCAAAATCTTATACTTGATATAAAACAAGATGAAATATGACCACATGTACAAGCTAAGATATAAATGAGGGTATAGGTAAAAAACAAGAAGGTTCACAACAAGGTAAGGTAGAAAGAATTCAATTTCATAATAGAAGAATCATCATACTAAGATTCTACATTGAGTAATCTACATAATTATGTGAACAACAAGACTTGAGCTTTAAGTTTATTTATAAAAGCAATGCAATGTAAATTGTATGACATTCTTCCAAAATTATATGCCATATGATGTATTTGGCCATTAATAAGGGCTACTTACTTATGTCACATGACCTCAGCTAGGATAGTTGCTCTCATGGCCTTAAATGATATATTAAATCAATTTATCAAAATTATATAAACTAGGTTTAGTAAAATGTAGATTCATGATATTGACGAACAATATCACATATGTGGGTATTCATCAATTGAAATCACATACAAAATGAATTAACCTATTAATTATTTGTTTAGGTATATACTTTGACCATCCCACATTCCTATAGTAATAACATACTATATGTATATTATACTGGTCATATGATCCATTTAAGTTAGGATAAGGAATGAATATTCATCAAACAAGTATTTATTCATTTCAAGTATTTAGTCATTTCAACATTCTTTTGATGTTTCAAAAACCATGCTTAAGTTTTGCATGTGAATACCTTATAGATTTATTGATACCCTACATTTCCTTTAGCTTAGTTATTGATTGGACCACCAATAATCTAAGCTAAGACTTAGGACATACATATTTACCTTAAATGATCAAGGTGAAATTACACACCATTTTAAAATTGTTTATACCTAATAAGTACAACAACTTAATCCATAATTACATAATTGCCCATTATGTTGGTTAAATTACTCATTTATTTATCACACAAGATACACTATTTTAGCAACACTCTTTCATATAAAGTTTTAATGAGCATTTCAAATAATAGAGTCATCATTATGCCTCTTAAAGAAAATATTAGAATGCTTAAGCTATTTGTAATTTACCATTCTAATTCATAAAATTAATGAACTAAAACTAATGACCAAACCACAAGTTGTAATGGGGTCAACCTTGAGACTACCTTGTTTCATATCCAATAATACAATATTGAATGTTAGGTGTAACATATCTCAATAAAAGTATCACCTCACAAGACCTTTAATATTCAAACATACTTATGTATTAATACAATTGATAAACATAGATTTTTTTTATCACTAAGATCCAAAACAACTTATTATTGTTCTACGTCAATACAAAAAAAATATTAAGATTTCATGATCCTATACCCTTTCAAGAAAATGAACAATAAAGGAAATATCTATGCACATTTATAATATCACCTTGTTAAAAAACAATTATATCAAAACTATTAATCTTTTATCACCACAACTAAGAACTTCATTGTAATAGCTAAACACTACAAGTAATGAAGTTCAACATAACTAACTAGGTAAGGAGCATCACTAAAATGAACATTATACTATCACCACATACATTTTACAAGAGGAACTATCAAACCAAAAAAGTATTTACAATAACAATTTCATTAAAAATCAATACACTTTTATTGATTTCCACATAGTAATCCAAAAGGAAATTATCATTAAATGATATATGATATTCACTAGTTATTTAATCAACTTAACAATAATAAGATCATTTATCACTTCATAGGAAGCATATGCAACTAAATAATCTAATCATGGTTGACAAATATAGTGAAATACATTCATCTCATATCAAAATAAAAAGAAGTACTTGCATCAACTGAATAATTACACAATACATAGAAAGATCTCAACAAGATTTCCATCAACCGATCATAAAAGAATGTGAATCCTTGAAGAAGTCAAATGCACATGCCAACCTTATGTAGAAAATGAGTAAACACCCACCCTTCCAATCTTAATGAGCCCCCCATTGGTGGCCCTAGACTATGCTATCCATCAGTTGGATGTAGAGATCAACATTAGGGAGATTAACAAATAGTAATATTAAGCGAAATATTCTAAGCCTCAAACCTTATAAGACTTCAAAAAAAGAAATGAATCAAACAAAAATCCAAGAAGACTACAAGCAAAACTATTTGGATAAAAAAGTGATTATGAGTAACTCTAATACCCTTGTCCTTCACGTGGACAAATTTAAATTAGTATTCATGAATAAACATCAACCTAATTAATTCATTAACCTCAATCTTACTACTGGTATACAAAAAACAACCAGTTTTAGCATTATAATGATTCATATTCACCTTTATCACCAAATTTACACCAATGAGTAACCTAAAAAGTTACAAAGGCCATTAAAATGTAATCAACAACCAAGTTGAAAGCATGCCAACTACTAACATACAAATCAAAAATTTTACAAAGTTGAAAGCAAAACCATTTATTTTCAAACCAAAATAGACTCATATCAAATTTATTTTGCTATTGTCAAAACTTTAAAACATTATATTGACTTCTCACCAAACAATGTAAAATGGAAATTCCAAAACAAGCTTATGTAAAATTAATAATCATTATAAAAAGAATGCACCAAATCCATGATTGCAACTACATAGTCAGTAATATCATTTTTAAAGAGTGTAAAAACCCTGTAACCATAATAACCTAGCCATGTAATAACATTACAAAGAATGAGTAAAGACTCATGGCTATAATAACATAGTTAAAGATACCACTATGAAAAGGATATGTGAAAAACCAATATTTAAACCACATAACCTTGACCTTAAAATAATTTTAACCATTTTTACAATAAATGAGAATAACTCATAAAAATAGGTTTCAAATCATGAAACCAAAACAACATACCTGACATAATAATATCGACAAGTTTCAAGTTAATATGTAAAAAGATAACAAACCCCAAATCAAAATATAACACCAAGCCATAAAAAAGAACACTTATAACCCCTGTAAAGATTACATATCTACAGGAGTAGACACGAATGTAAATTTTTTTTAGTCTCTCTTTAAATAAAATTCAAAAAACTTCATAAACTATCAATATATTTTCAAGTAGTAGTATAAAAATAAGGAAACCACTTGCTTTCGCAACCATAATACATAAGAAAACCATGGCCACAAGGAGAGAAAACTAGCTTTTTCCCACTTACACAATTTGAGCCTCCAAAAACTCTATTGATTACTCCCAAGAATCACCTTTTATCCTACATCCTCACCTTGAACCACTAAAACCATGGGCCAACACACAACTACCATTTTTTCCCAAGAAGTGCATGTATAAACTAAACTGTAGTCCCATAATGGACCACTAAGTTTCCATGTCCTTTCCCACAATTCTAGTAGCATACAGTTAGGATTTTTCAAACAAAATGAGTTGGATCCATACCAAATCAAAATGATAAAAAATCAAATTATCTCAAAGCTTCACGATTGGTTGACCTTGGATTTCAGGTAATAATTCCCTAATTTCCTTTTGAGGGTCAAAACCCCATTAAATTCCACCTAAATGATTAGGTGATTAAAAAATAATCATAACTAATGAGTGCCCCTTGACCTGTTTGAGGTATAATTTCCCCACTAGCTAATTCAGCCACCACAAGACCAAACAACCACAAAAATCCATTCAAAACACATGGACTAGTTAGGTCACCAATTGGTGTAATTAAGAAAAACTTTTGGCATGAATACAAAACAAGATTATATACCAAGCAAACTAATTAAATGAAGTAATAATATCAATGACAAAACATCATAGGCTTAGATTATCTCATTATTACTCTTCCCTTATCCATTGTTGCAAAGTTTTATGTCCAACCTAACTCATTATTTTCTTATTCCTTCAATCATCAAAATGATCCATTAGTAATATCTAAACAAAATAATAACCATAATTACATTACGAAATTTGACAACTGAACTAGAAACATATCAATAATTCTTAAATGAACATAATATAAATATTAATGCAAGAATGACCTTGTATAACATATAATGTCCGCATCACATCAGAACATCATCTTAGAAATTTTAATCAAAGTATCAAATTTGAACATATATCAGTTAAATATTTGATAAATAACCATGTAACTAAATAAGCATGCTAACCAAAAATAACCAAAAGATCATGATAAATAATAACAATTCAAGAAACCAAAAAGTGCTGCACAATAAATCAAATCAATATAATTTGGGGTCATGATACTATGAGATTGATTGGACTCACGATAGCTATTCTGTGAGTGAATATACTTATAAATAAACATAAATGGGGATTATTATTATTAACTAATGTTATTAATTTAAGTATAAAATAATTTATGACCATTATCCAAATTGTAATTTTATATCTAATGCTTTTTATGAGTACAGTCACTCTTTTTATTTTGAGAGAACTATAGCAGCCCTAATTCCACCTATGTCATGAACCTAAGTCAATATGTAAGAATATCGCTAAGTGGGTGTGGGTGTATTAGAGGCTGACACTTAGATGTTGTGAAATTGATTGGTGTGAGTTTATTATAGATTTTGAGTGACTTAGGAGGAGTTGTCTCTTATGGGCCCGTAACCCAAAAGTCACAAGATCATAGCCTAGGTTATGTTTGAAACAAAACCAAGATCAACTTAGTAACCCATCTATATTTATCTAGTATGATTAATTATGGATGAAGGAAAAATATCATTGTTGTATATTGACATGAAATTTTATGGAGCTGTTTGCTATGTAATGGGTTCATTTACTTTGCAGAAGCAACATTTAGGTTTAATAAAAAAAATATTGTTGGTTTTAGGATAGCAAATGTATGTGCTAAATTCATTTCCTCTTCTTTGATAATTTATTTGGTGTCTTCAACCTTACACATTGATCCAATGTCTATTCATGTCTTCTCTTCATAATTCTCTCCACCTGAACATTTTCTTTAGCCTTAGTTCATTGTGAAACTCTCTTAAACATTATTTGGGATATGTATAATAATACACCCTTCCTCAATACAATACTAGTTTTATCCATTCTCTCTATCTTTACTTAGACATTCAACTATCATCACTCTATGGCTTCCTCAAGCCATTGTAATGCACCTTTTATGCATACCAAAGCTTCTCTAAGGTCATCAATGGTTTACATAATAACTACAACTGTATCAACCTAATGAGGATAAATATTTTTCAAATTTACATCACCATTTCAACAACATTCAAGGCCTTCCATGAGCTTCTCAATTATATTATGGATCATAAAAAAACACATAATTCTATAGACTTTGAATGTTTTTTTCTTTTGATATCATATTATTCTTTACAACCTTTTCTAGGTTTCTAAATTCTTGGGTTATAAATTTACTAGTTTGATTCTCTCCAACCATGGTCTTTTCCATATCATTATGAGTTCTAACAAATATAAATTGCTATATCAAATTCCATCTCTCATGTCCCCTTTTAATTAGTTTTAAATTGGTGAGCCTTATAGTCCATTCCAATACTTTATGTG
The DNA here is from genome assembly GCA_037957365.1 of Torreya grandis. Classification (NCBI taxonomy): domain Eukaryota; kingdom Viridiplantae; phylum Streptophyta; class Pinopsida; order Cupressales; family Taxaceae; genus Torreya; species Torreya grandis. The sequence continues at coordinate 1,075,896 of JARHVA010003366.1, forward strand.
GGCTATGGTAAGGAATAAGGGAAGTAATTTATTTAATATTTATATTTGGTTCCGAAATGATTTTATTTTCAAGGTATATTTACGAGGCCAATTAAATATTAAACATTTACAATAATATTAGAATCCACCATTTGAGGAGTTAGGTTTTGAAGAGGCATTAGTAAATCCTACGTTTGATTTTGAAATATTCTATGACAAGTTATGATAGGCTATCATTTTGGAGGGACATATATGACAGATTCTATGACAAGTTGTCATTGATTATCTTTAGCAAACAATTATGGGAGTGATCTATACTTATTTTATTTTATTTTATTCATTTCCCACCAAAGTGGGGCATGGATTTCTAGGTGAAGTAAATGATGAGTTTCTAAGGAAAATTATCAAATGAGGCATGGATTTTGAAGAGATAATAAAAAGGAGTTCCAAGGATAATTGCTATTCTCGCTAAGTAGATCAAATTTGGGAAAGTTTGAGAATAGAAACCAAAGAAGGAAAAATCAAGAACTAAGTGAATTATGGAAAATAGAATAAGATGTAAATTAGTGATTTTTCCAACTCATGTCTCCCCAAAGTAAGGAGTTGGTATTTTGGTGCCTCTCTTTGGGCATCTTGTATATTAATATGTGATGATCTTATTATGGGATATCTTTTGGCAAATTAACAAACTTTATTGAATTTGTTGTAATTATGCGACAACTAGAGAATTAGAGGATGAAACCCATTTGATTCTTGGAGATCATAGGATGAAACCCCTTTGATTTCATTAAGTTAATCTCATACAAAAGTTGCATTGGAGCTTCACATATTTGAATATTTTCTCCATTTGGTGTGGTGTGCATGTTACAAGATTAGAGTGTAGTTTGGGTAGAATCTAGTGTGGTAACTTGATATTGATTTTAGTTGTTTACTATTTATATAAAACAGTCCATTTTTATATAATTTTATCATTTATATCATTAATTTAAGCTGAAAGTTTATTATTTGTCATTTCTTTGATTTTTGGTGAAATTGAGTGAAGTGAAATTGCTAGTTTTGTGTTTATAATAAAATATGAAACATTTATGATACATAATAGCATGAGGCCATACAATTAAAAATAAAATAAAAAATTATCTATCAATATCTCAAGTTTAAATGATTTTCTAAATGCATTTGTGTCAAAAATGCCATTTTTGGGTTCAATCGGTGTATCGAACATTTAGGTGTTCTGAAAGTTGAAATTAAATATATTTTTAATTTGAATATTATTTGCATGTAGTTTTGAGAAGGGTTATCATAGTGGTATCAGAGATTGATATTTCCATCCTGTAGGGTATATTGTTTTATTTATCAAGGGATGATTCTAGAGATTCTTAACAGATGGAAAAAATGCAAATCTTATTCCAGATAAAATGATAGAAATGTAGAGAAGCCAAGATAAAATGATCACTTCACTTAAAAATATTTTAGATATCATGAAAAATTACCTTCCAGCTAGAACATATTAAAATAAAGATGAAACCAAAAATGCACTTGGGGTAAAAAAATTCCCTTATACGACAAATATCCCAAATGTTGGATTATGGAAGAGAAGAAGTAAGAAGAAAAGTTACAAGTGAAATAATTTCTCAAGGAGATAGAAAATAAGATCTGGTGGAACCAAAATATTTATGAGTACACATGAGCCAAAATTACAAGAGAAGGTCAAGGAACTATGGAGCATAAGTCAAAGTAAGAAGAGAAAACAATCTTACAAGAAAGTGAAAGAAATCAAATCATAAAAGAATCCACCATAAAAATGGAAGGTAAGGATTTTGATTTAGAAGAAAATATTTCATTAAAATCTAAGATAATTTCAATAAAACATTTGTATTAAATAAGTCAAAGAGGGGCCAATGTTATGTGAGAATGTCCTACCCAATATCCATGTTGATGAGCAAGAAGAAAAATTAGAGTTGTTAGAAATGAAAAGGAAGCAACCCTTGGAGGAATTCACCAAGAAGATGGAAGGTATGAGTTTTTATTTTGAAAGGAATCTTCCAATTCAAGAAAGATATGAATTTAAGTATCAAAATGACCTTATTGAGAGACATGCACATGAGAAAAATGCCTCACGGGATACTAATGTTGGTTTTTAACTTGTAAAATGTAATATCCCCAAACTCAGCCTCAATTAAATCATTGGAAATATCATTTAATTAAATACTATAGAGTATTTAGCCCTTAATGATCAAATCACCACTAACCAAGAAAGGAAACACCAACATCAAATCACCAATGTGTAGCTAGATTGCTTATACATGGTCACCAAATGAAATCACAACATGGGAAGTGATATATAGTCAACAAATGAAATTGCATCATGGGAATTGGAGTACCAAAATTAATTAATAAACCACTCATAAGTAGAGTGATAAAATAAAAATGGTCTTTACTTATCAACGAAGGGAACTTATATATACAACATTAATTAATAAAGCATTCATTAGTATAATATTAGTTAATCATTAATTAATTAAATAGGAACTTGTATCCATTACACAAATTATCACCACCTTTGGAGGAGATACATCTTTTGGTGGAAGTTTATGAAGGTATTTATATTCAACAATTGGCGGGAGGGAAAAATTATCCAATAATATATTCAAATAAATAACCTTTTATAATAAGTAGCTTGACATCACTCTTAAGGATAAAACCCCTTAATTGTGTAATCTAATTTCAAGGACAAAAACCCTTATCATATCTCTAATCAAGGACAAAATCCATTGAGGATTTACATTCCATTATTTTAAATCTAAAACTCTAAAGTAAACTATTAATCAATTACATTTGATTATTTAATTTTTTAAAGTGCAAATCTATATTTATAAAATATTATCTCAAAAGGAATTTTGAGGAATCTAAATTACTGTATAATATTCTGATTTAGAATATTACAATGGTATCAAAGTTGTTTTCTTGCCAGCTTGTGAACCATTAGGTCACTACACAAGAATATTGTGTCCAATTTTGATCAATACAAAACTCTTTCAGCAAAGATTCAAAAATAAATCTCCTTTTCAGACTTTATGGAGTTGAGTGAGTCACGAAATGGAATAGGGCATTATGAGGAAGATAACCTTGATGCCATGAAAGATAGAAAGTCTTTAAATGTACCTCACCTATTGAAGGATACCGAAGTGAATTTCAATGGTATTATAGATAACCAACAAGACACTACATGTGCACTTTTGGTTTTAGAATCACCTGGCTATCCTAGAGAAATATGAAGTTCACATGTTGAACATGGAGATATTTTAAAGGTACGATTAAAAAATCTAGAAGTCAATGAAGGCTATGGATTAGAGATAAATTACACACATTTATCTGCTACAAAAGATGAACTAGAAGAAACATAAATAGAAGGATTTACCTTTGATGCTTAGTCATTATTTTGTCATGATGCCATTCATGACCAGTTTGTTCAGGTAACAAATTTTTTTATGAGGTTAGTAAGTGCATCATTACGAAAGCTATTGACTAAATGGAGAGTGCCATATAGATATTATATCATTATAGTCACAACTAATGTTAACCACATCTGTGCAATTTATCTTGGAGAACATACTTTTCATATTTTCCATCAAGAGTAGTCTCACACATTTTCCATTTGCACTACGAAGTATTAAAATATAAATCTAGATGAGGCAGAATCACACTTTGTGCATCTATTGGATGATAAAACTTTTGAAGTTATCAATTTTTAAAAAATTCATATTCTCTGAGTTATAGTATCAAAAGTTTCAACAATTTAAACTTGGCTTTACATCTAAAATTGTTAAAACTTCATTAGTATATAGGGAAGAACACATTCTTCATGGAAAGTTTTTATTCAAAACATGGGACCCAAACTTGATATTAGAGAGTTTAAGCTTTTAAAGCCATAAAATATGAGAGTTGACATAGTGACCAAATCATTACCTTGTGAATCTTCAAATGTCCAACATGAACCATGGTCTGGTATCCCTTACATTATTAAAGATATTCCATTTTATATTTTAGATGATGGGAAAAGGCCATTGCTAAAAGACTCCACTTTACATCTACCACTAAAAAATGATTGTATTCCAGAGCATTATTGTACAAAAAACTTAATTGGATTGAATAAATTTGAACAAGACCTTGAAATTACAAAATGTGTAGTAGATGATCATTTGATCAAAGTATGGCATAATGAATTGAATAATATTCCTAATGCAAAGGCCTAATTAATCATAAATTATGATAATGTATTAGGATTTTCATTTATAAGGCCTAACGTACTAAGCAAAATGTATGCCTCACTATTCTTGGATGTTCTTTGAGAGATTTTGTACCAAGTAGATGTGGATCCATCAATTAGTAGAATTTGTGTGATTGGAACATGCATTTTTGAAATTGTGAGATATGGTTTGAGTGGAAATCTACCACTTTTAACATCAAATATCTTAAAATTTGTGAAAAAAATTGTAGGCCATAGAGGAAAGTGAAAGTGTTGTCAAGGGAGTATGTGCATCATAATCATATGGCAAAGGCAAACTCACTTTACATAAAGAGGAAACCTAGGAGAACCATGAGAACTAATCTCCTCCCAAGGAACAACAAAGAACATCACATGGTGTCTTCTTACCTTGTGAATCAGTTCAAGATTAAATATGGGAATCAAAGGGTCCATCTCAACTTGCAGATTTGGATGCTCAAGAATTTTATGATAATCTTAAATCTATGAGGTGAGTTGACCATAATTACGAAGTTCCTTCTAAAAAATATAGTGATGGGAATGAGATAAATAAATTCATAAATATTGGCCCTATGAGTGCACTGAGCCAAAAGGATCCAAACATGCCTCTAAATGTATTAGAAAGTATAGTAGACCAGATATATCATTATGAGAATAAACCAATGCAACTTTTAGGAAAAAATGTTTGCATGTCCCTTGGTTGTTATTTGGGTACTCAATCAACTTCCACTGAGTGCAAGGAAATTATATCAAAAATATATACCAGAAGTGAGATACATAATGTTGAATATGAGAAAATAAACATGGCATTCATAATTTTATCATAGAAAATGATTACATCTTCCATTTTAGGGTTATCAGACCATTTTAGTGTAAATTTTATCATGTCGATAAAGGATAAAGAATCACATTCAATCTATAAGCAAGATAAAGGTTTGTGCCTCCATGCTTAACAGACCAAATTAAAATACCTACCTCTAAGTAGTTTTTAGTCATCATGATACAAAAAGAATATCATCTTTGAGTAACCCTTTTGGTGATGTTCATAACATGAAACATTCTATGGATAGATGTATTGGAACTGATTGGGTGCTTGAACTATTAATCATGGGGAATATGTAGTCATTAGCATAACCTATTAAGCACGTAAATGCGATGTCAGTGGATGCATCTCCAAATAAAATGAATGTAAGAAATCACAGTGACCTAGATAAACATCTAGAGGTAGAGAAAATGGATTTTGAGCCATCCAAAGTGGAAGGGCCATCCATTGTTATTGTTGCAATATTTGAGAAGGATAAGGCAAATAGGAAAATTTGTAGTGAATAACACATAGATCATTTTTCTAAAATTCAAAATTGTTGGACCATAGTAGTGTGGGATTATGGTGATACTTTGAGACCTATAAAGGGTAGGGCTTTCAAATTCAGAATAATTATTGTTGATAATGATATCAATACATGCTCTAAGATAAAAGGAAAATCAAACTTCACCTTGGAGAAACATAATAAATATGTTTAGTGTTTGCAGCTCATGGGATAAATGCCAGGTTCAAAGATATGTTACATCCCATCTATGAGTGTTCCCAGATTGAGAAATAATGGGAAAACTCATAATTCAGTTAACCAAACTTAGATTTATGTGGTTGGCTTCAGGTTTAATATTCAAGCTATAATTGCATGGGTAGATGTATATGTTATGGTGATAATAGATGAATGGAGAAATGAATACGCTCTATAATATATCCATGATAATCTAAATAGGAAATCAACATTATCATATCATAACAATTTTGATTTAGTTGATAATCATGCACTTGAGAAGAGTCTTTTAGTTGAAATGAGAGTTGAGTTCATAAATCTAGCAATTAAGGATTCTTGTCAACATGGAAAGTATCTCAGTATTGAGAGTTATAATATTTTAGTGAAAACATTGGAAGAAATAATTTTGAGGGCTGATGGGTCTGACTATGATGAAAATAAAACTTATGTGTCTATCAAAGACAATATTGAAGAAAAACCTAGTTTCAAATTCTATGAACAAACAATTGGCATCACTATAGGATCAGTGATTCTTTAAAATTCCACTTTACAATCACCTAAGGATAAGAAATTTGATGAAGGGAGGTCTGTAATATCCCCAAACTTATCCTCAATTAAATTTTTGGAAATATCCTTAATTTAAATCATTGAAGAGTATTTAGCCTTAATGATCAAATCACCACTAACCAAGCAAGTAAACACCAACATCAAATCACTAATGTGCATCTAGATTACTTATATATAGTTAGTAAATGAAATCACAACATGGGAAGTGATATACAGTCAGCAAATGAAACCACATCATGGGAATTAGTGCATCACAATTAATTAAGAAATCATTCATAAGAGGAGGGTTAAAATAATAACAATTTTTACTTATTAATGAAGGGAACTTATATCAACAACATTAATTAATAAAACATTGATTAATCATTAATTAATTAATTGGGAACTTGTATTAATTAGACAAATGGTCACCACCTTTAGAGGAGATGCATCTTTTGGTGGAAGGCTATGAAGGTATTTATATTTAGCAATTGGTGGGAGGGGAAAATTATCCAATAATGTATTCAAATAAATAACTATGTACAAGCAACAACTTGACATCATTCTCAAGGATGAAATCTCTTAATTGTGTAATCTGACTTCAAAGATGAAAAACCTTTGTCATCTCTCTAATCAAGGATAAAATTCCTTGAGGATTTACATTCCATTATTTTAAATCTAAAACTCTAAAGCAAACCATTAATCAATTACATTTTATTATTTAAATTATTATTTTTAAATACAAATCTATATTTATAAAATATTATCTCAAAAATAATTCCGAGGAATCCAAATTACCGTATAATATTTTGATTTAGAATATTACATAAAAACTTATAGTTCAAAAACTAATGGTAAGCAAGTTGATTATCTTCACCATTATAGCTTATGGCATGAGAGTAATAATACTAGTGGATATATGATGTTTGACACTTTATTATTTCAAAATTGTTGTCATTGTGTGAAGTACCATAAGAAAGATGAAAGAGTTCAAATATGTTTAAGAGTATGGGATCTAGGCAGTAAGCTAAGACACATGAAGGCTAAAACTTTTAATGGATGTGATATTACAGTTGTATCTAGATTCACCATCCCATTCAACCAGATAAGTAGACAACTTAATATATCCATGGATAAGAAAAAGGTATATAATGAATTATATGTTGTGAGAGCTAAAATGGTTATGAATGAAGGATGGATACATTCCATTGGTAAGCTTATACAGGATCACAAATCTAAGGAGATTTAGTTGACCACTAAAGGAACTTATGTCATAGCTAAGAGGATTTCTCATAAAGGAAAAGTTGTTTGGGCAGTAAGTTGCTTAATTAAGGAGGGCATGCAAATAATTTAATTTTTAAATAAGAAACATAGTCTTTATTTTGATATATAATTACCTCCAAATGAGCATAACACAATGTTTGATAATATGTTCCTAATATATCTACTAGATAGAGGATTCCAACATGCCATAGAGTTGGAAACTAATTTGTATCAAGAATATATATGGGATAATGATGTCACAAACTTGGGCCAAGTCATTAGTGATTAGGGAATACAAAAGGATGCAACACAAGAAACATTATAAGGGATTGAAAAGGTAAAAAAATCATGTCATGTACTTTCATTTTAGATTTCTCACAAGAAATTGCTATAGAATGTGATGCTTTAGGAAATATTTATGTTGGAAATATTTGTCCTATTGAGAAAGTAATTGGCACCACAAGAAAATTTCAAGAAGATGATTAGTATAACATGAGTTTAGTGCTATATAATCTTTGTGTAATAATTTACAAAGGTATAAAATAACTCATACTGAGAAATCATAGTGAGGTTGCTATGATTTCCAACTGTAAGATGATTGTTATCTTCATTTCTAGCTACTACAATCCACTACTTGCAATTATACAAGTATTTTCAAGGTTGTTGATTTTTAAGGGTTTCATAAATATGCATAAGTTTGTGGATAATTTTTCAGTCCTTACATGGCTTCTCACCAATTTTACATTGATCATATTGATTAATGTTGGACAAGTTTGTCATTTTTGCAGCTGTGACATCATTTGTATATTGCTAATTTTGATGATTTTAGTTATGAGCAACTATAGATTGGTGCATTTTGAGTATGTTTAGTTACATGATGATGTTAAGCTATTAGTGACAATTACTCTAGACATCATAACACTGACTTGGAGGAGATTTAGGGAGGTATGTGACCATTATGATTTATTTTTAGCTTACATGTAAATTGATTTGTGCCATGCTTTGGATAGACCATTCCTCAGTAACATTATGAGATCCATTGGAGCTTGGGACTAAAGCATAAATCAAGTGTTTGGAATCCTCAATCACATAAATAGAAAAAATGGGTACAATAAAAGCATGGAGGTAAACACTCAAGGCAGCCCTTGATCTTTACAAAATATAGGAAAGGAGATCACATGTTCAAGATAGAAGGTTTGATTTTGGAAGTTGGTAAGCAAGATAAATATCATTTTGATATTACAAATTTCTTGAATAGTTATGGAAGGGTGTTTCTGGAATTAAGCAACATATAGGTCTTCCATTTTTGGATATGCGGAGGAGAATTCAAGAATAAGAAGACACTACAAAATGGTTTCACCATTTATTGTATCATGATGACATAATGCCTTTTTAACAATCAGGGTAGACACTTGAGGTATGAAATGATTCCTATATCATGGGTCTACATATGATTTCTTCAAATGAAGATATTTAATCTACTTTGGATAAGATTTTCATGGTGTTTGATTTTACATTTTTAAGATGGACTTTGGATAAAGAGAACCAACAAGAATTAAGGAGTTATGTTGGATATAACCTTTCTTTTGAGGAAGTTATGAGCTCCACAAGGTGTTTTCAAAGGGAAGTTCACATGAATACTAGAGTATCACATCATAAGTATAGTGGTGTAACTCTAAACTTGGATATTTGCACAAAGAGTTGTCAACAAAATATGAAGGGAATACGTGGTGATGGGATACTTTAATCAAGGAATAGAGGATACATACTCAAGGAAGTTATGGAAAACATTTTCATCATTGATGTTATCACCATTTGCAACCACCCTATTACTTTATTTGCACTCATGCAAGTGGATTTTCAAGAGTTTTCAGTCACGGGTAATAAAGTAAGGAGAGGTTGTACTTGTTGGCCTAAGTTGCTTCACCTTTATGGTATGGGATCTATACTTTATGGGTACATGGGAGTTTCCAAACATTGGAGAGAAGGAATCATTAATTTTCACATCAAAGAGGAGCATATGAAAGGTTGGTTAACTTCATTGCTTGATCCAAGCCAAAGATGGAAAAGTTTAATCATGCATTGCTTTGTGGGTTTTCTAAAAGTTTGCATTAGTGATGTTGAAATCTATCTCTTGATAGGTACAAGATTCAAATTACATGGACATTATAGTTTGATTTATGATAATTTCATAAAGACACTTATGTACTTGGATTTGCATAGTGTCCCTTGGCAAGAAATACATCATCTCTCAGGTACTAGATCCAAACTTTGTGATAAATATAGCATGAATCATTACATTGGCATGGTGATTCATGAGCATTTTGGTTTAAAATTATTTGAGGACAAGTAATTTTAGAAAGAGCAGACTTGTCATGTCCCCTTTTACTTAATTTCAAATTGGTGAGCCTTATATTCCATTCCAATACTTTATGTGGGATATGATAAGGAATAAGGGAAGTAATTTATTTAATATTTATAGTTGGTTCTGAAATGATTTTATTTTCAAGGTATACTTATTAGGCCAATTAAATATTAATTATTTAAAATAATATTGGGCTCCATCATTTGAGGAGTTAGGTTTCTAAAGAGGTATTATTAACTCCTAATTTTTATTTATAAATATTCTATGACAAGCTATGAGAGGTTGTCAATTTGGAGTGACATATATGGCATATTCTATGACAGGTTGTCATTAACTATCTTTAACCAATAGTTATGGGAATGATCTAGACTTATTTTATATTATTTTATTCATTTCCAACTAAAGTGGGGTGTGGATTTCTAGGCGTAGTGAATAATGAGTTTCTAAGAAAACTTACCAAATGGGTGTGGCATTCTAAGAGAGAATAATGAAGAGTTTAAAGGAAACTTGCTATTCTTGCTTAAGTGGACTAAATTTGGGAAAGTTTGAGAATAGAAACCAAAGAAGAAAAAAGTAGGATTTAAGTGAATATAACAAGTGGAATAAGATGTAAACTAGTGATTTTTTAAACTCACATCTTTCCAAAGAAAGGAATGGGGATTGTGGCACCCCTCTTATAGCATCTTGTGTATTAATATGTGATGTTTTCATTAGGGAGTATCTTTCAGCAAATTAATAAATTTTCTTATGTTTGTTGCACTTATGTTATAGCTACAAGATTCAAGGATGAAACCCTATAGATTCTTGGAGATCATAGGATGAAACCCATTTGATTTCATGAGTGTAATCTCATATAGAGGTTGCATTGGACCTTCATGGATTTGAAGATTTTCCACATTTGGTGTGGTGTGCATATTGCAAGTTTGGAGTGTAGTTTGAGTAGAGTTTAGTGTGGTAACTCCAAATTTGTTTCAATTATTTATTGCTTATATTTGCTGCTATAAAATAACCTTTTTGATGTAATTTTATCAGTTCTATTATTAATTTAAGTTAGAAGTTTGTCATTGATCATTTCTATGATTTTTGGTGAAATTGAGTGAAGTGAAATTGGTAGTTTTGCACTCAAATTTGTGTTTCTAATAAAATTTGGAAAATTTATGATATGTAATAGTATGAGGCCATACCATTATTATTTTTTGGTTATCTATCAATATTCTAAGTTTAAATAATTTTTCAAATAATTTTCCGAATGCATTTGTGTCAAAATTTTCATTTTTGGGTTCAATTAGTATAGGGAAAATTTAGGGGTTTTGAAAGTTGAAATAAAATATATTTTGAATTTGAATATTATTTGCATGTAGTTTTGAGAAGGGTTATCACACCATCTCACAAGTGTTTATTGCCTTACTTTCAAATGGTTTCCCATAACTTTTGTCTGTGCTCTATGCCTAATAATTTTACTAGATTTGATATCCAAACAATGGGGCAACAAGCCTTTACACTTTCAAAAATGTTTCAACTTATAGACAAACATTAGAGGGAGCCAATTTACGAATCCAAATCTCAAAATAAAATAAAATAAATTTTAGTCTCTCAATATTACACACAACATAGAACAACACAAACCATATTTCCTTTCATTTCCTATTTCATTTACATAAACTAAACATAACATATATCTATAACTATATCAAAAAACACCAGTGTTATTCTTCTCTACACATACTCCTATTTGTATATAGTCTTTTACTTCGTATATAAAATTGCTCCTATCTTTTTAATTATGTTGAAGGCCTTTTTTACAATAAAAACAGGTAGTGAATGTGGGATATATATATTATATAATTGAAAGCACTAATAAAATATTGTCATTTATTTGAAATTTTTATTTAAAAATTTTTATATAATTTTAATTAAAATTTTTTAATGATTATTTTATGGACTGTAGAAATACTATCTTTTTAATATAATTATTATCATCTTTAATTTATAAATCCAATAAAACATTGACACATGTAAACCGATTTTAAAATAAAATTAAAACATATTGAAATTTTGGCACTCGAAACTAATAGAAAGTGAAACACTGTTTAATAAGTGCGTTGATTACTTTAAACCTTATATTTGATTAGGTCACTGATTGTATTCCTAGTTTCTTGGTATCAATGTAAATAACATATTTTATATTTAAAGGAGAGAGAGTGAGATGAACCTCCATTCTTGGACGCCACTCATTCAAATAGAATGAATGAAGGCATTATAACACCCATAGCACCTCCACAAAGAAATTTATTAGTGGGATCATAAGTATCATATCTTGAGTTGCTATGATTTTTTTTGGAATATAAGCTTGACACATAATTCTTGTTGTAGAAGCTATAATCGTAGTTTAATTAAAAGTCTCCTCTTTCTATTGATTGTTAAACAGTTGTAGCATAGTTAGAAGTTTCTCTCTTCTTTCGTTAAGATTTCTTCAATTGTAGCTACCTTTTTTTTGAACGATCCGGATCTGTTCGTTATACTTTTAAATTCTAATCTTATGAACGGGGTGAATGTAGTGTGTGGTTGATTCTCCATTGGGAGTTGAGAATTAAAAAAATGAGTGTCGACTTTGTTTTGTTGATTTGATGGATGAACAGCTGCTCTGTTTTTGTCGAGATGAATACTCTCTTTTATTTCTGAATTCTGAAAATTTGTATCAAGTAACAACTCCCTCTTTTTTAATTCTTGTTTAAAATACATTGTTTATTTATTCATGCAAGATTAGTAGGTATATTTCATACTTCGTTTCAGAAGCTTACTGTGTTTGTCATCTCCTTCAAATTGGTATCAAAACGACCGAGGTCCTGGAGAAAGTGGGGTTGTTTTAAAGATTGTCGAAGACTGTTTATTGAGGAAGATATATGAGAGAGCTTATTTTTTTTTTTTTAAAGCAAGTTTTTAAAGAAGAATGGAGGGTGTGAGCAGTAATAGTTACACTCAACCTTAGATTCGGCAATTCAATGGAAAGAATATCGGTTATTAGTGCATTACGATGAATACTTTATTTTGTTCCCAAGACTTGTGGGACTTGGTGGAAAATAATTTTCTAGAACCCATAGATCAAGTAGAATTCAATACCCTAACACAAGCACAAAGGGATCTTCTTAAGAAGAATAGGAAGAAGGATGTGAAGGCATTGTTTTTAATCCTGTGAGCAATGGAAGAGTCAATCTTCCCAAGATTTTTAACAATAAAGAGTCCAATCAAGCATGGGACAATTTAAAAAGTTCATGCCAAAGAACCAGAAAAGTCAAATTTGTAAGATTACAAAAGTTTTGAAGATATTTTGAAAATATGCAAATGACAAACTCTGAATCCATAAATGAATTATTTAAGTACTCGTTTACTGAACATAGCGAATAAAGTAAAGTCTCATGGAGACATGTTAGATGATCATAAGGTTGTATAAAGGATTTTGATGAGTCTTCTTGTCAGATTGGATCCAATTGTTTTAGCTATTGATGAATCATAGGATTTGTCACAAGTTTCAATTGATGACCTTATGAGGTCTTTGAAAACTCATGAGTAAAGGCCAAACAGATTATCCAACTCCCTTATGGAAAATGCATTCAAAGCCAACAATAATAGAGGCACAAGAGGGTGAAGAAACAATAAGAGAAGTGGAAGAGGGTTTACTAGAGGTAGAACTAACTACAATGATGGAAGAGATAGATCAAGCAACTCTCATGAAGAGAGAACAAATTCAATTTTCTTTTCAATTAGAGGAGGTAGAGGTGGTATCCATACTCATAATAATGATTCCCATACACAAGTTCAAAGGTATGACAAATCTCAAATTCAATGCCATCATTGTAATAAATTTGGACATTGTGACAATGAATGTAGAAAGACGCAGCTTGGCATGAATAGACAGAATGCAAACTTTTCAGCCTGAAAATAAAAATAGTGATTCAATGTTCATTACTTATAAAGTTTCACAATAAAGTTTAAAAAATGTGTGATTTTTAGATAGTGGTTGCAATAATCACATGAGTGGAAAAAAAGACATGTTTACAAACATAGGTGAACATGTGCAATCAAAAGTAAAATTTGGGGATGACAAATAGGTTGACGTATTTTTTAAAGGAGCATAAACATTAAAAGGAAACAAGGAGAGATAAGACACATTCCAAATGTGTATTATGTTCCTAATCTTCAAGATAATGTAATGAGCATTGGGACACTTGTTCATAAGGGATTTAAAGTTTATTTTGAGAATGATGCATGTGTGATTCTAGATAGCAATGGAAGGCTAATTGTAAAGGTCCAAATGATACAAAATAAGATATTTACCTTACTTTTTCAAAGTGAGTTCTCTGTAGCATTTAATGTTGTGATAAAATATTAGTCATGGTAATGGCATTTGAGGTTTTGTCATCTAAGTATTAGTGGCTTAAATTTGTTGCATAGAAATAACATGGTGAATGGATTGCCTTTGATCAATTAGTCAAATAAAATTTGTGAAGGTTGTATTCTTGGTAAGCAACACAGAGAATCACTTCTCGTTTGTAAGTCATATAGAGCAAGAGCTCCATTTGATATTATGAATTCATATTTATGTGGACTTATGAAGACACTTTCAATGGGCAACAATTTGTACTTCAAGACTTTCATAAATGATTATACTAAGAAAACCTAGCTATCTTTTCTGTAACACAAATTGGAAGTTTTTAGAATCTTTCAACAGTTTAAAGCTTTGGTCGAGAAGAAAAGTAGGTACTACATAAAGGTATTGGAAATAGACATAGGTAATGAATATATGTTCAATGATTTTATGAATTTTTTACAAAACAAATGGGATCAAGAAACAATTCACTATTAGGTAAACACCACAACAAAATGACGTTTTAAGAAGGAAGAATAGAAAAATCATGGAGATGGTAAGAAGCATGATGAAGTTTAAACATTTACCAAATGATTACTAGATTGAAGCTATAATTTATGCAGTGTATATTTTGAACCATTTTGCCATAAAGAGTGTAAATGATGACGCACCACAAGAAACATGGAGTAATAATAAACACAATGTATCTCATTTGAGAGTGTTTGGATACATTTCGTATGCACATGACCCTAATGAAAGATGAATAAATTAGATGAAAAAGGAGAATGATGCGTTATTTTTGGATACAGTAAGAAGTCAAAATCTTACAAGTATTACAATCCCATGAAAAATAAGATTGTAATTAACAGAGATGTCAAGTTTCTTGAAGATGAAGAAAGTATTTAAAATGAAAATATAAAACAACAATAATAACTTGAGATGAGAGAGTTCAATGAAAGTTCCTCTACATCAAGAACTCAATCAAGTAGTAGTCAACAAGGTCATGATCTAACAATACCTCTATCCAATGTTTTCAGTTCACATGGAGCAACATCACCATCAACACCTAGATATCACCCTAGTGATAGTTCCAGATCAATTGAGTCTCCAAAGAAGATAAGAAACCTGAGGGAAATATAAGAGATAACTCAAGGTAGTCAACATGATAATTTGATTTCAGATTTTATATTATTTTTTGTTGTTTAACTTGTACGTTTTGAAGAGGCAATTTAGATTGAGAATTGGAAAAAATCCATGGATGATGAAATTGAGACAATAGAGAAAAATCATACCTAGAAATTAATGAATCTTCTAGAAGAAAAAGATGCAATTGGTGTAAAGTGGGTCTATAAGACAAAGTTCTAACCAACCATTTGCTTTAGTGTTGTCTTATTTGTAGGTCATCCTCCCAAGCCAAAGAGGACCTCTCTACAATCATCTGATTCAATGCACACACAACCAAATAGGTTTTTCAACCATATGCATATCTAATTTCTTTCTTCTTCCTCTTTTAGAATATAAGATAAAATTATATGAAATATTTTGGCATGCTTGGTGAGATCCTTGAGTCTCTACTTGGGTTTCTTTCATTTGAATCTATATACTCTTCTCCCTATTCTATGCTCATAAATGAAATTAAAATTTATTTTGGGTTTAAAATCAACTACATTCATTGGTTTCTTACAAGTTTAGCTCACTTAGTTAAATTAAAACAAAGTAATTTGATTGTAGCATAATTTATATCACACACACAAACCAAATCACCTACATAAATCAAGCATCAATTGACATAAGGCTTGACTAAGATTTCATCACCTAGCAGTCACCTTACCCTTTCTTGATAATCTTACTTGGAGGTCATTACCAAGAGGAGAACCAACTCAGCTCTCTGGTTGAGTATAAACTCTATAAATCGATATATATTGGCTAAGCACCCAAAACCCTGATCACTATGATGTGTGAAATGAGAGGGTAGGCCCCAATACTAAGCCATGTATTGATTTTCAATATAGGTCCTTTTGAGAGCCTGAACATCTTGAAACTAGCCATATACTTTTTTTCTAGTACCCACTCTACCAGCCAATTTTAGTCACACAATTTCTTACAAAGCTTAAGGCATAATAAAAAAGAGAGACTATAAATAACTTTAGGACTTAACTTAATTTTTATAGTGTGTTTGATTTCCTTTCTCATTTCTTGTATTCTCTATATTTGATTGGTGCGATTGTTTTTATATTCTCTCTCTCTATCTTGTATGGTTATAACTCACTAGCAACGAAAGAATCTATCAAAATAGAACCCATCACCAAACCAATCAACCTCTTCTACCTCCTCACCCATGGAGTATGTCTCTAAACTAGAAATAATCTCCTCACCCTTTAAGAAGTCATTCTTTCTTTTGGGTAGTTTCCCAAGGAGATACAGACTTTGCCACCTTCTTAGATAGCAATCATGTGGTCCTTTAGCATTATCTTAGTGCCATGCCTCACCATACTCCTGCTTTGGTTCCACCCACAGACCCACCTTATGGTATGCCTTCCCACCTTATGGGAAACCATTCCATTGCCACAATCACCACCCAACCATTAACTACTCAAGCATATTCATCAACCAATAATCCCTTTGATAATACTATGGAAAACCAACCTACCTAACAAACCAACACATTTATGCCTTCCACTCCCACCAGTAACTCCTCTAACCTAGGAACAACCAACCATTAACCACCTATACTCCCCTCACCATGGGGGTACCTATTTCTAGCATTGCCAACCTTCCTTCAAATACCCCCAATCCATTAATCACTAATCCAATTCAAAATCTTGTGGTGTCTATAGCTTCTACCTTTCCATTAGTCATTATAAAGGTTACCACATTTCCTTTAGTTACAAACTCAACCATAGCTCCTACCCAACCTACCTTAAACTCTCAATAGGTTCCCATCACACCTAACTTAAGTTACATCCTTAACCCACAAGGGCATGTACCTCTACCCATTACCCAACCACCTACATCCACATACCCCTACATAGCATCCACCCAACCATCTGTGTTTGCATACCAATTATCAATATATCACCCAACCATAACAACAATATACACCCTATAACCTCATAGGCACACAAATCCAAACGGATCTAATGAAAATACTAATGGATAAAATGATAACTTTAGAATCATCCATTTTTGGAGCTCACAACATCTTATCATATGACTAGATTTGTAATGATCCCATTCACCAATCTATCCCTATTAGGCCGTATCCTCCTCAGTGGGAACTTCACAAGTTTTCTAAGTTTCATAGTAAGGAGGATCCCCAATATCACCTCAAGGAATTTATGCATTTATGTTACATGATTGTCTATGATGATGCTCTCCTCCTTTATACCTTCTTCATGTCCCAATCTAGTCCAACATTAGACTGATATAGTTTCATAACCAAACACTTTCTCTTCTCCTTCACCCAACTAGCCCAAACTTTCTTGGATCAATTTTCAATAAAAATCTCCAAGAAATTTTCCATCATTGACCTTTACTCTATCCTAAAATTTGATGATGAGTCTATTAATGATTATGTAGTTCACTCAAGAAGCCTAATCAATAAAATTTTCTTCTCTTTACCCCAACCTGAACTAATAAAACTTTTTACCCAGGCATGTGCCAAGCACATCTCTTCTATGTTGCATGTTCAGAGCTTTATAACCTTTGATGAAACTTTTACCATGTCACACAAGCTAAAAAATAGAGCCATTGATGAAGGAAAGTTAAAGATGAAAAACAATACATCTACCTACAAAACTAATGAGTTCTCTTCCTCCAAACCAATACCAATGCCAAGAGCAAGAGAACTAAAAATGTAGTTTTACTTAAGACACCTCCTCAACCATTTGTAAAACAACCAAACTCTTCTAACTCCTCAAATCAAAACTTGAGAAACCAAAGCTGACACAATCATAAGCAATTTACTCTATTTGGGGAATCTTATGCTTCAGTCCTAGAGAATTTGATGAAAGCTAACATCATATAGCTTCCTCCCATCAAACCCCATCAACAATTTGATTCTTTTCATCCTGAACCTAGTTAGTACAATGAGAATGACCTATGTGATTTTATCGAGTGGTTGGACATGATGTTAGTAGGTTTAATACCTTCAAAAATGTTGTCCAAATCCTCATTGAAAAGGGGAGCTTGTGTTGGACAACCCCAATACACCTTCGAACCAAGCCATTGATATTTTTAGATAACCTTTTCCCAATCATGCACCTACCAAAAATGAGAGAAATAAATTTGAGTGTTCTCATGATGCCCATATCATCAACATGGTTCTTGACATGTTCATTGTTGAAGAACCTACCACCCAATATACATGTTCTTCACCCTCTCTACTTATTGAGGTAGTGGAGTCGTCAATCCCTCTTTTAGCTGACATACCCAAGTAAGCAAACATCTCCACTTTACCTTCTCCCTCAATTACCAAGTCATTCACTTCCTCTTTGAAGATCATTCCCAAAGAGGAAACCCCCACATCTGCACCTCCCATAAATGAACCACCCATCCAAATCTTACATTCTTTGATTGAGGAAAAGGATGAGGTCACCATTCACCTTTCTCAACCTATGGGTTTACCTTTTGAGCCCATTATCTAGGGAACAAGACCAGTCTATAAACCATTTTTTAGACTAGTTCAGAGATTGGAGTTTGTCTCCAAACCTGACATGGATCAAGCCACCTTTTGGTAGTAATTAGGGCTCTCTTATATTATCAAACAAGAACCTCCAACCACACATTTGGTAGACCAAACCACAACTTCTATTATCCAACCCACCATCATATCAATTGAAATAATGAAAACCTCTACCAACCCAACCATTTCTCAATGATGCAAAGAAATCGAATCTCAAATAACCAAATCATATTCGATCACTTCAACCAAACCAACTAAAAACCTTGTAATCTTCCCAATATAGAGCCTTAATCACCCATCCTTAAAATTGAAGCTAACCTCACCAGGCCCACCAACTAAACACCACACCAAATCAACCAAAGAGGTAAAACCATCAAAAGGTCAGAAGGCCAAACTTACACCTCCCTCAACCTTGCCCTCTATTTTGGGCCTCATCCCTCCACTTTGATTAGGAAGCCAACTATCTTAACCAAAACCCACCCACTTCTATTGGTCATACCAACACATCTGCTTTCTAACATGCCCATCTTCATCGAGCCATCAATAACCAAACTACCTACCCTAAAACCTCTTAGTTCCAACTTATCAACTTCCACCTTACCAAAACCAAAACCATCAACTAAGAACACCACCTTACCCAAGACCTCTACCACCAAGACCATTTCTAAAAAGATTTCCATCTCACTAACCAAGGCCAAAACCTCTAAACCCTCTCCACTTTCACTTGAATCTTACTCGACTATTTTCTAAAGGTTACTATAAGCCTCCTACTTGACCTTACCTCTTATCAAACCATTTGAATTGTTAGGTCCAAAATACATTTGGTATAATAATCAACAAGAATACACCTATCATAGGACACCCAAACATGACATGGAGAACTGTAAAGCTCTCTAAACCATAATCCATCAGTTTTATGATGAGGACAAAGTATTAGAAGATGAACCTCCCATGAGCCTACTACCAATCCAATAAATAACAACCACAACCTAACACCTACCTACTCCCCCACCCTCACCTCAGAGTGATGAAGAACCAAACCAATCTCTTACCTTGACTCTTTCCTCTATTTATATTATCCATGTGGTCACCCAATCACACACTTAACAAAAGGATAAGGGGAAGGCCAAAGTGTTTATCCCATGGACATACCCATTTTCCACTTCCCAACCAAGTCAAATTCAAGCACCTTCACCTTCAACCAAACCCAAGGTATCTATCTTGGGTACCTCTCAATCTAAACTCTCTAAATCAATCAGGAGAGTGGTGCTCATACAACTACACCAAACCCAATCAAAGATGAGCCTATACGACTTGATTTCTACCTTACCTCATCATCACCAAGCAATGATAGAGGCATTTCAATCAATAGAGGTACAACTTGAGGACCCTCAACCTCTAATATCCTTTGTTGGTGCTCTCAAAATTTCTAACCTTGTCACCTTCAAGGATTTATAAATACTCTCTATCCATCCTAATGATCCAGATCCCCATCTTTCCATCAATTCCTACATCAACCAAACCCACATCAAATAGGTCATGATTGATAGAGGAACCATCATTAATATCATCTCCTTTTATGCCTATGAGCAACTCAAACTACCAAACAATGTCATGTTTGAAACCTTGGCCATCCTTTGATCCTTCAACAACACTATGGCCACTCCTTTGGGAACTATTATCCTTCATATATTTTTAGGACATCACACGCTCCCAAAGCTCTTATATGTAGTAGAAGTGAATTATAGTATAATTTTTTTCTAGAACAACCTTGGATCCACTCCATGGGTTGTGTACCCTCTACCCTTCATCATTGCATCAAATTTGAACATGAAGGCTAGGTTATCACTATACAAGCCAACCCAAGTCCCTTTTCATCATGCAACATGACTTATCAACCCAAAAGACATCCTCCTACCTCCATCTAGCATACCATAATTGACCAAGGACAAACCCTCAACCATAAATGATGAAGTCATATCCTCTTCTACCAATGAGGCATCTACTAGCTCATCAATCCCCTTGAACCAAATCCCCACCATAGGCTACTTAGAGTCCACATTCCAACATCTTTAACTTGTGGAGTATGTCTTCCTAACCCTTGACACTTTCCTTACTCCCCAAGAATATGGCAAACTTGATCACCAACCTAGGTATGACCCCAATATCAGAACCATTATCCCTTTTAGGCCTTTAAACTATCAAACCCATTTTATCCATGGAGGACTTAACAAGCCCCTTCACACTTCCATTACCTCCTTTTTACTTCAACCATTCACCTTTAGTTTCTCTTACTTGGATAAACCTGAGTTTGTCAAGACATACCTTTATAGGTGTACTTGGAAAGGATTTGGTCTTAGCTGATACGAACATGGCCTACACGAATTGATTTTAATTGAGACCAAAAATCCTCATGATAAATATGGCCTCAGATTCATTCTAGCTGAGAAGAGGAAAACCAAACCACCTACCATCACCATCATTAAGGAAGACATCCCTTCCTCACCAACTTTGCCTCCACCTGAGTGTGAGGATGATGACATTATCCTACCTAATTTTTTTCATCACCATGATCAACCTCTGACCCCTAAATTATAAAAAAAATGGGCAACCCTAATCATCCCTTTAGGCCATCCTAAGATGATAGGAGATGACTCTCCTACCATTAATATCATTCAATGTCAGGATGATGACTCCATTCTCACATATCTTAGTGCACCAAATTCTTCCATCCACAAATCCCTTCCTCCTGAGACTTCAGCCATGTTGAATGAATCTAACATGGATATCAACTTGGGTATTCTAGATATCCCTGAAAGATCCCAAACTCAATTTGGAAACACAAAATATACAGGTTCTTACAAGACAAAGATATAACTCTGATTATTTGCCTTTAGAGAATGCAGATACAAAAATATATTACCCAGATTTGCTTCAATAGTGAATAAATAGAAATTACAGTACACAGTGATATTATGAAGGGTATACTGAAGCCCAAAATTAACAAAAACCTGGAAGTGTGCACAAATCTGGACGCTGTGTAAAAACACAGTCGCCAACGTCAGTTATTATGATGTCGACGTCGGTCGATACACTACCGCCGTCAGTCATCTCTGCCTGCTTGTGACTGCCGGCGTCGGTCACTGATCGGCCGATGTCGGTCTATGTGCCGATGCCGGTCTCTGTAAAACCCTGCGGCCCACAACTGCGAACTGTGCCCTTCCCTTTCTTGAACCTACTGGTACAGCCTGGTGCCGATCTTGTATGGATTTCGTACCGAACCTGATATGCAAATAAAATATATAAATCTGGAACCTAAACAATGAATAAATACCTGGAACCCATTTGCATAGGTTAAACCCTGGTATACTCCGTGAATGGCCTCTGAAGCTCCAGATCTGATCAATATGTCCAATCTGGATTTTGTCACGAATCCACCTCTGAAAAGGGCTGGGTTTTCATCCAACTCTTCTCCAATCTATTGAAGGTTTGCGTCCTCAGAGATTTCAACTGAATCACAGATTCAAGCTTCTCAGAATAATTTTTGCAAATAGAAGATATTAGATGATCCAAATGCTTTGCCTTCCCCTTCTTTTAAAGGCTTCCAGGAGACTTCTAGAAGAAGTCAAATTTATTTTATTAAGCTATTTTATTTATTTCCATAATAATTAATTAAACCACTTTATTATAAATTTGGGGACATTACAGTCCTCCCTTCTTGGAGATTGCTTGTCCTCAAGCAATATTTTTCCAACACCAACTTCCTGGATCCCATATTATTCTCAAAAACTTGCAAACTCTTCTGTCAGAAATACCATGCTGGAAAAAATCTGTGACTACCTTCACCTTATTTCTCCTAGAGAGTAGTGTGATAATCCTCAATATGTAATTAGCAAATTCACCATCACATACCTTAGACTTAGAAAAGGGCCGCTGCGCTACTCTGATTAACAAACTCTCACAATCCCCATAAGGATGTTGACTTATAATTGGAAAGGAAAATGCCCTGCAACAAATAGAATTATTTACCACATCAGTTATAAAATGAGACTCCATCCTATGAGATGTCCACTCCTTAGGTCCTCCATCTTGTGCTGCCTTCAAGATAATCTTCCTTCCCCTAGAAAGGAATTCTAGCTGCATACGGCGGTGATCAATAATGTAGTGCCCAATACCCTGTAACCACTGCATGCCCAAGACCACATCATAATCCTCTAAAGGAAACACATAAAAATCATCAGTCAGAGTGTAATCCCCCATCTGAATGCTAAGCTGTGGAATCCGTTTGGTACAACCCAAAACTGCACCATCTGCCACTTTTACCCCAAAACCACCAAACTTCTCATACTGTAATCCACGCCTTCCCACTAACTTCCGGTCAATGAAGTTATGTGTAGCACCTGTATCTACCAAGCTCACGACCCACTTACCATTAAGTGTACCTTTCAACCGAAAGGCATGAAAGTTAGGATAACTGGAGAGGGTAGCCATAATTGCTTTGGCTGATGCCAAAGGCTCTGGGGTGTCTAACTCTAACTGTATCTGATCCTGCTCAATATTATCCTCAATGTCTGTGTCAGGAACCTCCTCATCTCCACACTCAGAAGTTACCTCAATCAAATGAACCTTTCCTTTACCCATGCAATGGTGGCCTGGTTCCCATGGGTCTTTGCAGGAAAAACATAACTTTTTCCTCCTCAAGTCATTCCTAGTCTCCTGATTCATCCAAGGATTTGTAGAGGATGACCCTTCTTTATTTTGTGGTGCGTTGGCCTTCTGTATAGGCTGAGATTCTGTGGCTGTTTTCTTATCACCCTGATAAGAAGTGGGAACAGTATCCAGTCTCAATGTCACATCAATGGCATCCTTAAGGGTGGCTGGTTGGAAAGCACGTACCAGTCCCTTAAGTCTATCCTGTAATCCCTCAATAAATAACATCACACTCCGTCTCTGAGGCATATCAGGTACCATAACCGTAATACACTGAAACTCATTAATATAAGTTTTTGCGTGTCCACTCTGTCTAAGATGAGCCAACTCCCTGTAGTAAAGTTCTGTATCCTTACGGTCAAACCATGTAATAAGTCTCTCAGTGAACTCAACATAGGAGTGAACTAAGGCGTGATCCTGGGTGACCAATCCATGGTGCCACCAATCATATGCAATCCCCTTTAAATGCAACACCGTAAATTGAATGGCCTCACGCTCAGGCATGGGCCTCAAAGAAAGATATATGTCCAGATTGTGGACCCAAGCTCTTGCACTAGTCTCTCCAGAGCCATTATATGAAGCCAATGTAATCTTCCCCGTAGATTTATTAAGGTCTTGATTATGCTGTTGCTGTGGTGGTCTATTACCCTGATCTCCCCTGAGTCTGGCTGTGTCTCTACACTGTGCACAATACTGGGGAAAAGGAAAAACCTCCCTAACCTCTGGGGGTAAAGCTCTCCACTCTGCTGTCGCTGCCAAAATGGACTCTTGGAACCCCATCTCTGGTAGTTCCACCTGTACTTGTTGTCCACCTGGTACAAACTGAGGCAGTAATAGTCTATTTGGAGTAGGTGTATGATGATGATGTCGCCTAGAGGAATGACGGGAACTCCCCACTGAAGAACGGGAATGGTGACTATGCTGACTGGACTGATGGGTATGATCACTACCTGTCATTGAAACTGATCTATTCCTTCTACCTCTGTGTCTATCCACCTCTAAATGCTCCATGGTATCCTGTAATCGGTCTAGAGCCTGAACAATCTTGGGCTGGGTAGTGATGAGGGTCCTCATCATCTCTCTTTCTTCCTCATCCTGGTTTATATGGGCATTCCTCTGTTCTTCGGCCATGATAGGTTGCTGTCCTAAACCCAACTCTCGCTCGTACTGAGCTCTACTACGTGTAAAATATCTATGGCTTCTATCAAATCTTCCAAGATGCATATAAATAAAATATATTCACCCCTACAGGCTGGCAAGATGCATGGCTCTGATACCACTGAAAGATCCCAAACTCAATTTGGAAACACAAAATATACAGGTTCTTACAAGACAAAGATATAACTCTGATTATTTGCCTTTAGAGAATGCAGATACAAAAATATATTACCCAGATTTGATTCAATAGTGAATAAATAGAAATTACAGTACACAGCGATATTATGAAGGGTATACTGAAGCCCAAAATTAACAAAAACCTAGAAGTGTGCACAAATCTAGACGCTGTGTAAAAACACAGTCACCGACGTCGGTTATTATGATGCCGACGTCGGTCAATACACTGCCGCCGTCGGTCGTCTCTGCCTGCCTGTGACTGCCGGCGTCGGTCGCTGATCGGCCGATGTAGGTCTATGTGCTGATGTCGGTCTCTGTAAAACCCTGCGGCCCACAACTGTGAACTGTGCCCTTCCCTTTCCTAAACTTGCTGGTACGGCCTGGTGCCGATCTTGTACGGATTCTGTACCAAACCTGATATGCAAATAAAATATATAAATTTGGAACCTAAACAATGAATAAATACCTGGAACCCATTTGCATAGGCTGAACCCTGGTATACTCCATGAATGGCCTCTGAAGCTCCAGCTCTGATCAATATGCCCAATCTGGATTCTGTCACGAATCCACCTCTGAAAAGGGTTGGGTTTTCATCCAACTCTTCTCCAATCTACTGAAGGTTTGCGTCCTCAGAGATTTCAGCTGAATCACAGATTCAAGCTTCTCAGAATAATTTTTGCAAATAGAAGATATTAGATGATCCAAATGCTTTGCCTTCCACTTCTTTTAAAGGCTTCCAGGAGACTTCTAGAAGAAGTCAAATTTATTTTATTAAGCTATTTTATTTATTTCCATAATAATTAATTAAACCACTTTATTATAAATTTGGGGACATTACAATCCCCTACATTTTAAAAATTGGCCAATCATTTAATTCTAAAGAGTTTCAAAATTTATTTTCCTTCTTGCAAGACCATAGAATAACATTTACTTGGTCTTCTATCGACATGCCAGGAATTGACCCCTCCATAGCTACCCCTAATATAATCACCAACCATGATGCTAAACCCATTAAGAAGAAACTTTTATGAATGCATCCTCGCATATCCCTTCTTATTAAAGATGAGTTTCAACATCTCCTATCTATTGATTTAATTCAACCCATTGACTATCCCTAATGGGTCTTGAATGTTATCCTTATCACCAAAGCCATAGGGGGATTGCATATTTGTGTGGACTTTTGTGACCTCAACCTTGTTTATAAAAAATATGACTTTACTTTACCAAGAATTAACCAGTTAGTTGCTATTATAGCCATTTATGAGATGTTATCTCTCATGCATGGATTCTCATGTTACAATCAGATCCTAATTTCCCCTAAAGATCAACACAAAATGACCTTTATAACCCCATAGGGTACTTTTTCCTATAGATTCATGCCCTTTGGACTAAAGAACATTAGTGCAAACTACCAATGCACTATGACCTACATATTTCATGACCTTATCCATAAAATTATCAAGGACTATGTGGATGACCTTATTTGGAAATCCAAATATCATAAGGATCATTTGGCCATCCTCAAAATTATTTTTGAGCGACTTATCTATTACCATGTCTGCCTCAACCTCAAGAAGTGCATTTTTGGGGTCTTGTTAGGAAAACTCCTTGGATTTATCATTTCCCTTTAGGAAATCAAATTTGATCCTACCAAAATCAAAGCAATCCTCGACATGCTTCCTCTAATCAACCTAAAACAACTCTATAGTTTGTAGGGGAAGCTCCAATCTATTTTTTGCTTTATCTCAGCTTTTGGACCGATGTCAACCCTACCATCACCTCCTAAAGAATAATGTCTCTTTTGAGTGGAATAATTACTATCAAAAGGCATTTGATTCACTCAAAAAGTAACTTTTGTCTCCATTTGTCCTCACCCCTCCCAAGGATGAGCAACCTTTCTACCTTTATGTCTCTACCACTGACCACTCCCTAGGGGAAATGCTTGCTCATTAGGATGAATAACACAAAGAGAAAGTAGTCTACTACATCAGCCTAAGGCTTGTAGAGTACAATGCCTAATACACCCATACTAAGAAACTTTGCCTAGACCTGGTCTTCTGGTCACCAAACTCCACCGTTACCATATTCACTACAAAACTTATGTCATAACCAATATGGACCCACTCAAGTATATGCAGACCAAGCCATACCAAAAGTTAATGATTCTAGCTAAGTTTGACCTTGAGTTTCTTTAGAAAAAGTTAATTAAATGGCAAGTCATTACCAACAAATTGGATGAAATACTTTAATAGACAACTGACCTCTTCCTCTTGAGTTTTTAGATGAGTCCATCACAACCCTCTCTCAGGAAGACTTCACCTATCAAGTGACTATGTTCTTTGACAGGTCAAAGTGTCAACATGGTGGGGAAGCTGACATTATTCTTATTCCCCTTTAATGTGAACC
Source organism: Torreya grandis (assembly GCA_037957365.1). Taxonomy (NCBI): domain Eukaryota; kingdom Viridiplantae; phylum Streptophyta; class Pinopsida; order Cupressales; family Taxaceae; genus Torreya; species Torreya grandis. The sequence goes on from JARHVA010003366.1 coordinate 1,103,355, forward strand.
TCTCACTTTATGCTTAAATCTATATTTTGAATGTACCAATAATATGGTTGAGTATAAAGCCCTAGTGATAAGACTTTAAACTATGTTAGCCTTGGGAGTCAAAATGATCAACATCTTTGGTGACTCTTAACTAGTGGTTAATTAAATCAATGGCTCTTACCAATGTAAGAATGATGTTTTGAAATAGTATAAATAAATAGTTGATAAACTCTTAACAATATTTAAACACTACCATATCTAATCCACCCCATAATCTACCAATAAGTTTGTTGATACCATGGATTCTCTCACCTCTCAAATCCCATATGCACCCTCTAACTCTAATATATCTATCATTATCCACAAACTCACCAAACCTTATTATGTTAAACTAGATTCTCCCACCATCTTCAATGTGGAGGAGATCCAAACTGATCTTTGGTATTAGCAGACCTATAACTATCTTAACCTTGCCATCATTCCTTTTGGTCTTTCCAAGAATGATCAAAGAGAATTTATCCAAAGTGCCTCACATTATACCATTATGGGGTTAAATCTTTATAAACATGGATTTGATGGCCTTCTCTTCCATTTCCTACATAATCATAAAGCCTCTCATGCTATTAAGCAAACACATAGTGGGATATGTGGGGGACACTTTAGTGGCCTCACTGTGGCTAAATGAATCCTTTGCCCCGGCTAATATTGGCCTACCCTTAACCAAGATTGTTGTGATTATGTGAAAAGGTATGTTAAGTGCCAAAAACATGCCAATTTACATCATGCACCTAGTCATAGTCTTCGTATATCCACTAATTTGTAGCCCTTCTCATAATGGGGTCTAGATCTTATTGGTGAAATTAACTCTCATTATTCATAGTGACATTATTCTATCATCACTATGACTGAGTATTTTATGAAATGAGTGGAGTTTATTCCTTTTGTTTCAACCAAAGTGAAAAATATTATCGACTTCATCAACCATCACATCATCTATCATTTTGGTGTTCCTCACAAAATCATCACTGACAATGTTAAATATTTTTAAAAAATTAAGTCCAAAGTCTTTACGATGCATTCAGTATCAAGTTAAGTTTATCATCGCCCTATCACCCTCAAGTGAATGGATAGGCAGAAGCCTCTAAAAAAATCTTAACAACATGCTCACTAAAATGGTCAATGTATCTAGTTAGGATTGGAATTTTCACATCCTCTTCACCTTATGGGCATATCAAACTAGCATTGAAACCCCTATGGGTGCTACACTATTTTTATTTATGTTTGAAGCAGAGGCCATCTTGCCTCTCAAGGTTCAAATCCCTTATCTTCACATATATTTACAAGATCTCATTTATAAAGATGATTATCATCAACATTATTTAACCCAGCTTGAGATAATTGATGAGAGTTATTTAGTCATCCTCACCCATCTTCATGTCTATCAAAAGTGAATCAAAAATGCCTATGATAAACACCTTAAAGTGCAAGAATTCAACATCAAAGACCTCATCTTAAAGGAAAACTAACATGTCACCAATATGGAGAAAATTAAGCATGGTAAGTTTGCTTTCAATTATCTTGGACCTTATATCATAACCCACAATTATGGATCAAGAGCTTATTAGTTATATTCTCTTGAAGGTAACCTAGAATTTGAGACCCTCAATACTTCTCATTTACATCCTTTCTTTTTTTAAGGACCAAAATCACCTTTTGTTTAACTTAAGCTCATCCCTTGATTTCAACCCACATTCATCTCCATATTTTAGGGGTTACCAATTAAAATTGAATCATGTGATTATCCGTCACAATCATAGCTTAATCTTAAACAATGGGTACCAAAGCTCTACCCATGGCATGATTCTCATGGTAATTTTTGCCCTTTTTCATAGGATGGACTCCCATGGTCATTGTCACCTAAACCTCTTTACACATAATCAATGTTCTTGTGATTTTAGTTTTGCCTTCATAAAGGTAAACCCTTAAGCCTATATAAGCAAGTCTATGTCAAAAAAAATCAAACAAAGTAAAGAATCAAGTCAAAAATAATCATGGGTCATTCCTAACATTCAAAAACTACTCCCTCAAAGGATAAATAATAATATATATTAAAATTGATAAAAATAAGGTAGAATGCTCCCTTGAAGGATAACTATCAAAGGCATTAAACAAAACATGAAAACTTAGACCACTCTCTTAAAGGATGGTTGAGTAAAGGATTTGTCAAAACAAGTAATTTCTTGGAAGCATTCTGCATCAGTCAGCTTCCTCAACCCTCCAAGCAATAACAAAATAAGAAAAAGACCCATTATCAAGCAAAATAAAAAAATAAAGAAGTTTCAAAGCTGTAATTGGCTCTCATAAGCAATAATTTTGAAAGCCAAAATCAACTCTCATGAGTAGACTTCGTGCATTGATCAGTCTACACATTGTATGACATAGACTTGTTTATACTGACTCTCTTTGGTAACCTCCAGAAGAGGCATAATAGTCTCACAAGAAGGTTCCATTTTTCATCCATATCCCCTTTACACACTATAAGAAAGGGATTTCAAGCTTACTTGACATATTATGATCAAGACACCTTTTAACTAACTAACTAACGAATGCTAATGTGAATCATTCAAAGGGCTTATGTTCCTTAAGCCAATCCAACTTCAGTCTTATTTTAGTCCTTCAAAAAGAAGAACCATCATACCCTCTTCTTATCCTCTCATTACTAGTTGATATATTCCTTTAATTGTCTTGTCTCTTGATTATATTTTCTTTCTCATGTCTAGTGTTGATTTTCAACTTATTTTATGTGTTTTACCTTAATAAAAAATAATCATGATCATAACATCATATCAAAATATATCATAAGAAAAAACAAACATCACTAGTATATCCATCAAATATCATATTAACATCAGACCATCCATGAACAACAAATCAATAAACAAACATCATCATCATATACTCATTAAATTTTAGCTAGATCAAACATCATCATAACCATAAATGTCATAAGCATCATCATTAACATAAATAAAAATCCATCACATGCCTAGATAAGATTAATCATATCAATGTCCTCATGAGCCTAACCATATCAATATCACAACCATAATCATTATCACATCTTTAATGATCAATATAAGCATCACATCATAAACATAAAATTAAACCATGAAGGATAAGTAGTAAAATGAGGATCATATCTATAAATCTTGAGTTTGTCATCAATAGAATCATAATGTATACAATAATAGACATGCCTCTCTCTCAAAATGTACATCTCACCACATCAAATTACAGGTTGGTATCAAAATATACAACAAAATATAATATTTCATAACTATGTCATGATTATGCACCTAGGGCACCACTATCTCCTAGGGCACCATTATATCCTAGTTCTTATCCTCTCTAGGTACAAGTTTGTCCACCTACACTAGCAACCCAATGACTTGGTGTCTCCATGATATCACCACCTACCAAGCTATCTTTGTATTCAGGGCATCAGGGTTCATCAAGACAACATCTCAAGACTATGGCCTCATATTAATGTAACTCTTCCACTGTGGCTAGATATTGAGAGATGAGGATAGTGCCTAATGGTCTTGAAGGTGTTATGACTCCTTCTCTAGTTTATCTCAAGGAATCTTTCTTCTGGGTAACCAAGGCTAGTGTATATCTATCTTGGTCCCTCTCACTTATAACCATAGCTATCTAACCCTATGATGTAGCTAGTTGACCCTATAAAGTTGTCACCTAAGCTTGTGCTATGGCTACTATCACTCCTTGTTCACCTGGGGTGACCCCCTATAATTGTACCTACTAACCTCTATTGGCTAGGTCAACATGCATAAGTTTCCTACCACCATCATCACCACTAAAATCAAACACTACATATAATGCCTAGTACCATGCTAGGTACCCATCTACAATCCCTGCATCATCTATCTCAGCCCTAGCTAGCAACTCCTCATGATCAAGAAAAACTTGTACAGGTTATGGATCTGGGAGAAGAAGCTCTACATCCTCCTACCTATATCTTATGAATTGACTTAGAATCCCCTATACCAAGCCAAATTGTCATTGCATCTTATCAAATGAGATAAGCTTTGTCTCCCCATCCCTCCTACTGAAGATCTACATGTAGCTTTATAGGGATAGTATATGTCTCCTGTACCCAACCCAGTCTAGAAACTTGACATAGGGTCTTTAAATAACATCACCAACAACCAAGGCCTCTAGTGTACCTCTAAACCAATTTGTGTCACATACCGCACCTCCTACTCTTGTGAGGGAAAAATTATCTCTCCACCTCATAAAGCTGACTTTGAACTCCATCTGAGCATAACCCTCCCATGGTAGCCCCATCGGTCATAGAGCTCAGATGTGCTCATATGCCCAATAGTGTAGTAATAACTCGATGATGATGCCATATATCTTATGAGCTTTGAAACCCCATAGCTCCATGTATATCTGGATTAGCAGTATAGGCACCCAACCAAACACTGTGAGACCAAACAACATTTCAACCAATACCCCCAATAGTAGATAGGGAAATATCTCACTACTTGAATCTAGATCAACAAAGCATGATACCACCATTATCATAATCATAAGAAGCCTTTTATCATCCCTCACCCTTTGATACAATAGAGTGTAGCTAAACCCTCTAGTGTGTCATATAATAAGATAATGGTCATTTTCGTGTAACAACTCTAAGCACTCATCTTTATCCTCATGCTCAATGTGATATATTGTATCACCCCGTATGGGTAACCAAGTGATACAATGAACATCCTCTAGTAAGATAGTCATCTCACTAGTTGGTATAAGGAAGGTGTTCATGGATGGATCCCATCTCTCAATGATGGCCATGATCATCACCGTATCTTATGGCACATGCTGGTAGTATAAAATCACTCTAAAGCTGACCTCTTTCATGTATGCCCAATCTATTTTGGTTATCCTTTGATGAATCTTAGGTAAAATGTGAGGCACCTGATCCCACATCTAAATCTGCCCTCATGCCTACAAGGTTCATTATCAAACCAACTTAGTTCACTACCACATTTTACCAAGGATCTTTTTATCCTACCCTACTTTACCCATTTGACCATTACCTATTACCCTCCAACACTACCATTTAACTCATGTATCAAACCTAAAACTGGTACTACATCTAGACTACCTTCAACCTTATAACATTCAAACCCAATTTTTTTTTAAAAATAAAATAAAAAAATAGTTGACCACTAATGATCATGGTGATCGCCAATGGCAAGGTGACCATTTTACTGAAGATCATTGATTGTTGACAGTGGGGATGAACACCCATGGTCACTATACATGACTATCAGTGGAAATATCCCAAACCCTACTGACCTAAAAACTTACCCAAACACCCATATCCGATAACTAAATAATCTAACTTTTCCCTCTACCCTACCCCTAACCTACTTACCCTCCCAATTTCAATTTTCACCCACCAATTTCAACCAAAAACCATCAAAACCCTAAAACTAGGTCAAACTAAATCTACCCTCCCACAACAATAACATCAAGTAAATACCACATTCAAATTCCTTTTCAAAATGCAAAACTAAACTATCAATTTAATATAACCCCTACCTCATTCCTTAATCATCGTTGAGGAGGAATATTGGGACTTGTTGCCTAACCATGTCCTCATTTACCCTGCATCCTAGCTCAATCACTCTCCAACACTCTAGTCTACTCAATCCACTCGATTAATCTAATTCAACACCTCACCCTCAACAAACAATGTTCATCATAAAATGCCAAGACACAAGTCACCAAAGTCAACAAGCTCAAATGAGTGAAATGGCCCTTAGATTCACGTTTTACCTCCACCCTTTTAGGGTTTTATACCTAACCACCGATGGTTAGGGTGATTACTAATGGTCAAGATGTTGGACTATTTTTTTTGGTTTTGTCCCTAGAAACAACTTGTTTTTATCACCCACACCAAGTGCCCACTTATGGATATCACTTTATATACTAACTAACCACATCATCACCTCACCATTGGTCTATTTTGGCCCACATTAGCATGCATTTTGTGATGACTTTTGCTTGGTACTTTTAACTATAATGATAACAATCATCATGTTAACTAATTTTTTAACTTTCACTACCTTGTGTATACCTAACCAATCGGTGTCTTCTTGAGAGTACTTCCTACTTTGGATACCTATAACTACACCTAACTAGTCTATTTTTTTGGGAGCACTTCCTACCTTACATACCCAAGAAAACACATACATTACCTAGGCAACTTTTTTTTGTGAGTGTTCTCAACTTCCATGCCTAAATATGGTCATGAGATCCACTTGTCACTTATCCTTCTAATATCAACCTTAATTTTTACCAAATATGACAACCTAGTCAATGTGCAATCTTAACTATCACACTTTGTGCATGTGTCTGCACTTCAGTGCCCAACCTATCACCTACCTTCATGATGTCTACCTTCATCATCACCCTAACCACTCATCAAACTTGCACTTGATTCTATTTCACCTCATCACTTCCCAATTTAAGGGAAAATACCTCTTCCCATGCTTAGGGTAACTTGTAATCCATCTTTTTTAGCTTGTTGATACAAACTACATAATAACAAAGGGAAAAATATAGACATTAAAAATCTACACACGATAGTTTTGAATGTCATAATTACCATAGACCACCTTAGGACCCCCTTGGGCCTAGCCTAGACCATTCAACCAACAAACCTACCTAACCCTAGTCATATTAACCTACTGACTTAACCCACCTTTTAACTCAACCTAAACTTGATCCTCGACCACTGATGGTTACCCTAACCATCAATGGTTACCTTAACCATCGATGGTCACCTTGACCATTAATGGTCAGGTTCTACCATCTAAACCAACTTAATTGACCCTTCACTCTACCTTGCCTTTTTATAATTAGATTGTCTAATTCATGTGTGAGCTAATGCATGTCAAAGTTAAAATTAGATGACAAGTTGGACCCCTTGTTAGCATCTTATTACACCTCTCTTTCCTTACCTATAATAAGAGAGGAGTAGGAGGTGAAAAATGACCACGACAACTTCAAAAGATTTTGCATCCAAATTTTCTTTGCAAATTACTTCTTTCAACAATCCAGTAATCCAACCATCATGTCAGAGAGCCAACTTGTCACTGCCCCTTAGTTGACAACCAAGTATTATTACTCTATCAGAATGAGGCACCCACCTCAACCATTAATTAGATCAACCTCTAGCAAGTTAAGTATTTGTTTTCAATCTGTTAATTACTTTATTTCCATTTTACAATCAGACCAAATAGACCAATCTCTCAAAATTACCTTCTATCATCCCATCAATTTGACCTTTTAGCATCCAAACCCAATACACAATAACTATCAATGGTCACTCTAACCACCAAAGGTCTATCCAACCATTGATGGTTACCTCAACCACCGATGGTTACCTCAACTATCAACGATCACACCAACCACTAATGGTCACTGTGGTAGAAAATAATAATAAACTATTTTCACCCACCTACCCTCAAACAAATCCAACTTTATTTTTTCTTCCTATTCATAGACCCCAAACCTATTTTTTCAACCACACACAACCTATTTAACATTATTATTGACATGTCTATTGCTATATTAGTCATTTTAGTCTATTTATTTATCAATCATCTCTTATATTCGATTTCAGTACCTTTTGATTATTGATAAAAGTACTTTATCTTCTATTTTCCAAACTTAATTGTTTAAAATGTGTAGATTAAAAACCCTCAAAGAAGCTCCTACTTTTAGGATCTAGCTAGTGCTAGGCAATCCACCTTACTATCTATTTAACCAACCATTTGCTTTAGTGTTGTCTTATTTGCAGATCATCCTCCCAAGCTAAAGAGGAGCTCTCTACAATCATCTAATTCAATGTGCACACAACCAAATATATTTTTCAACCATACCCATATCTAGTTTCTTTCTTCTTCCTCTTTCAAAATATAAGCTAAAATTCTTTGAAACAATTACATTTCCCACTTCATTGAAAATAGTATCTAGTGTATTAGAAAGTAAAATGTGTGCACTACCAACTGAAGAGTGATGCAAACCATTGATTATTGTTTTTAATTGTTGACATTTTAAATTATATTTCATACAATTAAACTTCTTGTGTAAAATCAAAAATTTCAAGGTTTTATCTAACATTTTATTCATGTAATGGATCTATCAAACTTGTGTATTTAAATTTAAATAGAAATATAGGTTTTTTTAGGAAATGCAAGAGAATATAATTCAAACCTAAATTCAAAACCCTACTTGAATAAATAAATATAAATAGAAATAAAAAAATTAAAATGCAAAAATCAACATACTTGACTTGTAGCAACCTGAATGTTGAATCCCATAGGTGGGATGCAACTCTAAAGTGCATATGTGAATCTAAATTTGACAAACAATGAGAAAAAAAAGAGAAAAACATAATGGTTGCAGATTTACTTGTAAAAAAATAAAATAAAAATGATAGAGGTATATGCCCTTTATGTTTTACAAAGGGCATACACCCTTGAGGCTCGAGCACAAGCCTAGGTCTTGAATTTTTAAAAAAAAAAGGCATATGCCCTTTTTAAAAAGTTGGGGGAATGCAATAATTTTTATCCCCCAAATTTGTGCATCAACCTGATCAATTATGAATCAAATAAAACTAAACCTAATTTTAAGATAAATGAAATTTATTATAATTCATTCAGTACATAAAGATAAATCATGAATAGGGAGGAGGATAAATCAAGAAGGTTATGAGTATAAATCCAAAAAAGAGAAGGCAAGTGGTAAGAGGAAGTTGAATGCTGATTTTGAGGTAGTAGTAGATAAAATCAAAGAGCATAAGATTTTGACTAAGTAATTAATAACTTAGACTAAGTAATTAGTAACATTTTGACTATCATTATTATTAACATCATAGTTGTTATGTTTTTATTGATCTAAGTTCACCATGACCTAGAGCTCATATTTGTTTTGCCTTAAGACAAGAATGTGGGATAGCAATGTCAATGAAAAAAGAAACATATGTAAAATTTTAAGTTAAGATAATGCACCATTTTATAGAGTTACAAGAATTTAAGGAAACACTTCTTGAAAATGAAACACAAATATGCTACACTTACATGAGAGTGTTTCAACTCTATAGGATAATATGCTTATGACATTGGTTCAATTATATATGATGTTACACTTATGATATTATCTCAAATAAAATACAAAATCTCAATATATTGAATCCACTTTTACATTTGATTTAATTTCATCATTATATACTCAAGTAGAGAAATATGATTTAAATTATGTACATGTGTAAATATACCATATAAAAGAGTGACCAATACATAGCTATAAAAATTAATAAAATTAAAGAACTACAATAATTTGGCAAATATATCACTAAAAACTAAAATTTAGGCATAATATGTATGAATTTTTGATTTAATATTATAGCAAGTTTATGTAATTTGTAACTTTCTAAACCTATGTGTAGGGTACCACAGTGCTAATTGTAGCCTCAATAACATAATCTAAACCATTTGAGTTACCTAAGATGTCAATGATCATCTGGATACAACCAAAAAATAAAATTTAAATCAAATATTAGTCAATTAAGTAAACATATACTAAAATATAAACTTAATATTATTTTACATACATAAAAAACTATAATTAAAATTAACCCCATGTCAAATATATATGGAAAAGTAGATAATCCCTACATAATTGGATGTATGTTGATAGAAGGTGGTGAAGTAATTAGAGATGGTATATAATATAGCATAATAATGTCATGAGATGTTCAAACAACTCATATGATGTATACTCTAGCAAGATAGTGTTTTAAGTTCATGAAGCAACTACAAATGACACGTACTTAGGTGTGTTGGTGTATAAAGGTGCTAAAGAAACTATAGATGGAATATATTGTTATTTACTAGTGTTCCAAGATACTTAAGCAAAAATGTTTATAATAAACCCTTCAATGGTAGTGCTAGCTCCTTCAACCAATCCAAACCCTAGGTAATGAGGAAAAGTGACATTATTCCTTCAAAAATTCCATGATGCCCCAGAGAAAGTACCCAAATTTGTAAGTTGTCTTTAATGATATCAATGGATTTAGAAACCCTAGTAGTCAACAATGGTATGATTCAGATCTACCTTCAAAACCTTATTGATTCCACCATAAAATCATGTAATATCAATGTGAAATCCTTCAAAAATGATCTAAAATACATTATACTTCAATCTCTATCATATCAAATTGATAATTTGGTATAAATCATGTCAATTTATCCTTCAAACCCTAGCTATCATAAACCTATAGAAAATGGTATGTCATTGTAGCTCCAATATGTTGTAAGAACCTGTAAATATGCCCAATGGTAAACTATGAATGGATTCACCTCAAAAAGTGGAGTGGTTTTTTTTCCAAACTGCTAATTTTTAAGGGTTTTCATCCTTATAAGATCATTGAAACAAAGTTTTAGCTCAAAGAGAAAATCTCCAATATCAAATGACAAATACACAATATGTAAACTCTGAATAAGTTTACCATCAATCAACTTAGGAGGGTCTTTCACCACCAGAGTTGATCTTCTCCAAGAGGATTTTCATCCTTAAGAAGGATGAGATGAATCAAGTTCAATCTCCAAAACTATAAGGGTTGCAATAAGAGAAATAGAATAAACTCAACATACCAAATGAGCTCTTAGTTTTCCTTTTTATAAGTTTTTAAAGGAACTTTTTAGAAACTCCTTTTTAAAATAACTTTATTACTTTATTAAACATTTTAACTCCAAAAAGTGATTTATTTTATTTTTAAAACATTTTTGGCACTGAAAGTCACTTTTAAGTGTCTCATCATTTAAATATTTTCATTCTCTTTCTAACAAGCTATAATACTGAGGCATCTGAATAATTATTTTAATTAGAATGGAAACTTTAGTAAAATTAATTAAATATAGCTCAATATTACACCCAATTAGTGGAAATGGCCCAAATGCATCAGAACCCAGAATTGACTACATAGGAGTGACCTTGATGGTCAAAGATGATAAATGAACCTGACTAGATGACTTACTAAAAATAGACACTCCCTCCAAGAATCTTAGAGACCAAATTGGAAGCCAAAAATAAAATCTAAAAGCATCATATGACTCCTCTAACCCTCCTGAGCTCATTGATAACATCAATTTACCCCTCTAAACATGCTGACACAAACCCAAAAAGTCAATGCCAATAACAAAGCAAGAGAATCCAAAAAAGGGGACATTACACTAGTCTCCATAGATGTAACCCATATATGTCATACCTAAATAGGAGGTCCATTACACTCTATCGTAATTGATGTGAAATGATACAATTTTTTTAGGATGACTTCTAACTATGACACTACTTGTGTATGATCATATTTTGAGTTATTTATAAAATTACTATATTAAGCAATAAAAAATTAATAACACAAACAACATCAAAGGATGGAATAAAGGAAAAATCAAACAATTAAAATGGAATTATTACCATATTTTTTCCCCTTAGAAATCCTCTCCAAAATCTTCAAGTAGATTGGAATGCTAAAATAGTTGAATGTGGATTGCTTAACTTAAGCTTCAAAGTGACTCCAATGGCTTCTTTGGATAGTTGGATGGATAGATAAGAGTGTGATAATTCTTGAAAATGGATGAATATGAGATTATAATGGAGGATAAGTGATTTCCAAGTTATTTTGGTCATGTCCCAAGCATGGCTTATATAGGATGGTGGAGGAAAACTAAAGGCATTTTTAATTATTTTATAAGCCTCTAGTTTAGAGACTTCTATAAATTTGGAGGAGATTTCATATTTCTAGAGGTTTCTTGATTAGTTTAGGGGATAATGGAGGATTAGATGAGATTTAATGAGGTTTATGATTCATAGGGGTGTAGGAAAGGCTAAGGGTTAGGTGAATAGAAAGGAATTTTAAATTAGCTAGTGTGATAATGGGTAGATGAGTGGATAAGTTAGGCTAGTTAGTAGGTTAATGGGGTAATTAATTGGTTATAAGGGTATAACTTTTATGAGATGTAGGGAATAATGTGTAATAATTAGGATATTATCTAATTGGTTAGAATTATGGTTATGAGTTAAATTAGTAGGTTTAATTGGATTATTAAGATGAGCAGATTTAGGTACATACAACTAGTATGAGGGAAACTAGAACTAATATTAGGAGGGACACTAGTACCAATAGTATGAGGGACATTAATAGATGTGTCACCATATGTATCATGTGTATAACTCATTGTATGTAGGCCATGGTCAAGCATAACCTATTCGAGGCTAAAAACTGCCCTAAGGGTGTCCATTTGTGTACTATGATGCAATATTTTAGGGATAGAAGTATGTGTTATTATCCTTTTATTTCTTTGAAATCAGTTATGGTAGTTTTGGTCTCACTTGGCACCAGGTCTATCAAATGAGGACCCACCTCCCCTACCTTGGGAGGCCTTCATGTTAAAATAATTTAAGATTTTTTGAAACACAAACTCACAATAATTTTTTTTCAAAAAATATAATGGAACCTAATTATTATTGCATGGAGGTTCATCAAACACCATCCATCTCCTATCCCAAAATTTGTTTTTTTATCTCTGCATAAATACACTAATCAATGTTAATATGTTTGCAACCTATTGGTTGTAGTTGGTTGGTTCTTTGCTTAAGTAACAAAGCACACACATCTTATTTTGTTATCTTATTTTTTAATTGTCCTCATATGATAATTTATAAAAATAATATACTCTCATCACCGCTCTTTGATGCAACATTGAAATAAGTAGCGAAGTGACATTTCTCACTTCGTTAAAAATGACATCCAATGTACTAAAAAGTGAATGACATCTATTAAAAATTGAAGAGTGACGCAAACTATAGATAATAATTTGTGATTATTACCATTTTGAATTATATATTCATATAATTCAACTTCCTCTTCTGTGAAGTCAAAATGTTGATAGTTTTGATCACGATTTTGTTCAACATTTTCTTTGGGCAATGGGTCCATTTAATTTTGTATCTAAATTTATAAAAATATAAGTTTTATTAAGGAAATGTGAGAGATTTAAATGCAAATTTAATTTCAATACCCTAAGCATAACTATATATAAATTCAAACCCTAAAATCAAAATTTAATAATCCACATACTTGAGACCACGATCAAAATGTCAAATCTAATTGGTGGGATGCAAATCCAAACCATGCACATCTTCTTCAAGACCTATTATAAAATGTGAGAGATCCTCTAATTATAAAAATGGGTCATGGGTTTGAGAAAATGAGCAAAAAAATAGATATTCAATAAGAGTGTACACCCTTTTAGAACAATAAAGGGCGTAGGCCTTTGTGAGCCAAAGGGTGTATGATTTTTTACTTTGGCATTATGACAAGTAAACACAGGCACAAAAAAATTGAAAAAAGGGCATACACGCTTTGTAATTTTTTTGATCTCCCCATGAATGTCATCCATTTTATCCCCCATTATCCTACATCTACCCATATTCCACAATGATACATGTATATTTTTTTCATTGATACGATTATAAACTAGGTGTAATTGTATACACATTCAAAAAAATTAATATTCATTATTTAAAGATCAGATGGGGGCAACATGAGTGGTTATCCATTTTTTTGTTAGTTTTCAGGATCTATTTACTTGTAAAATTAATAAAAATATACTATTTGTTAAAAAAATTAAAAATTATAGGGCAAAAGCTAGATGATCTAATCTAGAATTCCAAAAAAATGGTTTCAAACAATACTACATGATTCTTAAAAAATGAGGGTCCACACAATCGACTATCTACTTTGTTTTTCTAAAAATAATAGTTCTTCGAATTTTAGATGTTTTAACTATTTATACTTATTAATATTTTTTAAATAGTGTTTTATAAACTATACTCAAAATACTATATATCATATTCTTATAACATCTTCAAATTTTTAGTGTATCCATCTCAAATAATCTATAAGAAATTTGAGATTTCTCAATTTTCAGGGAAAAAAAATGTCCACGAGTAGGCCTCTTTTCGTCCTCCCAATTTTGTACACTTACCCCAAGATTTCCAAGAGATAATGAAAAGGGGACCATAACCTAATAAAGGAGGCCTATAAAATATTTATTTAAATGAGTATCACAGTTTCACCTTCAATATTTCCACCATGAGCATGGAGGTTGAAGAACCAGCTTATGGAGCATGACATCTTGCATTAGCTCATGAATGTGGAGAATAAAATGTAAGTCAAAATTACTTAAATTGAATTTCATTTTTTTCATAGGCTAGGGAACCCAATCATGAGTTGAAATCAAATCCTTTACAGTATGAATCCTTTTTTTTAAAAGCCTCAAGGCTTTTATGGTAGGACATTTTACCAACTGAAGACTAGTATTGGTCATGATGGGAGACCACCAAAGATTGTGATCATTGAATGAAATACCACTATAAAATTAATCACCAATACATTTTATATGAGGATTAACAACCTCATAGGATTTACAGATGCTTTTGGCCACAAAATATCCTTCAATTTTGATCGGAGTAGTTATGATTAGTAAGAAAATGGAAACTAATGTTTTTCTAGTTGAATTTAACATAAATATGGAAACCAATGTTATTCTAATTGGATTTATCATAGGATTCATTACCTTCAAAGGATCTAACCACACACTTGGCACATAAATAAATTCTCTATCTATAGATATCAATAATTCCCATACCTCCTTTATCACAAATATCTAAGACAACTCTGTGGAAAGCCTACATTTTATTGGTAGTAGACCAAAGAAAGCCTTTGATAATTTATCTAGCTTGTCATAAGATGATTTATAAAGGACCCAATACAAGTAATAATAGATAGGAACCAACTCTACGGAAACCCCATTTTTGCTTGGCATTAGACCAAACAAATTCCTTGAGAATTTTAGCCAATTTGTCATAAGAGGCTTTAGAAGGGGTCATAATTTTAGTGCACACCTAGAACTTCCCTGCAAGAGAAGGGTTTATTGACCAAATGCTCCATTTTTCTCCACTTTGTTTATAACATATTGCCACAACTCTACAAGGGATCTATCAAAAGCAAAGGGGATGCATATAAAAATGAATTGTTTCCCTATATGAATCCATTTCCACCTATATTAGAGTAATCATTTTGGCATAGGAATCATACTTTATCTAAACCATTGTGTTTTACTCCATAGTAGGTTGGAGCTATAAGGTAGGAAGCTAGGAAACAAGTGTCAAGACACTACATATATTCCTTGAATGAATTTTCTTATTATTCCAAAGTGAGGAAGGTTTCATATAAAAAATGGCCATTGATGAGTTGAGAGGATTGGTTGAGAATAAAAATACCTCTAACTAGACCCT
Organism: Torreya grandis; assembly: GCA_037957365.1. Lineage (NCBI taxonomy): Eukaryota > Viridiplantae > Streptophyta > Pinopsida > Cupressales > Taxaceae > Torreya > Torreya grandis. The sequence continues at coordinate 1,118,790 of JARHVA010003366.1, forward strand.
ACTCAATTCAATGAGACAAAAAATTATCCTAGTGTTTTAGCTAACAAAACATATAATGTTGAGGAAAGGGGGAAACCTTGATGTATGGAGTGATAAAGGATGATACAATCATATTTGGAACCATTCATAGTGAGACATGTCAAGACATCTACAAAGAGGTTTTTGACAACCAAAATAAAGTATTTGCCAAAGCCAAGAGCCTACATCATCGTCAAAATAAATGGCCTTTCAATCCTATCATAAGATTTCTCAAAATAAAGTTTGAGGGATATGGTTCTCTGATGAGAGGCTCTCACCTATTCTATACCTTAAAAGACAATCATAAGGTTTTAAATAATATATATGATTTTGATAAAACTAGTTTTCCTTGGTCTAACAATGGCATGTAATATGATTTAAAGGTGGTTAGCAAGAGCTTTAGCATGAATATTACAATACATAATTAGCAAAGTGATCAAGCACTAGCTGGTGACAATATTTGTGTATCCATCCTTTTGTATGATTTTATAATTATTGTGATTAATAAAATAACCCAAAGATTGATTTTGAAGAGCCTCTTTGTAAACTTGGAACACGTCATGACTAACAAACTCCCAGGTGGCTTTATATATTTCCCAAGGGAATCCATCAATGCCTAGGGAATTATCATTACTCATGTTATGAAGGGTGTGAGAGATATTATGAAGATTCAAAGGCATATTACATAAATTTTGGTATGTAGGATTGAGATTGCAAAGAAGCATAGAGGCATTCCTACAAGGCTTGAGTCCTCTCAAAAATTTCCACCTAATCTTGAAACACTAAATTATAGTGGTCCAGAAAAGTAGAGGAGATGTTAGGAAGATTAGTGAGTCTCAATTGGATTGATTTTATGACCTTGATTTGGTCTCAAGCTTTGTTGGCTCTGAGAAATTTGAGAAACTCTTGAGAATCATTATCTCCAATTTTGATCCAATTAAGGTGAGTGCGTAGTTGAGCCCCTCTAGATGCATGATTATTTTCCACTTTCAATTGGGGTTTGAGAGTAAAAACTTGGGTTTGCATTTTTAAAACAATACAAATATGCTTAATAAGGGAAAATATCCTCTGGTATTCTTTGAGCACAAATTCCCCCCCCCCCCCCCCCCCCCCCCCCACTTTCGAATGTGTGTAGTTTGTTTGCCATAATGGTGGAGAAAGGTGGTGGTGCAAAAGATAGCCTAATTCTACCACTTTATTCTGATGGCAGTGAAATATGGCCAAGGCACAAGACACCAAATCTAGGCTATGAGACAGATGGTGGCATCATAGAAGAGGAGAGAGGTGTTTAGGATGAATTGATTGCATGTCACTTTGAACTAGTTGTTGTTCCACTCAACTCTACAAGTGATGGGAGAGTGGTCTAAGAGAATGTCTTCTAAATGTATGAAGACATGTTGCCAATTAGTAAACATAAATAAGAAAATCTTTTTCTCTAAAATCATATAACAGTCTAATATCTTAAGGAACCTAATAGTGATGGGAAAATAGTTGGACCACATAAGCCAAGGCATGACAGTTATTGTGCACCGCCAAAAGAGAGGATTAACTAGTCCCCATAGATTTTAAAAATAATATCAAGTTTCATGTTATCCCATGCACCATCTCATCAGTAAGGCACCAAATTTCTCCTTAGTATTCTCCACTATATTAAAATCCCTACACATTGTAAGCCACATGGTAAGGGATAAGTTGTCATCCAAATACCACCATAAGTTTATTTTATTAGGGCCATCATTGGGGATGTAAATGTTAAGAACCCCTAATGAATGTCCATTAACATCAAGGAGAATATAAACATCTTGGTGTGATGGATCACCCCCATGATAACCATCAAGGGGTAAAAATATAGGGAAACTAAGATATTAGTGCCAACATGTCTAATATCATGTAGGGTGGAGAGTTGAGTGGCATTAGATTAGATGTATTTCAAAGAAGTTGGTAAATGAGACCTTGAATTTTTAACTACTTGCAGACAAGCAAAATATGAAGATCCCAAGTTTTGATAAAAAAATTGCATAGAGAATTTTTTGAGATGACTCTATGAGACCTAAAACATTCTAAGATGGGATATTCATTAGGAAAAATCATCCATTAGGAGCTACCCCTGTACATCTTCAAAACTTTCAAGAGATGTAATTTTTTATGTTGGTTTGGCAAGAAAAAGTCACCAAAGTGAAATAGAGGTTTAGCTCCATTATCCTTTTAGGGAGATTCATCACTACCACGAGGTGGTTTGTATAAAATCCTAGAAAAGGAACCACTTGCAAAAAATATCTCAATTGAAGAAGAGCTCACTTGATAGTGTGAAACTTGTAAATCATGGATTTGTTGGGATGTATGTATGCTAAGAGAATCATGTTGGGGAGTGGAGTTATACACCTTTGAAAAGGGTTTTCTTAAATGGGGAGTAACGATTGAGGGGGTGGATTTAACACTGAATGGTGACTTTTTGTTAATAATTGTCATCCAACAACTATTTTTTCTACCCTTTGGGCTTCTCATATTTCAAAGGTTCAAAAAAGGGTTTCAATTGACCCATGAGGGGAAAGTATTTGATCTGATGGTCAACAGACTAATAATGATAACAAGTATTTGGGATATTAAAATAAATAATGTTTTGTGATGAGCACTCAGTGCTGACTTGAATATCAATGGATTCTTTTAAATCCTTGATCAAGTTGACCTTAATGTAGATTCACCTAGTAGGGTGCACAAAATAAAACTTAGGAGCCTTGTGGCATAAAATGCCATATGGGCCAGATGATCTCCTCGAGAAAGGACCATAGAGGGATTGGGAGGCCCAAAAGTTTAATCTAGACTAGCATCTGAAGGGAAGCTTGGATGGTGAATTTAAAATTGTTATTCCATTTTGATTGAATCGAAAGCACTTTTTTGAGGAACCAATAGCTCAAATTTTTATGCAGAGCTTGGACCTCAAACAACTCCTTAAAAGAGACAATAAAAAATCATTTAGTAATGTTTCAGATGCCAGTGACATGGATGCCTTAATACTCCCATCAATGCCAAAACCCAGCATTGAGGAACTCCTCCAAGGGGATTTTGACAACAAAGTAAGCAATAAGAGATTTATTTTCATACCATTTTCACACACTACCAATGACATTAGAATTTAAACATACCTTAGGCTAAGCGGGAGAGTCAAAAGTGTTACTTCATCTTAGACTTTCAACACAAATTTCCTAGATCACTTTAACACCATCATTCTCACTGGTACCTACAACAAAGAGGGCCGAGGCCATTTAATAGAAATGACCCACCCAAAGGGCAATGCATTGAGAAAAATAAATGTGTGGCTATCTTAGATAATTCTACAAACGTGATATGACAAGGAAGGAAGGTAAGAAATCAAAAAAAGTAGGGATGACATAAAAAACCCTAAAAACACAAGAAAAACAAGTTTCCTCTCATGAATTTTTTTTCTTCATTGTGTTATTTTATTATTCTTCAAATGTAGGGTTTTGTAAAGTGAAAGAATGTAAATTAATAGTCATACCTCACGTGAAACCTGTGACCAGTGCACGAAGGGTTAAGAAACACTAATATTATATTTCTAGTGGAGTTTATTATAGAAAAAAAGGTTGTGTGTTTCTTCATATGGTGTGATAATGCATTGTGCAAGGAGGAGACATTCCACTTCACAATAAGCTTGAGTAATTGTAAAGTATTGGGAAGGACAAGGCCATACAAAACATGCAAACGGTGAAATATTCCAAGGTGAGTTGGGTGGTTATGGTGAGGGGCAATGATGGTATTTAAGTGATAGTCTTGAAGAATATATTTCTTTGATGTTTATGACCGACAAATTTCTTCTTCAATGACTTCAGTTTCAATTTTTGGTAGTGAGAATTAAATTTTTGTTCTTTAATTTCGTTTCAGTCATCAATTACAGAAAATAAAATTGAGAATAACGATCGCATCTCTCTCTCATTTTAAAGACCTGTCAACGGGAGAAAACTCCACGAATAAATAAATAATGAAAAAGTGTATTTCGACAGTTTTTAATTATTATATAGTTTTGTGATTATTATTAAATATATTGTGATTTTAATTTTCAGTAAAGAGTTGAATGAGTTGTTTTTATTTAAGCAATTTATTTATATATATAATCACCAATATGTGAATTTAAATTTCACATTTTTGAAATGATTTAATTTTATTTAATTTTTAGTTTAAAAAAAAAAAAAAAAATTCAAACAATTAAAAAATTGAGATTTAATTTAATTGAAGAAAAATAATTATATGAATATATGAATTTTTTAAAATAAAAAATTTTAAATTTAATTTGATGAAAGAACAACAATTATATAAATGGAAGGATTTTGTAAAAAAGAACAACATAATTAGGAGCAGAACAAGGCCCCACACATATGTTACTAGTGCCTAAGAAAAATATCTCAACAAGACAGTTCAATTATTAAACATTCATATATATGACAACTTTACACACGACAGAGATCTAACAAATAAATTTTTGGTGAGTTCCTCTACATGTAAATGCCTCCTTCATAATTAAAATCAAATAAATCAGATTGAAAATATGTTAACATAAATATTTTATGACTGACATTTCAAAAGGTATTTTATAATTCTATATGAAATTATATTTTTTTCATTTAAATTTTTCCTAATAACATATTAAAATACAATCACCATTAGACTAGACATTAAATTTGAAGGTCGATCTACCCTTCAACACTGTGCTTCAAATATCATAATAGCTCATTACAAAAAGAAATATAAAATATTAAATATATATTTTACCTTTCAAATACCACAATAACTCATTATAAAATGAAATATAAACTATATAATTTTATAAATGTATATAATTTTTAACAATCTTTCAAAACTTGCACTTGGTATGGTATACAGCCTTAAATAATATGCCAAGGTTTAAAAAAATTTAACTATAAAATATATGGTTATAGAATTGGATTTTAAATAATCATTTAAAAAAAAAATGATTATTATTTTTTTATTCAATTTTTATAATCACATTTTCTTTTAAATAAATTTAGATTTATATAACATATATCTATTTTTTAATCTTAGAAATAAAAATTTAAATTAAAATCACATGATAATAAGTGGCCAATAAAAATTGAAACACCTCATTCCACCAAAACCTAGTGTAATACAAAGATTTCCCTCTATTAAGAGTGTTACAATTTGCACTTGTGCGTATGTCTCTGTCTTAATGAAGTTTTCTTTTTTGTGATGGGAATCATTCAGCAACTGTATACTCTCTATCTTTTCCATTTTTCCCAAATTCCAATATAGCAAAATCTGCAATAGATCTGGCTCCTTCCTCCACTAGAAACAGCTCCTCTAGTTTTTCCAATATAGCAAAATCTCCAATAGATGTGGTGAAGACTCTATAACTCAAGTTTTTGCAATAAGTTTATTTAACGTTTACAATATTTTTATTTTATTTGGGCAACCATTTTAATATAGAGTTTATTATTTGTGGAATGTCTGAACTTTAGATAATTTGTGAGTGCTACTTAAATTTTATTAATTTTTTTATATTTATTTTTCAAACATTATCTAAAAATAAGGTGAATTAATCTCACTTAACCATATTTTCACATCTTTCACATCTTCTTCTTCTACCATTGAATTTTTTATTATTGTAAGAACTCTCAGATTTTTAAGATATTTGAGATATGAAGTTTTCTAAACAGTAAACCAAAGGAATAAGTCATTCGAAAATAGGTTTTGTACCTGATGGTTGTTCGGTAGAATTTTACCAAATCTACCCACTCCAACTAAGGTCAATTGGGGACACATTTTTGTGGTGAATGGAATGAGAAGATACTATCAATATAGGTTGAAAAATTGACAATGGTCAATTTATATACAATCAGACATAGATTTAACATCTTTATTCGTATATACAATGTACAAGGGAAATTAGTCTCAACTACTAAAATCAATGGATAAAAAAGATCATTCGATTTGTGCAACCAAGCCTTGACCAAAAGGGTAAAGGATGGCAAGACCATTAATTTAGTGAATCACCACCAATGCCATTAATATTATGTAGGTGTTTTGTATGGCAAGAATTTGAAAACATTGTTGTTCACACTCTTTTATTATTTCTGTCTTTTCAAGTTGGAAGGGTCACTAATAGATAAGATTATTTTGAAAATTTTGCAAGTATTCTTTATGGCAAGAATTTGAAAATATTGGTTTTCACAGTCTTTTATTATTTCTATCCTTCGTAAGATAGAAGGATCACCAATAGATAAAATTATTTTGAAAGATTTTTAAGTAGTGAAGCCTCATCTCAAAAGGGTTGATGATGAATTTATAATTGATCTCTCTTTTAATGACCACAATTTTTGATGGTTCCCTATTATGACAATCCCTCTAGTTGATATGTTGGCCAGCATAAAATATTTTCAGCGCTTTAAGTTTAACTTGGTTTTTTGTTTCCTCTCGAGATTGGATCTCTTAGAATGCTCTAAAAATTAAACATATATTATTGAATACAGAGTTGATTTCTACTCATCAAATTCAAGAGTCAATACTAGATGTCATGCTTCATAAGATGGGTGTGTAACTCATATTGGCTAAGTGGAAGGATTGGAGGTGGAACGACAATAATGCATTCCAAAATTATTCTCTTGGACTACTCTATTAGATTATGAGACCTTTTACTTTGGGTTTGGGTAATTTAAATAAGTGATGCAGTGTAAACTCCTCTCCCAGAATGTGACTTGTTAGACTTAACATGATTTGGAATGCTATGCTTGAGCTTAAACAAGCTTACTTTCTCTGATGTCTAGTTTATCAAGGTCTTCCTCTTGTGGAGAGGCTCAAGCATATTAGATTTCCTAACCCCAAGTGACTAGTCAGCTCTCAACTCAAAGCCTCTAGGCACCCTTTTTGGACATGCCTAAGAGCCCAAAAAAAAAAATTATCATGTATAACCATTTGATTGGCGAATGGCATTTTTTGGGAAAAATACTCAATAGCTTCCATACATTGCATTTTTATAGAAAAAATTCATAGCTATTATTCTATTTTAATTATGGAAGCTCATAAATTAAGCCAATCTTTTACAATGAAAAACTTTCTATCTATTTCTCTATCAATGATAAAGTGCTTGTCATTTCTTTAGTGTTTCTATATATCTAATTCCAGAATCTTAAGGAGCTCCTCAACCACTATGCAAGTGCTCCTTATACCATGAATCATATTTGTGCTGACCAATCCTTGAATGACATTGCTCTGTTAGCACCCACATGTTAGTGGAGTTGTTCCTGCAACTATTTCTCATTACCTCCTTCTCACCTAGGAGTTGGGGATGGGGGTGAGGAGAATATAGCAAAGCATGGTGTTTGACGTCACATGGAAAAACCTCTTTGGTCCCATCTCAATGGACTAGTTTTCTTGTACAGTGTGGTGACCCAATGGAGTATTATGTGTTACCACCTCTTTGTTGGGGAATTATAATTTCTTCTTTTCCTTTAGAGACCACTGAGGATGGGAACATGATATTCCTTCAATTTAGCCCTCTTTTGAGGTTGTTCAATCCCCCAATCATGATCCTAACCCACATTCTTCGGGTGCTACTACCTGTATTTAGGTATCTCACTTGCCTTGTGATTTGATACTTTAGTTTTGCTTTTGTGTTTTTGTACTCAACTAACATTTTTGTTTTGTAGTTTTGAACTATATATTTTTCTTACATATCAACTCATCACATTTTTGTTATAATCATCTATGTAATTTTTTTGTGTTGGAATTAATAGATATATCGATGAGTTCCAATAAATTTTAATGATGAAAGATCATATATAATTTGATACTTTGATTCATGATCTATTGATAAATTTTTTTATCACAAAATATTATTTTAATATTCATAAAATTATCTTATTAAATTTTTAATATCAACTATAAAAATAAAACATCCAATAAAAATCTTTTTCTTCAATGTAAAAAAATCTTTTTCTTCAACCCAAAAAAAAAATCTTAAAAACATATTTATAAATTAAATAATAATTATTTTGTATACAATAAAAAATAATTTGGTGGATAGAATAATAACCGCTGTAACCAGTAATAAATTGGTGGAGTCCATTCTCGACGAACCATACAATCATATCAAAAAGCACTAAATATATATTAAAAATCTGTCATTAATTATTAAAATAAAATTTAATTATTAATGCGTGCTGGGTGCATCTATATCAGGAATTGTCTGCTCATTTTGGCATTCTTTTTTCAGATCCAGATAACATGACTCAACTAAAGTGTGAAAATGAACAGCATTACTTCAAGCCCAAATTAATCATACAATGGCTCCCACAAGCCCAAGGATCTGCAACATATTCTAAAACGAATATGCCACCAGCAATGGTCCGACATACGTTTTCACTGTATTACAAGACTCACTCGTGAAAAATACAAGATTGGCACGTGTTTTCAGAAGCTCTGCTTTCGTGGTTGCAACTTGTGATTGAAGATGCGATATTTGTTTCTGCAGTTGACACAGTACGCCTGTGCAACCGTAGACAGGGTCATTCAGCCTGGCAGTTGCTTCATATACCATGCCGCATCTCCTCTCTTCTCATCGAGGCACACCCTGAAGCACCAAAACAGCTTAGAAAATGGTCCCCTCATAGTTGCATAAGGCACAAGTTATGTGGTGGAGACTCCACAACTCAGGATTTTGCACTTGTTTCCCAAGCACCATCTAAAAATGAGTTCACCACATAAACATATTTTCACATCCTCTTCTTTTACCATCACATCTTCCACCATCGAATCTTTCATTTATTGTAAGAGCTATCAGATTTTTAAGAGATTTGAGACATGGAGTTTTTTGAAAAGTAAGGCAAAGGAATAAGTCATTGGAAAACAGATTTCGTACCTGGTCACTGTTGAGAGGTGACATTTTACCCGATCTGCCCATTCCAACTAAGGTCGATGGGGAACACATTTTTGTTGGTGAACGGAATCCGAAGACTCTCCTGCCAGCATGGTTGTCCAAAATTTAGCATCTTTACGTGTGCATAGTGAGTTGGGCAGGGCAGGGCAGGTATCTCTGCAGCATAAAATGGAAGTTAGTCTCGCGTAGCAGAATGAAAAAGTTCATTCGATTTATGTCACCAAGAGGGCGAAAGATTGCAAGACTGTATGGACAATAATTTTTTTCAGGATCGACACTATCCATCAAAATCCGGTTGTGAAAGAGAAAGCACCACATTTGTGGCCGCTAATAAAATTCAAAAAAGAAAAAGTAAAGCGATAATGTTTACGCGTGTTCAGGATTTTTTCGGATTGAAAACATGGATTTTGATATTTTTATTTTGATTGAAAGCTTGCATTAATGTGTAGATTAAGAATATATTATATGTTTTATTTAAAAAGTAGATGGAATCAAAGTACACTAAGTATTGTAGGGAAAATATGAAGTTATTGTGCTCACAACAATATTATATATTAAATTATATAACAAGTGATAATATAAAAAATTACATAAATAATATATTAATTCATTATCGCAATTAATTTTGTAGAAAAAGAAGTGGTGGATTACTTGACTTATCTCTTCAATTATTTCCATAGAGATGTGGATTATTGGATGGATCTCTAACCATCTTATTGAGTGTTTTTTTTTAACATCTTTTGTTCTCAACCGACAAGGAGGTGAAATACAAAGAGATAATTTGGGCATTTGTTCTTGCTTATCCCAACCAAAAGGCACAAAACTAAAACACCCATTACTAGTCTACAATGCAGACCGCCCTCCATGCCCCCCAATGATGAGAATCAATAAAGGGAAGGAGGAAGCATGATGGAGAAGACAGAGCAACTTCACACCTTGTGTCAACCTTTACCTCTATCCCTTCGCTTTTGATCCCTACCAGGAGGGTCTTGGTGAGGGGAATTTGGAAGCACCACAATAATAGTTCAAGGGGCGTTGCCCTAGTGGCCTATGGGAGTGCGAAGGTGATCCACCTCCAACACCACTTTTTCTGCTTGCTCTTAGATTTGTAGCATGACATTTGACAAAGTAACAATTTTGTTAGTAGTAGAGAGATCTATGTTAATATATTCTTTATTAAATATAGAAAAATTTATATCCTTTCAAGAAGAAAGAAAATCTCAATACCAAAAATATGCCAAATTTTCTTGAATCTAGTAGAGCATAAAAGAATCCTTAAAAGAACCATGTACCAAGAAAAGAGCTTTAGTGTAAAGGGATGAAGAAAGGAATGGACCTACCTCCATGCTTTTTGGTTCTAACACAACCAAAAAAAGTGTTTAAGAGACTCAGTTTGTCCTCATAATCAAAAAATGTGTTTAAGAGACTCAATTCGTAGACAAGCAGGGCTTTTGGGAGATGGGATCCCCATAGGAAGCAATCTATTGCCCACTAGGAGACCTTGGTAGATAATGCATCATGCAAAAAAATCCTTTTTGGGCTCTACAACCACAAATCAAACAGTTTGGAATCTTTTTCCCAGAGAGAATTAGAGCTAATAAGATTCCATTATTTGTTGAGCATTTCCTAGGGCACAGTGTTGGGAGTTAGACATCGATAACCAAACTAGGGTTTGTACTAAAGTAAAGTAGTGGAAACACTCTAGTTTCAATCTTTCCACCATTTTAAGAAAGCCTCTAATTCTAATTTTGTGCAAAACATAGTCTAGTACAACAATTTGAATATCAATAATGGATTCAAAACCCAGTTTGTTGAGTTTGAATTTAGTCTTTATAACTTTCCAATTGGATCAAGGTATATCTATTTTTTCAAATACAATCCCAATGACATGAATGCCTTTATGTAAAACTCAAAGGACTTTGATTTTAGGAAATTTAGAAAAGGGTATTTAATTAAAAATAATAATTGGGGACCACTACAGTGAGTGTGAATTAATTGAAAGACGTAATTCAAAACCATCCAACTTCTAAACCATTCCATATGATTTTAGCCATAAAGGTAATGATAATTTTACTAGGAACAAGTGCAACAAGCAATGTTTGAAACCTTAAGTTCTTCTACGACAGGATCCTCCTCCATAAGGACTAGAAAAAGAGATATAGTGCATAGGAATAAATATCCAAGCTTGTTACCCTTCAATTTTTTTGGGAATCCATTTAGCATAAAGGGTGATTCCCTACTTGGAAATAGAAACAAACCCTAGCTCACCAATCTCTCTAGGTATACAACATAAGTCCCATGATATTATGCGAAAGCCTTTTTTTACATTCAAAACTTGCCCAAATAAAGTCTAGCAACAACTTTTCAAGACTCTTGTAGGAAGCTTTAGAAGGATCCCAACAAGAAGAGTAATAAAGTGTGTGGAACAATAACTTTGGATCAAATTTAAAACTTATTCAGGAGTGAGAGAGGTTTAGAAATCCAATATGAAAGTTTTTAATCCACTCTCAAGAAAACATAGTTCCATAACTCAACTTGGGAAGCTTGAAAAACAAAAGGAATGCCAAAAATTTTAAACATTTCCTCATGAAAAATCTATTTTCACTAATTAGCCTCAACCTAACTAGTTTTAAATCCATAAGATTGTGTATAGCATTAAGTCTTGGCCTACTAAATATTAAAGCCAAAACCCATGAAGAAACCCTTAAATTATTTCATGGTATTGTGAACCATAATTTATTCTACTAGATTAGTAAGAAATGTGACTTTAAAAAAATGGCCACTGATAAATTGGTCTTGAGGTGAACGGAGAAGAGAATTTCCTTTAACTAACACTATGGTAGCATAATCCCCCCAAAAATAGCTAAACCCTATAACAATTAAAACTTATAAAAATGATTTGAGGGGAAACCTTTCTTGATGGATCAAATAAGACAAAAATTCTCATGACAATTAATGGTGAGAGAAGAAGAATCATCTTAAAAGAGAGTCTACACAAAGTGAAAAAACCTATGACCAAAACACAAGGCTTGCAACATAGCAAGAATGAAGGGCTATTAAAATCCTATCATATGCCTTTTTTTAAGTCAATTTTAATAAATAAATCTTTTTTCTTGGATATGTGAATTCATTCCACCCCTTCCTAAAATATAATGATGTTATACATGATATATTTAGCTTAAATGAATCTAATTTTATCTAGCCTAAGCATTAAGGGAAGTGTTGACATTCAAAATTTTAATGATCAACTAATTTACTTGTTTGCCTATCACAAATGTCAAAATAAAATATTACTAGTCTAATCATAGAGACCTACTAACTAAAATATTACTACTTAGGCATGCACAAGGGGTATTTTAAGTGTCAAGAATTTAAGGTTTTATATTTATAAAACGAACTTAATAGAATATAGAAAATCAATTATTAATCCAAAGTAACTATCAACTCAAGTTTTGAAAATGTAATAATAAAAGGATATAAATCAATATATATTCCAACATTATTCTTAAAAAAAATTCCCTATCAGAATCAACTCTTTGTATGAGCATACATCTAATCATTTCACTTTCAGATTCCAAATTTGTAATTAGCCATATCTGATAGACTAGATCATATAGTAAAAATCAACCTCTTAGAGGGTCGAAATGAATATAATCGAATATTCCAATGTACATATTTTATATATCATGCATATTTCTCTTTATTTCTCATTCATCATAATTCATCTTAATTTTAGCTACAATTGATTGAATAAAATAGGAAAAAAGAATTGTAAAGTAGAGGAAAATTTTCTCAAAAGGAAACTAACAACACTACGAAAATAAAAAGAAAAAAAGAAAGGAAAGGACACTAATTAAAATAAGAAAAGTTTTCAAAGAAACTCAAAAATAAAAGATACTAAATTTACACAAAGTACATTACATTAGTAGAAATATACATATTAGATAAAAAATAAAGTACAAAATTAATAATCATAATATTATTGGTCATTGAATTTATGCTAATAAAAAAGATAGTGATATGTGCGAGGAGTTTCATGGTGCAAGAGTGTCAGGAAAGGGTGATGGTGAAGATTGGGTGCCTCAAAAGTTTGCTCCTTTAGGCACAATTTTTATTTGTAATTTTTAGGTTTTGTTTTGAGTGCATCCCAGATTATGCTTTCCTCTACTCTTGATTTGATACAAGATAAATCCCCCAAAGGGGGGAGGATTCCCCCCCCACCACCCCCACCCAAAAAAGAAGAAGCTTACTTTCAAGAAAATGGTGTTAGGGGAACCATCTTTAGTTGTGTCTTAACCTCGTCTCAGGATGAATTATGTTTACTATTGGCATGTAGACTTTGCAAGATTATTTTATCTTGATTGGCACTCTGACTGCTTATTACAATTATTTATTTTATTTAGATGCTACGATTATGCTATCATGATCATTGATTATGATTCATTATTTCGGTAGATGCATATGCCTACTTCAGTTATAACATATTCTTTTATTCTATTCATATAATCTTTTATTACTAGATGATATATATTCCTTGAGTAGTATTTATGATGTTTTATTCAATTTTTATAGGAATAAGTCAAGTGAGCTAGGATCGTTGGTGTATTTCAGCCACTAGGAAAATAATGGGAAGGGTCTATGAGTAGTCATATTGGTTTTGACAGGGAAAAATAACATGTGACAATTATAGCCATTAATTATATTGAGTCTTTCCTTTGAGGTTTCTTCATCTTTATTTGTCTTTCTCAATGTTGTGTGAGTGATGGCCTATGCGATTGGTGTGTATGTAACTACCACCTTATTCCTTATTTGATTTTAATGTTTATTAAATCCTTTTTGCTCATTCATGTTTTAAGGTATGCTCAGATTTCATCTTGCATGTGTATTTTCATGTTGGTCTCTTGGTCATATTGGTTGGATATCCCCTCACCTTTTTCTTGATTTTTGGCCTTTTGGACCTTGACTGTGGTATTATAAATTTTTGGAAGAGGGTTCCACAGTATGGTTAGACCCCAACATGGGTAATTGAATCCCTTAATCATGATGAATATTATTCATTGAAAAATCTTGGTTTTTGTGTCATGATGAATTGGCTTGACTTAGCGTTCTTAGTGTGTTTTTTAACCTGGTGCCTTTGTGTTTTTGGATTAAAGGTTTGAGGATAGCCTTGGACAAGCTTATGGAAAAAATTTATGATGGTTGTTGAAAATTTTAACATATTTATTGATGCCCTAAACTCTTGCTCTATGCATTTACTTCTTGGAAAACTCACAACATGAAGCTCCTTGCCTAGGATAAAACCCTAAGCAAGCAACATGGCATAAGGATTCTAGGAGGATAACGTTTTAAGAAGGGTCATGACATTCTGCCCAAACACATGGAGTTGGGGAAAAGAGATAGACTGTTTATGAAGGATTCTTTATCCCTCCATGGTGTAGGGGAAGACTACGATAGGTAGAGGAAAAAGGAAATCAATGAGTAACTCGGCCCTACCTATATGTTTTTTTCCTACAAGTAAGTAACACATTGATTTTTTATGGATAATACGGATTTTATGTGGTTTATGGAATTTTGATTTGATATAAAAGAACCATATGGGTTCATGATGAAGTCAAGAAACTTCACAATAAATCCATGTAGGTATATAGATATAAATCAATTAAATCAATTTTACCTATTTTAGGATAAGTTTGCATTGTATTCTCTATTGTGTTAAGCCACCCTTATTAGGTACACTATCATTTGAATTTTGGAATGATTTTATAAAAGCATGCTTGTAGGGTCTGTCTGAAAATTTGGCCCAAAAATTTAATCTTTAATGAATTGGGTAAACTGAATACATGTTAATTTAATTAAACCATTTTGGGTCAAAAAATCATATCACGAGGGTTTTGATTATACCAATCACAATCATATTTTATTGGTATAATGCACCCTATAGTCATTTGTATTCTTGTTGGGTATGACAAAATTATATCTTATATCTTCTCTTGTTGTTGTGCCTTTTTTAAACCAGCTAGGTCAATCCCTATATTAGACAAGGGTTTTAGAGTTTGAGTTATTTTCTAGTAGTATATGAATTTATTTACACGTATAATTATTTCAAAACTCATTTTATGACCTCCTTCAATTTAATGGGTCATGGCCCATGTGCAATGTTGGTTTTAATATTCCCTTGTGTTTCACCCCTTTTTGTGGTCATGCTATGGGTGTATGATCTACCATCAAGAATATTAATTTATTTTATCATTATTAATATATTTGGGCTATATGTGGATGATAGGGTTTGGTTGTTGGCTGAGCTTAGCCCCTTTAATTTTATTTGTATTGCCTTTATAATTTTAATTTGAATATGGTGTAATTTCTATTAATTGTTTGATAAAATTTAAATGCCCATGAGGCATGGGATGTTGATTTGGGAATCAGTTGTTCATTGTGTTTTATTAAATGATGAGTTGAAACCAATTTCCCCTTTTGATCATACTGTATTTGGATTACTCTATCAAGATATTTGAGTGATTTCCTGGATATATTAAATTGTGTAAGGTTGAGGTGACACAAGAAATTTCTGGGTAGCATAACATCACTTGACATTTCAAGCATTAAGACACCAAATTCATGAACTTAGATTTTATCTCTAAAATTTGCCTTTCCCGAGTTCAATGTTGATAATAAAAGGCTGATCGGAACTCTTATGCATCCTTTGACAAATGTTGCAATCCTGGTCTATTTGAAACTATTGAGTTGGAAGATTTTTATTTCCTTTTAGTTTTGGTTAGTATGTTAAACTTATTATTATTATCCTTTATTTTTGAGTTTCTTTATTGAGTGTTTGACTGTTGTGATGAGAACCATGACTTATATCACTTGTATGCTCATAATTTCCCTGGTAAAACCTAGATGCTTGATTCCACCATCTAGTTGATGGTTGGGGTGGTCAGGGCCATCAATGGTTGGGCTCATCAGAATGTACCTTAGGTTTTTGGCACCTTTCAGATTGAGGATTCATCTCCTGTTGATATGATTTTTTTCACTTGTGATTGATTGTTCTAGCATATTCAAGAAATCACATATTTGTAATGTTTAAAAATAATTACAGTAGATTTATTTGATGTAATTGGTTCTTATGATTATGCTAGGATACATGTATCATGGATTACAGTCATGTGGCATTATTATGTTATCTCTTTAAAGTGATACATGTGCATAAAAATGAATACTGCATATAGGGTAGCATCATGATGCACGAGTATCAAACCACTGTTGACTCTATTATATAGTTTTGATTTTCCAACTTGTTGTATGGTGTAGTGATTGTATTCTTATAATTACATTGTGAAATTTATGCTGATGTTAGAAGATTGTTGTTCCTGCTAATTTAGTATTAGCAATAGCATTCTTTAGCTAATCCTCCTTAAAATTATATTCAAGAATGTCGTATTCTTGTATTTTGGCATATGGAAGTGAACTATATTGATGTTATTCTTGTTTAAATTTTGGACATGAAGAATATCTTATTTTGAGGTGCATTATATGCTTAAGTCTAAAATCTCTTGATTGTTTTGATAAGCATATACAGTTATATTCAAAACCATAAAGAAGATTACAACAATATGAACAAGGATGCACATTGGTCTTGAGGTGAAATTGATCATTGTTACTAAGTTATTGATTTAGTTTGATTTCATTGGTTACCTGTTTGAATCTTTCCTTGTTTTAATAAGTATGAGGAGTTGGCCTTAATTGAAAAAGTTTCTTGTTGAGTATTAAAACCATGATAAAGGTTTTTTAAACATGCTTTCTACTTATTGATTCATGAAATGTTATGTGGTCTGAGTTGGGTTTGAAAAAGTGTATTACTTAGTGTATTATTATGTTGATTGAGATAGAAACATAACATTGTTATATTTTTGGTTATGATGACTTTTTGAAAAAGTAGAAAATGGAAATGTTAATTACCTTCTTGGAATAGATAGTTTAGCTAGTGACTTTAACCAGTCTATATACATTATGAATACCATTTTAAGTTAGAAGGTGATGTCTAGTCATATAGTTATTATTCTTGATCTTATGGAGATACAAACTCTTATTAATATGGGCTTTACGTTATATATATATTTTCCCTTTATTGTCATATATAGATATTTTAATTACTTAAAGCAATGAAATGGAACAAGGGCGATCCACTAGTTATGATAGGCATTTTACCTTGCCTTAATGTAGCTTTAAATTAATTAGAATCAAGTTAGGATTGCATAAGGCTATATCCTCACATCCCTCTATTACAAGCAGCTAAATATTAGGTTAGCACGGAGATGAGAATTCATGAAATTTTGGTGTATGCCTAGCTAGCTCTAATATTGTTAATGGATATTGCAATGCCTTTTTTATAATATGTTTCCCTCCTTGCATTGGTCATACACTCTAGATAGAAAGTGAATTCTTCTCATGATTATGTTTTCATTTTAATATGCATTTTTATTGCATAATGTATTAAAATGAATAAATTATATCTTCCTAGAATATGAACTATTTAATGTTGCCTTTCATTAGTGATCCATGGATATGTTGGCAAGTTGTTTTGGAATTTAGCATCTATGCTTAAGGCACTTGAAGTTAACTATTTGTAATCATTTTTATGTTAACTTATTTATAAATCAATTAAGTGTTGGGAGCTGACTTCATACAGGTGTTGACTATGTTAGTAAATATTTCAAGTGCTGAAAATGTATATACATTACAACTGTTCATATTTTGACTTCCATATAAGGCTAAATTGAGGTATTGTCATTGATTACTCTCCCTTTTAATAGGTTATTGATTTAATCATTTGGGAAATGTGAGTATAAAGGCTTGTACTCAATGAATAAGCTAATAATGATTACCTATTAGATTGTTAATATATATGAGATCATATGGACTAGCAGTTTAGTTAGACTCATTTTGATAATGGTGAAATTACCAATTATAAACCTTGTTCTTGAAATTCTCTCTCTTATGGGATTATTATCCCAAGCTAAGCATACCTAAGATCCTTGGGACAAGTGTATATTACTATAAATACAAAATTTGAGATTCAATTTAGGGAATCTTGATGAGTAGCTCTATAGAGTTACTTGGTATATTGTTGGTTACATTAGTAATCAATTGGGCATTTCATACTAATTGTTCAGTTTGCCTTAAGTGTCGATCTACTTGGATACGAATGAAGTACACCTTGGGACATCTTTCATATTAGATGATTCAATAAATTTAAGGTTGATAAATGTAAACTTTTTTTTCCCTCTTACCATGCTTGGATTAACAGCAAGATAAATGCTAGGGTTGTCTACTCTAGTACTCTTGGCTATTATATATGCATTAGTTATGATTATGATAGGGATTAACTATTATATTTAGCTCTAAAATGAAACTCTATTAAATACCTGAGATATTTGAGTAGGGTTAACTAACCACTAAATTGTCCAATTGGTGGGAATTATTAGTACTTGTGTAGAGATCAGAGTCTATCAATGTGCTTATGCATAATGATACACCCAAATTATATATTCCTTACGGAGGATGCACTCCCATATCTAACTCTTTATTGGTGACTTAATACTATTTACATGTCTATTACTGATTGATAGAGTGCTAGTTGTGAGCACCCTTGTGTGCAAATCCAATTAGATGTTGTCTCACATCATCAGGTTGTGTTTGGGCCTAACACATAGTATCACTTTGTACTCTAAATTAAAGTAATTCCCATTTTTTAGGGGGTTGTTTCATTTGGTATCAGAGTAGTGTTTCTACTCTAGGGAACTTTGGGACTTATAACAGTTACTACATTGAGACTAATGAATTGTTCCAACTGGGTAGAATTGTAAAATGATCTATAAGGGAACTAAGCCTTTTTGGGATGAAAAATAAGGTGTTGTTCTATAATACTAGTATGCTATAAGTTTCATATGTTTACGAAAAAAATGATTTCAAGGAATCATAATTACTACTATGACAGTTGTTATCTCCCCTGGCCTTGGTTGGGTTAACCCTTCCTAAATTTGGTTACATCAAGGCAAGCCTCACTTATCGACCATTGACTTATATGGGTGAGTGGATGGGAGATATATGATAAAGGCTTCACTCTTAGAATTAGGAGACTAATGTCTGGTATATTTTTTTGATTTATATGGGCAAGACATCACTAGATGCTTAGAATATTATGACCTAGGGAAGACCAAGGGTTCAACTTAAACCTAGAGGGCTAAATAAGGTGTGGGAGGCTGATTTACATTAGTAAATCAATAGAGCTTGAGCTCTCTACTTATAAATGGAGTGCCTTGATTTGTTGGGAAACTATAGAAATTGAAGAGTTGTGATAACCATTGTTAGTTATATGGATAAATATTATTGAAAATTCTTACCTAGGGTGCTGAATATTCTATTATTAATTGATTAAAAGAGCTCAAATGCTGAATTTTATAGATCTAGTATGACACTTTAAGGTGAATGATTTTAGTGGAGTAAAATAATCTCCATGGGATAAATTTTCTTGCAGTTAGTAACGTTTCTCCTTACCCCTTTTCCTATATATAATTTTTTTTGTTATGGCTTAGTAAAAATTTCATGACATTGCATTGTTTGATAGCTGTGGCAAGTAGTTGTAAATTCTAGCTTGGCCTAGGTGTCACTATACATGACTGGTGGTAATATTTTAAAAGTTTTAAATATTGTCACAAGTGCTTTTGGAACACAATTTGGTCCAAAGAAATGGACTTATAATCAAAGACCAAGAAGGTTTTGTGGTTTGGGATGCCATCATGGTTTGCTAATTACAACCATTATGTTCCTAAAAGTGGATAAGCATTATGAGGTGATAGAAAATATATGCATTTTAGCTAAATTTAGGTTTGATCATGTTATGAGCATTTGGCCTCCTTTGAGTTAAACAAAAAAGCATGTGGTTTTGTAACTCTAAAAGGCCAAAAGCTATTAAGTGGGTGAGTATGTTTTGATTCCATGATGATGTTTATTTTGATCATGGATATGTTTTAATCCTATAACAATGTTATGATAATCATGGATATGTTTTTCACCCATGAGGGTGTTTATTTGATTTTGGGCTTAGTTTTGGCATCCATGAGGATGTATGTTTTAATTGAACTTAATAATTGTGGGGGATTGTAAATCTCATGGTAATGATATAACATTCACCTTGAGTCTTGGCTAAGCACACCCTTTCCCAAAGTGATGTTGTATCAATATCACTATTCAACCTTTGACTTTTTGGAGGAAGTCAATTGGAAGAATAGCAATATAAGCTTATTATTAGAATCAATATACTATGCCTTGGTGACTATTAATAGCTTGCATGGGCTAACTATCTGATGATGCTACGACATAATATCTTGGGAGGTCCAAGGGTGTAGCTTAAGCCTAGATGGCCTAGTAGAATGAATGTGACTAACTTGCTTGGGCAAGTTAGATAGTTTTGGGCATCTCTTATTATTATCAGGTATCATGAGCCATTTAATCCATGAAGCATGAACATTGTTAGTAACCCCTAAAACTCATGGAAATATATTTATGGGCTCTGATGGAACATGACCTTCCTTGAAATAAGGTTATCATAAACTTGAGATCCCTATGATTGAGCATATTATAATCTATGATGGATATTTGGTGTCATTGAGATGACATCTAGACATTTGGTGGATTGATGGAAAACATAAACCTTTGTGCTTCACTGACAAGTGTGCTTAATTGTTGTAATGTGAAAATACCTTAGCATAACTACCTGAATCTGAATGTATGCCCCATACTATGTAGTTCCTTCATACATGTACACTATTATATATTATATAAACCCATTATGATTTGTGTAATTAGTTAACCATGTGAAACATGTGAACATTTATGTTATCAACTTGGTTATATAGATGTTTCAAGTATATATATATATATACATACATACATCATGCTATATATGTGATATTGTGTTAAACCATAAAATTGTAAATAAAATTGTGAACACTAATCACTTGTGTAGTGTAACTCATATTCTTAAATCAAATCCTCTAATTGAAACTGCCAAGGTATAGTGTAATGATGTTTCTTGTAATCTCACATAGTCATTCTATTTATGTATATATGCAAATATGAGGTTGAGGGTATATAAAAACTATATATATAATGGTTAGACTAGGTGCAAGCCAGGGAGTGGAATCTCTCGTAGGCTAAAAACCCACTTCTCCCCTTTAAATGAGGAAGCCACCTGATTTGTTTAGAGTGTGCACCATGAGTGCCACATATTGGCCATGAGATCTTTATTAATAATGGTTAACTTTTAGTTAAGTATTCCTTTAGCTACCTCTCAAAGGTTGTTGTTAAATGATCCTTGTGAAATCTCCTTGATGTAGCCTTGGAAAGCACTAACTGGTCCTACAAGTTTGACTTTTATGTAAAATTAGAGGGTGGTACTTGCTAGATCACAAGTATGTGATTAGATGGTTGGTATAACCATGTTTTGAAAAATGTATTGTATTGTGTATACCTAGAATGAATATTTTGATTTGTTTAAGCATGAATAGAATGTATGCTGATTTTATGATTGAAAGGAGTAATATAAGTCCTGATTAGGTAGATTTCAGGATCTTGGATACCTTTAAATACTACCATGAAGTAAATTCAGAATGATGATGGGATTTTGATCCTTAGAATCATCTTGTGAGCTCACAAAGTTTGTGGATAGCATGCTATAATCCTTGGGGTTGCATGTGAATGCCTAGAATTGTTTCTCTGATGTTCAGTGTGGTTGGTGCAAGATGCTACACTAACCTATGAACAATGATTGTTGAATTAGAAGTAACCATATAGTATGAGTTACTATCTTGTGCTAACATTATGTGATGAATGTTGAGAAAGTTATGTGTAAGTCATAACATGGGTTGGGAAAAATTACTTTAGATTCTGAAATATGATGGAATTCAGTTAGATTGTACTATTATAATCAATATCATAAAGAGTTACAAATTTCTAGGATAATGTCTCCTCATAATAAGAGGAATAATTAGTTGAAAATTGGTTTACTATCAATTTTTTAAAATCCTAATTACATGTTTAAAATGAAAATATTTAATGTATTTATCTTGTATGAGCTAATAGATATACAAATTTTAATTATAAGGCATTGAAGCTCTCTTGTCGACAAATAATGAGGTAAAAATTTGATCACCATGACTAGTAATGTTTGCTTTTGCCAGAATGGCTTAAAAGACACACCTACATTGGTGGCTGAATTTTGGTAATCTTGAAAGAGCTATGTTAAAAATGATGGCATATCAATGGTTTATGCTAAATCAAGAGAAAATTTGGGCTAGTAGACCTATTACCAAGGCTGTAAATAACTATTTGGCTGAAAATGAATGGTCCTATAGGTCATAAACACTGAAATTATGCCTTGAGTTGGGATATGTGTGGACATATAATGCTATAATAGATTATATATCTCCCCGTTATTCTTCTTGGTGTCACAAGAATGACAGGTGAACTGTTAAAACATTTCTTATGGCTTGGTTTAAAGAAAGACATGGTTGTCTTTATTATCATGATTGGAATGTTAAAGCAATTAAAATTGAATGTGTCTATTTGGAGGTATGTTCATCTTCACATTATGTTGATAAGTTAGTTGCTTGTATTCTCAATGGATTTTACTATTGGGTTTTGAGAGTACACAATAGACATATCAATATTTTATGGATTATGGTAAAATGCCAAGGGTAGACAACTCTTATTGGAAATTTAACCATTGGTGGTTACGTAGTGGTTCATATTGAGAAAAGAATGTTAGAGTCTCTTTGACGGCTTGGTCCCTGGTTGTTTAGTTGGTCGTCAGGACAAATCCTCTCTAAGAGGGAGAAGATGTCATAACCTCACCTCGAGATGCATTATGTTTACTATTGGCATGCTAACTTTATAGGATTATCTTAGCTCGATTTGAATTTTGATTGCTTATTATAATTGTTTATTCTATTTAGATGTTATGATTTTGCTATCATGATTATTGATTATGATTCATTATTTTAGTAGATGCATATGCCTACTTTAGTTATAACATATTCTTTTATTCTATTCATATCAGATTTTATTACTAGATGATATATATTCCTTGAGTAGGTACTATTGATGTTTTGTTCGATGTTTGTAGGAACAAGTTGAGTGAACTAGGCTCATTGGTGGATTTTTGCCACTGGGAAAAAATAGGAAAAGTCTATGAGCAATCAGATTGGTTTCGATAGGTAAAAATAACATGTGAAAATTATATCCATTCATCATACCAAGTCTTTCCTTTGTGGTTGCTTCATCTTTATTTGTTTTTCTTAATGTTGTGTGAGTGCTGGTTGGATTCTAGGAGGAGAATGTTTTAAGAAGGGCTACAACATTCTGCCCAAACACATAGAGTTGGGTAAAAAATCCATACTAGCTATGAAGGATTCTTGATCCCTCCAAGCTATAGGGGAATACTGTGATGGGTAGAGGAAAAAAGAAATCAATGAGTAACTCGACCCTACCCATATGCATTTTCCTACAAGTAATTAATGCATTGAATTTTTGTGGACAATATGGGTTTTCTATGGCTTATGGAAATTTGATTTTATATAAAAGAACCATATGGGTTCATGGTGAAGTCAAGATACTTCATGATAAACCCATGTAAGTAAGAGAGAGAGAGAGAGAGAGTGTGTGTGTGTGTGTGTGTGTGTGTGTCAATTAAATTGATTTTGCGTATTTTAGGTTGAGTTTACATTGTATTCTTTACTTTGTTAAGCCACCTTTATTGAGTAGACTATCATTTTAATTTTGGAATTTTTTTATAAAAGCATAGATGTAGGGTGTGTCTAAAAATTTGGCCCAAAAATTTAATCTCTAATGGACTAGGTAAATTGAATACATGTTAATTTAATTAAACCATTTGGGGAAAAAAATTCATATTATGAGGATTTTGATTCTACCAATCACAACTAGATTTTATTAATATAATGCACCTTGTGGTCATTTTCATTCTTGTTGGGTATGACAAAATTGTATATTATATCTTCTCATGTTGTTATGCCTTATTTAAACTAGTTGGGTCGATCCTTTTACTAGATAGGGGTTTTAAATTTTGAGTTGTTTATTGCTTGTATATGATTTTATTTACACCTGTAAAATTATTTTAAAACTCAATTTATAATCTCCTTCAATTTAATTGGTCGTGGCCTGTGTGCAATGTTGGTTTTTATATTCCCTTGTGTTTTGACCCTTTTTGTGGTCATGCTTTGGGTGTATGATCTAGTATCAAGAATATTCATTTATTTTATCATTATTAATATATTTGGATTATATGCAGATGAACCGAGTTTTGGTTTTTGGTTGACCTTAGCCTCTTTAATTTTCTTTGTGTTGCCTTTATAATTATAATTTGAATACGGCATAAATTTTTGCAATGGCATAATAATTTAATAATGCATATAAACCATAGGATGTTGATTTGGGAATCTGTTATTGGATGTGTTTTATCAAATGATGACTTGAAACCAATTTCCCCTTTTGATCATATAGTAGTTGGATTAGTCTATCAAGATCATTGAGCTGTTTTCTAGATATGTTAAATTTTGTAAGGTTGAGATGGCTTGAAAATTTTATGGGGAACATAACATTGCTTGACATTTCAAGAATTAAGACACAAAATTCATGAACTTAGATTTTATCTCTAAAATATTCCTTTCCTAAGTTCAATGTTGATAATAAAACACTGAGCATAACTCTTATGCATCCTTTGATGGATGTTGCAATCCTAGTCTTTTTGAAACTGTTTAGTTTGAAGATTTTTATTTCCTATTAGTTTTGGTTAGTATGTTGAACCTATTGTTATTATCCTTTATTTTTGAGTTGCTTTATGGTTTTTTGACTATTATGATGTGAACCATGGCTTATGTCACTTGTATGCTCATAATTTTCCTAGTAAAACCTAGATGCCTAATTCTACCATCTAGCTGATGGTTGGGGTGGTCATGGCCACTGATGGTTGGGCTCATTAGATTGTACCTTAGGGTTTTGACACCTTTTGGATTGAGGATTCATCTCCTATTGATATGGTTTTATGTGGTTGCAGTTGATTGTTATAGCATATTCAAGAAATTACATATTTGTTAATGTTTATAAATGATTACAATAGCTTTCTTTGATGTAATTGGTTCTTATGATTATGATATGAGACTTGTATAATGGATTATGGTGATGTGTCATTATTATGTTAGCTATTTGAAGTGGTATGCATGTATGGTGATGCATACCACATACATGGTAACATCATAATGCATGGGTATTAAACAATTGTCGACTGTATTATATAATTCTTATTTTCCAACTTGTTATATGCCTATCGTGATTGTATTCTTATAATTACATTGTGAAATTTATGTTGATGTTATAATTTTGTTGTTCCTACTATTTTAGTATGATAAATAAGATTCTTGAGTTAATCCTCAAATTTTTATTCAAAAATGTCATATTCTTAAATTTTGGCATATGAAAGTGAACTATATTGATGTTATTCTTTAAATTTTGGACACGAAGAGTAACTTATCTTGAGGTGTATTATATGCTTAATTCTGAAAGCTCTTGATTGTTTTAATAAACATATATGGTTATATTCAAAATGATAAAGAATATTACAATAGTATGAACGAGGATGCAAATTGCTCTTGAGGTGAAATTGATCATTATTTCTAAGTTATCGATTTAGTTGGTTAACTATTTGAAACTCTCCTTATTTTAATAAGTATGAGGAGTTGGCCTTAATTGAAGAAGTATCTTGTTGAGTATTAAATCGATTATGAAGGTTTTCTCAACATGTTTTCTAGTTATTGATTCATGGAATGCTACGTGGGCTAAGTTGGGTTTACAAAAGTGTATTGCTTGGTGAATTATTATGCTAGTTGAGTTATAAACATCACACTGTTATCTTTTTGGTTATGATGAGTTTTTGAAAAAATAGAAAATGGAAATGTTAATTACATTCTTGGAATAGCTAGCTTAGCTAGTGCCTTCAACCAGTCTATATACATTATGAATACCACTATAAGTTGGAAAGTGATGTCCAATCATACAGCTATTATTATTGATCTTATGGAGATACAAAATCTTATTATTATGGGCTTTACACTATATATGTTTCACCCTTGATTGTCATAGATATCCATTTCGATTGATTAAAGTAAAGAAATGGAATAAGGGCAATCTACTAGTTATGATAGACATATAACCTTGCCTTAATGTAGCTAAAAATTAAATAGATCTAGAATAAGACTAATGTTTATGTACATAACATTGGTGATCAGGTTTGGTTAAGAAAATATCTAGAATCGAGTTAGGATTGCATAAGGATATAGCCTCACATCTCTCTATTACAAGCAGTTAAATCTTAAGTTAGCACAAAGTTGAGAACTCATGGAATTTTGGTGTATGCCTAGTTGTCTCTAATCTTGTTAATGGATATTTAAATGCCTTGATTATAATATGTTTCCCTCCTTGCATTGGTCATACACTCTGGATAGAGCATGATCTCTTAGAATGATTACGTTTTCATTTTATTATGCATTTATATGGCATAATGTATTAAAATGAATAAATTCTATCTTAATGGAATATGATCTGCCTAATGTTTCCTTTCATTAGTGAGCCATGGATATGTTGGCAAGTTGTTTTGGCATTTAGTGTCTATCCTTAAGGTGCTTGAATTTAAATATTTATAATCATTTTTATGTACACTTATTGCTAATCAATTAAGTGTTGGGAGACAACTTCATATAGGTTTTGATTATGCTGATAAATATTTCAACTGCTAAAAATGTATATACATTACAATTGTTCATATCTTGACTTGTATATAAGGATGAAGTGAGGTATTGTCATTGACTACTCTCCCTTTTAATAGGGTATTGATTTACTCATTTGGACAATGTGAGTATAATGTATTGTACTCAATAAATAAGTTAATAATGCTTACCTCTTGGCTTGTTAATATATATGAGATCATATGAACTAGTGGATTAGTTAGACTCATTTTGATAATTATGAAATTA
The DNA here is from genome assembly GCA_037957365.1 of Torreya grandis. NCBI lineage: Eukaryota > Viridiplantae > Streptophyta > Pinopsida > Cupressales > Taxaceae > Torreya > Torreya grandis. Next base: position 1,145,838 of record JARHVA010003366.1, read on the forward strand.
ATAATCATAAACCTTGTTCTTTAAATGATCTCTCTCTTATGGGATTATTTTTATCCCAAGCTAAGTTTACTTAATCTCATTGGGAAAAGTGTATATTGCTATGGCTACAAATCTAAGAAACAATTTATGGAATCTTGACTAGTAGTTATATAGAGTTACCTGGTTTATTGTTGGTTACATTGGTAATCAGTTGGGCATCTCATACTAATTGGTGAGTTTGCCTTAACTGTCAATCTATTTGGCTACAAATGAAGTACACCTTGAAACATCTTTCCATATAAGGTGATTTAATAAATTAAAGGTTTATATATATATATATAAATATAATTTTGTTGTTTCCCTCTTACCATGCTTGAATTAACACTAAGATAGATGCTAGGGTTGTCTACTTTATTACTCTTGGCTGTTAGATACATAGTAACTATGGGTATGATAGGGAGTAGCTATTATCTTTAGCTCCCAAATATAACTCTGTTAGATTCCTAGGATATTTGAGTAGGGTTAACTGACCATTAAATATTTCTATTGGTGGGAGTTATCAGTACTTATATAGATATCAAAGTCTATTGATGTGATCATGCACATTGATACACCTTAAATTATATACTCTTTAGTGAGGACACACTCCCATATAGAACTATTTACTAGTGATTTAATCCTAGTCACATGTTTACTACCAACTGATAGATTGTTTGTTGTGAGTGCCCTTTTATGTAAATCCAATTAGATGTTTTCTCATGTCATCAATTTGTGTTTGGGCCTTGTTCATAGTGCCTCTTTGTACTCTGAAATTAATTAATTCCATCTTTTAGCGGGGTTGTTTCAAGTTTAAAAATAAAAAATAAGTGCCCTAATGAATGCCACATGGAAGAAGAAGGTGCAAGATCCAGGTAAGGGAGAGAAAAAACCATGCATACATGCATTCGAGGTGAATTCAATATTTATGCTTGACCTATTTGAGATTAGGAATGATATTGAAGGGTTGTATAGGAGAAGCCTCATGCATAAGTTCATGGGGGCTTAATTATCCCTAGAAGATCTACATGCATGGATAAGAATGATCTAGAAAACCAATGTGGAGTATGAATTAAGAATATATGCAAAAGGCTATTTCATAGGTGTCTTCACTAATGAACTAGACATGGATAGAGTGTTTAGAGGAGTACCATATTTATTATGTAATGTAGGAATTTTCATGAAACACTGGCATAATACATCTAGGTCAACAAAGTAACTTATGGTTACGATACCATTTTGGATTAGGATGTATGCACTTTTCAAAGGAATTTTTGTCCACACATGTATTTGAAACTATTACCAATATTCTAGATACTCCAATAGATATTTCTAAGCCCCATCATGGTAATGGTCAATCTAGTTATGCTAGATTTTATGTCAAACCTGACCTCTCATAGCCCCTACCAAATAATATTACCTTAAAAGCATGGAAACTAGAATGGATATAAGATCAAGACTATGAAAGCATCATGTTTCATTATAGAAGCTGAAATGAATATAAACACCTAAGTTAGGAATGCCCAATACTTCATAAAAGTGGTAGTCTTGAAAAAAATAGTTGAACATCTGAAAAAGTCTCTAAGGGTTTCATCAAACCCAAAAGAAAGCATACAATAAAGATTCAAAATAAAATGGTCAAGAAATATATCCCAAATGAGGCTATTAATAAATCATCTGAGACAATTGTGCCCCCACAAGAAGATATGGAAGGATTCCAAAAAACACAACCATAGGGAGAGAAGGCTAATCAAGAAAAGGAAGATATTACTGCAGAGTACGGATTCAAAGAAGACTTGGAGAATCTCCTCAAAGAGCTAGAATTATAGATGGAATATAGAATAAGTAAATGAGGAGGACAAGGTAGACATGGAAAAGAAAATTCTATAGCATAAGAACTAAGAGAAAATAAAAATTGGATAAGCATGGATGAAGATGAGGAAACAAAGTTAGAAACAAATGAGGGAAGTGTAGGAATATCACAAACCCCGAACATGATAAAAAAGGAAATGTAGGCAAAATAAGGAGAGGGAGACGGAGAAAAAATAAAAAAAAGGATATAAAAGACCATGGAGGCCATTGTTACAGGAACTCAATCTCAAGTTGATATACTCTTGGTGAGTACCAAAAAAAATAACCTTTCTTGATGCAGTTATCTCTTGGAACATCAAGGGTCTTAACGTCCCATCCAAAAGAAGGATTAAAAAAAAAATTAATAAGAGAAAAAAAAATTGAGATAATTATAGTTCAATAAACTAAGCTAAGGTGTATAGAATATCATTATATAAGCCTTTTTAGGAGTATGGGAAGGGAATTAGTGGGTAGGAATAACAAAGGTTCAAAAAGAGGATTAACTATCATTTGGGACCCCAAATAAGCTACTTTGGATCTCATACAAACTCATAATAAATTTATAATATGTAATATTAAGGTGAGAAGACAAAATATCTCTTTCTTTTTGGTCAACTTTTATGGCTCTCAGAATGGTGAGGAGAGAGAGAGATGACCTAGGAACAAATAACAAAAGTAATGAAAATAGAGAAGGACACACCTTAGATTATAGGAAGGGATTTCAATGTTAGTAAGGATAACATAGAGAGGTAGGGAGGAATGGGGAGTGAGAAGATTAGTCTAGCCTTTCTCAATTTCATTTTCAATTATGATCTTTGTGATATCAAAACCAGGCAAGGTTGGTTGACATGGAGAAACAAAAGGTTGGGAAGAGATCTCATCTTATAACATCTTGATATATTTATGGTCTCAGTTACATGGGTTGAGAACAACTTCATATTTGAGTATGAGGTGCTTAATACATTAGAATCAGATCATTGGCCTATAACTTAAAGATAAACAACCTTGAAATGTTCCCTTTAGGTATGAGAAGATGTGGTCGGAGTACCTAAAGCTAAATGACTTTATAAATTGATAGTGGCAAGCCCCAAATAGTATATATGGTACAAAGATGTACATATTTCATAAAAAAATTAAATCTCTCAAAATTGATTTAAGGAAATGGAATGAAGTTACCTTTAAAAATATCTTCTCTAAAAAGAGAGATATAGAAAAAAGAAGTGAGGAGATCCAAGGAAGAAATCAGATGGAGGGGGAGAAATCCACTTAGATTCAATGAGAAGAAGAAAAAGTGGGCATATAAATATAGAAAATATACAATAAGGAATAAATCTATTGGAGATAAAAGTCTAGGATAAAATGGATAAAATAAGGAGACAAGAATACTAGTTTCTTCCACCTCTCATGTAGGATCAAAAAGCAAAAAAATTACACGAGAAAATTAGAAATATTAGAAGGTATGAACACTTATGATCTTAAGGAAATCAAATACCTTAGTTTCAAGTAATAAAATGATATCTTAGGTCACTTTAATTATGGGAACTAGTCTGCACAAGAAGAGTATTAGAGTTAGATCTTTAATTTGGTTTCCAATTCAAAAACCCAAATGTTGCTTAATAATGATATCTCTTTAGAGGAAATCACAAGGCTAGTATTTTAAATGGTATGAGACCATACACCTAGAATTTATGGTTTCCATGATCTCTTATTTCAAAACTTATGTCATAGGGGATGAGGTTAGGGAAGTCGTGCAAGAATCCAAGGACTCTCAGGGAATTCTTAAATCACTTAATATGACCTTCCTAGTCCTTATTATTAATAAATGTGATAATAGGTCTCCTAAGTATTTTTTACCTATATCCCTATGTAATACTATCTATTAGATCATCTCAAAAATCATCACAAATAGGATTCAAGGTCTCTCCCCAAAATTGATTTTAGTTGAATAAGGAGGTTTTATAAAAGGTAGGTAGATTTTAGATGGCATAATTATAGTACATGAGATTATTCATGCCCTTCAGGTTAGTAAGAAGATAGGTGTTGGACAAACTTGATATTTCCAAGGCCTATGATAGATTTGACTAGTATTTCCTATATGGGGTTCTTGAGAGATTTGGATTCATTCAGGTTTGGTGAAGTTAGATACAAAACTATTTTTCCTCCCCTAAATTCTTAGTTAAAGTTACTGGATCCCCAGAAGGTTTCTTCTCAGCATCCATAGGATTAAGATAAGGAGATCCCATCACTCCCTACCTCTTTATCTTAATGGCTAAGGCACTTAGTAGATAGATCGTGGCTCTAAATATTTAAGGCATAATAAAAGGAATTCAAATAACTGATGAAGTGGTGGCTTTTATTCAACAATAATCTATGGATGACACCATTCTCTTTGTTGACCCATCCTAGTAAGAGGTTAATGAAATCAGAGATATGTTATCAAATTATGAAAAGGAATCAAGAAAATTGGTCAATAAAATAAAATCCAAGATCCTCATCACTAATATGTCCCCTAATCTTCAATCCTTCCTCAATAGGTACCTAGGATTTGAAATAGTCCCCTGGCTAGACATTTATTTGGTCTTTCTTATGTTCTATGGGGATGGAAGAAAGTAACTTTGGGAGAAATTGATAGATAAATTGAGTATAAAAATGGTAAATAAAAGGGTAAGTATCTAACTTATGTTGGTAGAATCATCCCCTTCAAATTGGTTCTTCAAACATCATCCAATTATTGGTTCTCTATGTTGAAGGCTCTAGTCACTGTTATTCATGAAATGAAAAATATTCTCAGGAATTTCTTTTGGCAAGGTATGAGGGATAAAATAAAATTTCCCTTAGTAGCATGGAAAAAATTTTGTAAACCCATTTCCCAAGGAACATGCATAAAGGACTTAGTTGAGGTCAATAGGGATCTTGTTGCTAAACTTGTTTGGAGAATGGATTCTAATCTAGGAGCAATATGGAGTGAGGTGCTTCAAGGTAAGTATTTGGATGACAAAACCCCACATATAATTTTTACAACCAAGGATTTACCTAGAGGATCCACTATATGGGAAGTTAGGGGATTATTATTGAAATTCCTCTTTTATATTATTTAAAATGGGAAAATAGTTTATTTTTGGGAGGATAGATGGATCTATCAAAACCCACTTAGACTTGATCCTAATGTATCAAGAGTAAGAGAAGAAAACATTATGCTCTGTACGTGTAAGGTGAAATATTATTGGGTATAAAATTTAGATCAAGAAGTGAAATATTTGACCAGGAGGACTTTCTAAGATGAGGATGGATCCCATAATGTCGAGCAAAAGAGGATTAACAACATGCTATAAGGTTTTTCAGATCCCTTGGAGCTCAAAAAATGATGAGTTAAAATGAAATATAAATGGATTAGGAGAGTACTCAATCAAAGTTGGCTATGAAAAATAACTCACTCCTTAACTCAATCCCAGAGAGGGTTCAATTTGGAAAGGCATTTGGAACTCAAAATCCTAGTTAAAGGCTAAAGTCTTCCTTTAGCTATCCACACATGGTAAATTCTGATAGGAGAAAATTAAAAAAAGAGATGAATTCAAGGGCCAACTAGATGTGTGATATGAAATACTATTGAAGAAAGCATGGACCATTTATTATTACATTTCCCTTTCTCCTTGGGCTTATGGAATAGACTACTAAGTAAATTTAATTTGACTTGGAGCATGAGTCCTAACCTATTAGATCACCATAAGGTGTGGTAGAATAAAAATACCCTAAAATTCCTAAAATACATATGGGTAATGGGACCAAGTCTTATAACTGGAAGGTCTGACTAGAAAGAAATGCAATAATCTTTGAGTCTAACAGTCAACATAAGGATGTGGAGGTAGTATGGTTAGAAATAGATTCAAACATAACCGAAAAAGTCTCAACCTTGAAACAAAATAAAAACAAAGAGAAAAATACAAGAGAGATTAATATCCTCCAAAATTAGGGGAGTCTACTATCACTTTATAATGCAATGAGTCCTGATAAAATACATACAAAGAATGCAATACAATTTTTTTTTAAATGGATTCCACCTAATCAAGGAATATAGAAAATGATTTTTGATGATGTTTCAAAACATAATCTAGGAGAATTAGGGGCAGGGGTTATTATTAGAAATAGAAAGGGCTAGTTGTTGCCTTTAAAGTAGGCTATACCGAGATCAACAATAATAATATTGCTGACGCTAAAGGTATGGTATTTAGGTTGAAACTAGCAATCAAAGCTAAGATAAGTAGACTTGTAGTGGAAGGTGACTTGAAGTTAATTATTTATGCATTGGAGAAACAAAATAATTGTAATTGGAGGATATATAACATAATAAAATAAGTGAAGAGGTTGAATTTTTACTTTGAATTTATCCAATAGAATCACATTCTTCATAAAGGGAACAAGGTGACTGATTAAATCACTAATCTGAGCATATCAAGGTTCATTTTAGTGAGCCATATAAAAAATCTATGGAGGTCCTGAGGTGAATCAGATTCACAATGGTGGTGAATTAGTTTTTCAAGGGTATTATTGCCAAGGCAAATCATATGATGCCATGCGGTGAATCATACAAGGCCTACAAACACAGATGAATGCCCAAAAAATCTAGATGAATGATAACATAACATTGTTTAATAGTGAAAATATGTAGATAAATGCCAATATGATGTGGGAAAATGTTGGCAAGACCCACATAATAAATATAGACACTGAGATAATGCAAATGAACATCTGTATAATGAATATGAATGTAAGGTGTGGCATAGGAGCACATAGACTCCATGTAGATGTTTGATGATAGTGTGTGGGCAATAGATAGAAGGCCATAGACAAACACCTATGGAATAGATACTTGGGTGATCTACATGAACATCATCACAGTGTGGAGCTGTAGGCAGATACCAACATCATGCGAATAGACACTTATACACATCTACATCAAATCAACATTTGCCTAAGAGGGTTTCGATACTCATCTGCATCATTCCCATAAATGTTCATCAGTGGGGTGAATCTATAAATGGATGCTGAAATATTATGAAGATGCACCTGAGTGATCTAGATGAATGTCACCATAGTGTGGGGCATGGGTAGATGCCAACATCATGTGAACAAGTACCTATACACATCTGCATCAAACCAACATTTGTCTAAGATGGTGTTGATGATCATCTACATCATTCTCATAGATGTTCATTGATGGGGTGTAGCTATAAATGAGCATCGATGTATTATGAATGTACATATATATGATTTGGGTGGGTATCAGTGTAGTACAAACTATCACCCTCATTCTTCAAGTGGGTTACAAGGTAATGATGGGTACCCTGTGAATGGTCAATGTTGATGTAGATAATTTGATCATGTTATAGGTATCTTTGATGAGCACCCACACCATACAGGTGGTCACCCTTATCTAGCTAAAATCCTATAAATGTGCCAAACATACCTCATTTGGCATATTTTTCCATTTCTTTCTTTTTATCTAGTGTTTAAAATTTTTTCTCTCTTTTTCTCAACTTCCAAAACACTATTTTCATCCATGGCTTCCATTTCTCAGACCTCTTTCGATGTTGGTACAAAGGTAACCAGAAACCCTAAACTCATTTTCTAAAATTTGATGTGTACCATCATCCTAAGGCTTGTACAGTAACCAAACACATATAATGATTGGGTGGAGCCTTGCAAGTTTGATGGCATTATCTACATGCCCCAATATGAGAAAGATATTGATTTACTAAATGTTCTCTTATAAATATTTGATACTAGTTTCTCTACATTTCACATCACTTTGGGCTCTTGAAATGTTTCATTTGGAATCCGTTTAGAGGATATTCAAAGACTGATAGGTCTACCTTATAAGGATGGGGACTTGGTCACCACAAAGGCCTTGTTGAATGATGAGGACAAAAATTATTTGGAGTCGCATTACTCACTACACATGGATGGTATGTATTGTAAAATTTATTATTGATCATTTTTTACTAGTTTTACTTATGTTAGTTCTAAATCTAACTTGTTAATTTTTTTTACAAATCCTGAAGGCCATGGTAAAATGGGGATAAAAATTGAATGTTTTAAAACCCCTTTTCTCATGGGAATTCTTGAAATTTTCCAAGAAAGAATTATTTTGTAGGGTAGACCATCTGATATTCCATTTTGGGCTCTAGTTTATATTCTTTGTACTTTGGGTGCTCAACTATTAGACTGGTACACTTTTATTTATAAAAGAATCAAAGATGAATTGAACTTTTCTTTGTGAAACTAACATACTCATTTTAATTGTTTTAATTATATAATTGTATTATACTATAAAGTGATTTCAGATTTGTAAGGATCTTTTGTTCCTTATGCTCTCAATACTTTAGTGTTTGTCAATGCACTCTCCCTTGAAGCACAAGAGGTTGGTTGGAGTTGTTTGAGAATTTTTGAGATTTTTACTATATATATTTCAAATAATTACACAAATATAAATGTAGCTAATTTTAAATAAAATATCTTTTTCTTACAAAAAAAATTATATGAAATGATTGCCAAAAGAAATGTAGCATCCAAGGGACATCAACCTCCTGAGGCCATAGCAGAAACAGACATGGAGGAGGATATAGAATCGACTTCAAAGATACCCAAGCATCAATTGATAAGAATAAAATGAATGTGGAGTTTGATTACACCTCTGACATAGCCCTCCACTCATGTTACTAATAAAGCTTCATAAACTAGCTTTGCTTTGATTGAATACTCTTTTACTCTCTCTCTCTCTCTCTCTCTCTCTCTCTCTCTCTCTCTCTCTCTCTACACACACACACACACACACACACACACACACATAGTGGAACCTACACAATCTATATTGAAAACACCAGGTGGGTTCGGTAGATCTTTGAGAGATCCCCAATAACAGTAACAACAACAAAAAAAAAAACAATAGCCATAAGAAAAAAAATAGTAATATGCACTAAATAGATCTATTTTTTTAAAATGCTAATATTATATTATATTTTTTAATTGGTCATTTTATTTACTTTAATTCCCATTTATAGGTCACTCTTCTCAATGAAACAAATTCCCACCACTGTCACCACCCCATCATGGCCCTCTAACTATTGGTATTGGGAAATGTTTGTTTATCCCAGGTCAAAATGGTGGCATAGTTCAGGTTAACATCTGAGTTTCCAAAATTTTTTCTTGGTGGTTTGCCTAGTGTAATGGGGACAATAGTTCTTCATGATATTGATCTAGATGAATAGTGTTTATGCATTGACAGTGGTAGGTCCATGGGTTTTTTCAACCCACATGATATCATACATGGATCTCAGCTCATAGATCCTTCACAATGACCATGTACACCCAATTCTCCACCTAGCAGCACTGAAGGTAGTTTGGTGTAGAAGATTCCCTAAATAGATGACCAACATACTTTTTTTTCCCTATTTCTAATTTATTGGCAAAAAATACTAAAGCTTATGTTAATGATTTTATTATTCTAAACCTTGATGAATTAATAACTTGGGAGCATCAAGAAAAAAAATTAATTTAAGAAATAAATTCCCTCTTTCATAACCATAGTCAATGCAACCAATTGTATGCAATGGTGGAGCATCAGCCAACAAAAATTGATGTTTTATTCAACCAAGCAATTTTAGGAAGTGTTGCAGTGAATAATAAATTTTTTGATGATGTTCTTGTTATAATGTTAAACAGTCTTGAGAACTTGAATGTAGAAGCCCAAGAATATTATAACAAATGGAAAAAAAACAAAATCCTAGTGGATGTTGAGAACGTGGAAAAGGAAAAATTTCTGATAAGTTTCTTTATGGTTTTTTAAATTAAATTTTATTTTAAAACATTTAACTAATTAAATGTTTTTTGATCATTTACAGTGAAAATATTTAAATCTGAAGAGCCATGTTATTTTCCTTGACATGCATCTAAATAATGCATGCAAAAATATTTCTTAAAAAATATCTTTCAAGGAAAAACTTATTTTATTGAATAAGCGAAATAATACATTGAGGTTCAAATAATTTGAGAAAATGGCTTTGACCCTGATGTTTTATTTTAAAATAAAGTTGAAGTGTACCCATCATTACTTTCATCAGGAGATGCTACTATAGAAGAATAGTCAAATCTTGCCAATATCCATTTTGCAGTGAAAAATCTCCAAGATTCTAGGATCTCGATCCTCATAGACAACACAACCACTACCAATACTAACAAACAAGTAGTGGAAGGATATTTTGATCCACAATGATTATGAGACTTTAAGTTTAAGTTTAAGTTTAATGTTGTTTTGTAATTTCTTCCATAATATTGTTTTTTAATTAATGGAAACTGAGGTTTGAGCTCAAAGCCTCAAGTTTTTTTGTAATTATTGGAAACTTATGTTTTATAATATTAAAATATATTTTGTAATTGTTGATTCCTTAGTCATATTAGGCTAGGATGTGTAATAATTTGTTGTAATGTTCAACTACTTTAATTTATATTAAATTTGGTTTCAAATCTATTAAAATATTGTTTACCATTTAATTTATTAAACAATATAAATTTTATTCAAAATGTTAAACAATCAGAATAACAGAATGCTAAATATGTACTATTTTTTACAACATGCAATTTTTAAAAGAATGAAAGAATACTATTGCAAAATACTAAAAATAGGATCATATCAATTAAGCATTTCATAAACAACTTAACTCAAATTGAATTAATTAAGCATTTAAAAAATATTGTTTAGTAGTTTGCATATACATATTACATTGTTATAAACTAACACTCAGGTATCCCAAACAATCCTTTGGTAACCCGTGCTTCATCACTAACATTTGTATGTCTTATCTCTCTAACATTTACAGTTTCACTATCTTATTTTGTAATTTTATTCTTGATGCCTCTTATTTCAGTTAGAGTACTCCAAATTGAAATTGCTCTAACATATGGTAACATATCCACTTCATAACCTAAAACATACAACCTTAAACATGTCTCAAGATTTTTATCCAATCTATTTTGAACAATGATTTAACAAAAGATAATGCACCGAATACCATTTCATCTTCCATTGAACCCAAAATCATTGTTTGGTACAATTCATATAAACAAAAATATTTACTAATTTCTTCCTACAAAACACTGCTCTGATATAGTTTCCTCCATAGCTTGGTAATAGAACCTATTTCTGTTGGTTTAGTTAACAACTGATATTGTTCAACCATTGTAAGTCCAAAGAACATTGCCTTATTTTTTAGTAAATTCTTTTGAAAAATACCCTTAATTTTCTCTCCATTGATTTTAATAGACTTACTAAAATTACTAATGAAATTACCCATGTATTTGATAAATAAATTACTTGTTTGTTATTGACCATCTACACTATTTTAAAATATAGGATTCACCACTCCCATGGCTTCAAGTAACTCATCTATTTGAAAATGATATCAAATTTCAGCTGATAAACATTTTGAAATGTATCTCAATTTAATTTGCTTGTCACATATGACATTATCATATATAACCCTTGTTATATGTACTTCTTCAAATTCTGATCCAACTACAGTAGTTCATCTTTGGAGAGTGTGTAATGTATCTCCTTTTCATTGATAAAAATACAAAGATGATCATGAATATTGAATTTCAAATAGTTTTGAGGGTCCTTTAAATTTGTTAAAGTTTCCCAACTCTTAAATATTGGTCCCCTAAAATTTTCATTTGAGTAGTACAATATATTAAGTGATAAACACACCTATTTCCTCAACCTTACAAAGTCTACAATATATTGATCTCTCTTGTGCATGTTTCATCAAACAATGCATTTCCTTCAACATGGTTAAAATACCACATAATGTTGGAAAAGTTTTAAATTTTTTCAAGTGGTTCAATAAATATTTTGCCTTATCAACCTCCATCCTATACTTAAACAAAAAACTAGCCAATGATTGATATTCTTTAAATATTTTGCATGCAGGGTTATACATTGAAATCCATCTAGTATCTACATCTTTTAATAGTTTTTTTCCATTAGTCATTCCAATTGCAAATTTATGAAACTCTAAAAACCTTTTTGGACTATGTGATATATATGTGTGTAAATCATAGATTATGAAACTCTTCGATACCTTTATCAATGGGTTCTACATGAAATATTGTTGTAGAGCTTGTCATTATTATTGAATCTTGAAAATAGTATTTAATTAATAAAAAAATGGTATTTTATGAGTTAGTACCTATGTTTGACATTTCAAATTTATGCCCAAGTATGTCTTCCTATGGAGCAAATTCTTTAAAAGATTTATTAGTGGGCTTTGCATGCAAAACAATTTAAGACATTTTAAGACCTAGAGAGCACCGACATCCACTAGTAGCATGTGGTCAAACACCAATAGTCTAAGAATTGATTATAGTAGGTTGCTAGAGCCTAAAACCTACCTGCATAATGTTGGAGTCTATCTACAGCCTACGGGTGTCTGACGGTAGACTACAAGCATCTGTTTATAGGCCACTAACATCTATCCATAGACCATCAACATATGCCCATAGACTATTGATGTCCACCCGTGGACTACTAACATCCACCCATAATACTATTAGCATCCACCCACAATTTTCCAACATATGTCTATAATCTATTGACATCCATCTGTTGTCTATTGGAATTCACTTGTAGGATGCGGGAGAATGATAGTAGATGGTAGATGGGTGACAAAAATATTCCTATAGGGGAACCACTAAATGTTTTTAAGATGCCAGTGGGTGATGATGAGTTATGGGTGGATGATGACATACTTTGGATGGACATCAATAGCCTATGGTCAAGTTCCCATGGCCTACCATCATCTGTCCATAGCTCATCATTCACTTGCATCTTATCACTAAATTATAGGTAGAGTGTGGATGTCGACATATTATACTTAAAAAACACTAAAAAATTATAAATTAAAAATATTAAAAATTTATATTGTAAAAAAGTCATTGACTGCCTTGTTGGAAACTATTGATTCTTGAAGTCCTCCTAGGAACTAAAATATAAACCACCAAAAAAATTCCTAAAGTCACCTGACAATATATGGTGATTTCCTCAGGATTAGATTTTGAGGTAGTAATTAAATACATTTATATGAGGAAATTTATACTCAAATGTAGGTAAAAATATTCTCAAAATTAACTTTAACCCCAAATTTTTTGGCAATCTTGCCTTGTCAGCCACTCCACAAAAATCACCAAATGCTGACTTTGAAAAATAAAATATTCATAGATTAATGAAGATTCACCACTAAAAAACCCCTAGGTCATATCTTCATGTGAAACTGATAAATAGGTAAATATAGAAACTATCTCTTTGTCACGAGGAGATGAAGGATTTGGAAAGTATTATAAATTCAGAATGTTCTGTAAAATAAAAGTAAATAAAAAGATTTATCCTACAAAGAATGAGAGTGGGAAAAAGGAAGGTTGTTATTATGGAAAATAGTTAGCGTTCAACTCTAAAAAAAGAGGGTGACTCTAAGAAGAAAATTAATGTTGATATTCAAAAAAATAGTACGTAAAATGGTGGGGATTGCATACATCATGCATGTAAGTCCATATTAGAAAGTTGCTTAAAGGATAGACTTGCATGCAAATTCATTTAACTTGTTAAAGGAATGCATGTTATTTTTAGAAAGTTTATTTATGCTAGATTCTCAAGGAGGAATTTAACAAGTTAGTTTTTTACTAAAGCTCACTTTTTGTTGTATTGGTAAGTTGTATTATTGGTATTTTTGATATCAATAAAAAAGTTTAATTATAAAAAAAATATTGGTCATTACGACCAACACTAGAAAAGATTGTATAAATTTTAGAAATTGGAATACAAGGATCAAACATTATAGATAAATCTAGTCTAAATTTTGTCTGATAAATTATGGTTATAAATTTACAAGGTAAGGAGTTTCCATGTGAACCAACACATAAAGTGTTCATTATTTGATGAAAAATTGCATAGTCATAATCCACATATGACTACAATATCCAACATCCTTGAATAATTAAATTAAAGACATCTTGTAAAGTAACTTGACTATAATGATAATAAATATTAGATGTAAATGTGTGTATCAAATTGAACTCATCCACCAGAAAGTGTGCCCTTTGGTCTTCCTATAAACTGTGATCCAACTTAAAATAATGTTCTCACATAAATTTGTAAGTAGATGAAAAATTAAAGAGCAAAGTTCCTTTTTCTTACTAGTAGAATATTTTGTAAATAAGTATAAAATAAGATTTTTTGTCAACAATATAAGGTTTAAGAAGTACCTCCTCTATTAGCAGGAGAGGCTCCATTTAATGAAAATTTGGAAAAGGTAGAAAATTGAAAATTTGTAGTTATGTACATTCAAGATTATTTTCTAGGAGTATTTTAGGAATAGAGAAAGAATGTATAGTTGAATGAATATTGAACGAGAGAAATAGAAATAAAATAGAGAAAATGAAAACAAAGAAATAATAAGTACATGTGATTAAGTAGACTCAAATTTTAATCACTTCTATATACTATAAGTAGTGAACATCACAAACAATTTAACATTGAACATTTTATTGTGAAGGAGATACAAAGATTGAATGAAAGTTAAACATAATGAAAATAATCATTCACCAACCACAATGTATTATTGAAACTTATTATATTAATCTCTACAAATTAATGCACAATTTTTTTCTTTATTTATCCACTACATATAATTTCTTTCTTATCAAAAAGTCTTGTTTACAATGAGAGTCTCTAAATATTTAGCTTGGAGGGTAACTACGTCATAACTTCTTTTAATTTCCTTTTTTCGAAAAAGGTTTCTATTTCTCAGTTACTTTTTGAAATTATTTCATAAATTAAAAATAAAGAGATTTCAAATTACAATAATTTTATGAAAAATTAAAATAAAGAAATAGAAAAAATAAGAGAGAGAGAATTAAAGGAGAGAGAGAGAAGAAGCATAAGGTTTTATTGAATGAGTTTTTGATTGTCCCGAAGTGACCATCTTCTCTTACTCCCCAATTTGTATTAATTTTGACTTGAATTCTCTTATATTTTGAAACACTACACAAATTTACTATTGGTTTTGAATCATTGTATTTGATAGCCTAGTTATCCAAGAAAACATCATCCCATTCATTACTTCATTATTCTTGAATAAGTTAGGAAGATTTATATTGCATTTGGTAAGGACACTAAGCATATCACTCAACTAGTTCATGGCCTCTAGATTGAAATTATCCACATTGAATAATTATTCCTTAATCACCTTTTATAATTGTTTAAATTTAGTGGTTGAAAATGGTTCATTATCTCTATTTTTCATTAGTTCACAATGAATAGTCTAGATATTTTCACATATTTGAATTATGAATTCATCACAACGTTTTTATATTCTTCAAAGTCTTTCTGGGCTTCTTCAATCACACTGATTTTCCAATCTATGCTCTTAAAACCATACAAATGACATATTGTCATCCACCTTATTGAAGATTTGTTATGATATGATTATTTTCTCATTAGAACGGACCATATCCTCTAAATTTCTGACTACATTCTTCATCATGTCACTTTCTTTGAAAATTATTTTCATTTCTTCTAAGAGCTTAACTTTATCTTCATATAGAAGTCCATATCCTATTGTTATTTCACCAAAGAATTTGAGGTCATCAATGACAAGTTTCTCAACCCAATTTTCAATCACTCTTCTATGATTATTATATTTATGACTATTGGTAACAACATTATCGTCAATATCATGAATGGGAACAAAGTCTAGAAGTGAAGCCATTAGAACACTGTCTTGACTCAAAAATGTATTTATATATGTTGAAAGTTTATGTACCTATTCCTCAGGTTATTATTGGGTCTCCTTCCCCAATTATTGTATTTTTAGTAGTTTTTCTACAATAATTTTAAAATTATGAATATCCCCTTCATGGGTAGATTCCCTAATATATATTCTACTAAGGCTATAATATAGTGAGGTCATATCTTCTTCATATTGATCAGTTATGGGCTTGTAAATTTCAAAAAATTGCACACCTAAAGGTTTAAATACTAATCTTAAAGTTATTTTATACTTTTTAGGTGGTGTGATTTTCAAGATATTGGATACTACATCAAAATAAAAAGCAATAGCCTTTAAACCACTCTTCTTCCACTTGCTTGTTACCTGATGAACCCAAGGGATGGATGAACTAATCGAAGAAATGATAAATTGAGTATTCTATGCCTTGTATGACCCAAATATAGAAATATATTATTGAGAGACATTGTGGGGTATCCTATAAAAAAAATTTGTTGTGGGGGTGGTGAAGGAGGAGTGAGACAAGGAAGTGGAGGAAGATGTGCAACATGCGGATGAGATGTAATGGAGACATGAGAATATGCAAGAGGTTGTGGAAGTGCAATGGAAGAAATAAAAGACACTTACATATGAGCAATAGGAGATAAAATAGGCTTTTGTGTTGAGTCAATAAAGGAAACAAGAGGTATTCGTATTTGAATAGTAAAAGAAACATGAGATGTTTGCATTAATCCAACATAATATGAAATAGGTGTTACCGACAAACCTAAATCAGAAGTAAGGAACTATTAAGTTGTGTTTTAAATGATAAAATAATGATTTTATTATTTTGATGATGGAGCCTCACTTGAATAAACTAAGGAAAGAGATACACACCTCTTAATGACAAGTTTCATAGGTATTTTTATAGGTACGTTGGGAAAAAAATATTTTGGTAGTTTTTTCTTATTTGGATCCTCATCAATTCCTTCACTTTTTTCTTTACTTGGATAATGTATTTTTTTATATACCTTATTGATAGACTATTGAGTAACATGGGCTACCTTTTATTGTTTTTAGATTTTGGAAGATCCGATATCCTTTAAGCTTCCTTCAGCCATATACTAAAAAAAATTATTGTTAAAATAGGCCCTTAATATTTCTACAATAAATTTTGTGTATTCATTTAAATGAAAACATTGTTTGATTGAAAAATAAATAAGCATAAGAGGTAAAATATGCACTTTATCAAATAGATGATCAATCATGTCTAATTGATCATCTATAATTTACTAAGTCACCCATTATAATATGAATGCTTTCATTTATTCCAAGGTCATCCTTGAATAGTCAATTTTTCTAACCTCAAATTCATCTTCAGAATCTTCTTAAGAGTCTTCAAATTTTGGGACATCTAGGTATCCAAGACTAAGCAAGATGTTGTTCTTCACAAAACTCTTATTGTCAAAGGGGAATATTTTTGCATGACATTTCATTAGAAATTCAATCATGGATTTTTCAATATTGGAGTTATATCAAGCTAATTTGCACATATAATAACTCAGGCCAATATTATTTGATTTATTTGCACAAAAAATAATTCACACCAATAAATTTTATGTGTTCATTAAAATCAAAATATTATTTGATTGACAAAGTAATAAGTGTAAGAGGTAAAAGATCCACTTTATCAAATAGATGATCAAGCATGTCTAATCCATGATTTACAATCCACTAGGTTAACCATTCTAATATGAATGCTTTCATTTTTTGCAAGGTAATACTTGAATAGTCAATTTTTCTAACCTCAAATTCATCTTCATAATATTTTCAAGAGTATTTGAATTCTAGGACATTCAGGTATCTAGGACCAAGCAAGATGTTGTTCTTCACAAAACTTTTACTATCAAATGGGAATATTTTTTTATGACATTTCATTGGAAATTCAGTAATGGATTTTTAAATATTGGAGGTATCTCAAGATAATTTTCACATACAATAACTCAGGCCAATATGAAAGGAAATCCCCCATATGTTTATCATCACACTTTTTGTGAAACTCAATTTATTATAGAACTAAATGAGAATGATTTTATCGCTTGCATATCTTGAAATTTATATGGGAGGCATAAAAGCCCTCCAACTCTAATGTATGTGAATATGGGAAATTAGATAAATTAACTTACATACTTATTTACCAAGGCAATGACTTCTTTTGAAATTCATGTTGTTATTTTTCTCTTCAAATTCCTCATAACTAACATAGTGAAAGCATCATTCACTCTTCTATTTTTTTTATTTATTAGCTAATGAGTGAGGTTGTGGAAATTTATCATATATTATCATCTATGGAAGTCTTGTCCTTCCACATTCAATCCTATCCACTATCTCAAATTAAAAATACAATATACCAAATCTAAAGTCATATAGGATGACTAGGTTGAATCAAGCCCTATCAATTGATCATGGATATTTTCACTTATTACCTCTCCACATTCAATGAAATATTTTCCCACATAAATAACATTAACATAGACACATTCATTTGGAGAGATACCAAGATTTTGAATTACCCATAGATATATCCAATAGAGTTATGATATATAACAATTATTCATGGAAATGTCCCCTAGATAGGGCCTTAAGATGTTTTGATGGCCCTCTTATTTTATTCTTAATCCAAGTTTGGTTGATCATGTTCAAATATTTATATTTGTTTTGGTTTCAATGTTCAATGCAATATTATTTTTTATATCTATTATTTCATGATGATTAGGGATCCTAAATGTTTCATTGATTGATTGGTTATCATCATATTAGAGAGAGTATTTCCACATTCCATGAAGATAATTAAGTATTTTTATAGATTAAACTATGTGAATTTTTTTTGCATCTTTCCACTGTTCATGAAGATAATGATGATAAAATTTATCACATAGTTTAATCCAAAAAAATACTTCATTATTAGTATATTGTTAGAAAATTTGATCTAGAGAGATGGAATCCAAAGTGAATTAGATCAAGCATTAGTCAAAAAAATTCAAGAAAATGCATAAGAACATAACTAACTAAGACAATTTCTTTGACGAGGTTTTCAAATGAAAATTAAGATATATTAAAAGAAAGCATACATACCATACCTTCCCAAGAGCATCCCATTCTCAAAATGTGGCTCAAAACGTGATGTTCCCCTTGATTTGGTGCTCAAGTCTTTGTCAATGATGAATACTTTGCTCTTCCATCATCTCAAGTACACCAATGAAACTAGGCTCATGATATTTGAATCAATGTTATGCCTATCTTGAAACTATCCTATTACTAATTAAACATTATAACACTACATAAAGAAAGGTTGTGGAGAGAATTCTACATAATAAGTTTACACAAATGGAGCTTAAAAAATGGTGGTCTTGGCCCTCCTATTTATATATTTTTGAATTTGTTCATAATCAACCATGACCATCCATCTTGAGATCAAGATGTATGTCTATGAATTAGTTCAATTTTAGTGACTTAAATCATAAATATCCCCATAAATATTTGGAAGGAAGGGGCATTAAAGAGGCATGGGAGGCCTTAAACCTAATATTTGTTACATTTATGGATTATGGATGCCACCCCACAAATGATGTCATATGCTGATGAAAATATTATAAATAAATTTATAATTTAAGAAATCTTCAATAACTTCCATGGATTTTCCACATAAACTCTTACTTTGGATTAATTTGCCTAACTGGAATTAATCAAAATTTATGTAATTCTTTGAAAATTAGTTGCACACTATTAATCAAACTAGTGAGAATGTCATATTACTGGGTCATAATTTGACTAGAGTGGAATTAGAGCAAAATTTTAGTTGCATACTGACCAATATCCTATTTAAGACATTGTCAACATAAAAATAACACATGCACATGTCATGTGCTTCTAAATTAGAAGAATTCAGTGATTCAGGGTGTAAAATTATGTTTTCATCATTTTGAATTAAAACTATTTAAGAAAATTTAATAATAAAATTAAATGCATTACCCCATTTAGGGATGCATTAACCTAAATCAGCACTTGTATATGATAAGCTTGAACCATTTAGCGCATTTAAGTGGTTTTGGCCTAAATTATGCATTTTCACAAATTTCATGTAAGATTGATAATTTCAACACAATGACATTAGGAATTGGATGTCTACTTGTTATAACTCTTATCTAGGTCATAATAATTGGCACAATTTATGGCCAAATCAACACATTGGACAGATGTGGGAAAACTAGTTGCATGTGCCAGTCTACTATAAAAATGTGTTGTATTAACATATTTATTTTTCCATCTACCATCCTCTCCTAAAATTATTCAATATATACATGTATTATATCATTGTCTATGATTTTGTAATTTTTTTTTTATCAAGAATAGAAATTGGTTAATAGCTCATGTATTTGAATTTCATTTTGACATAAGAGAATATGCACTAGGTAGTTTCAACTAGTAGTGTCAAGATTTTAATAGTAATATCAGGAGGGAAGAAGTGATTATGTGGGAAATAGGTATGAGTCACATTGGTTATAAAAGTTCATAAAATTCCCTCTAATACCTTATGAGGATTTTTCTTTACCAAACTAGATATTTTGAGTACCCGTGACACCTCAAAAATACGAAATGCATAGATTCACCCAAAAAAGCCTCAATCTTATGTGAAAGGTTGGATTTCACTCGGGGGATGAAAAATCATTATTTGAAAAATTGTTATGGGATAAAAATGATTGAAAATGAGGAAAATAAATGAATTTTGAAAAACATCAATGCACGAAGAAAAACTAAGGATAATGAAAGAAATGAATGAAACAAAATGGAAATAATAATGAAAAGAGTGACCAAACTTGTAGAGAGTAAGATCAAACAAAACTGAGCACATATCTAAGAGCTTAAATTCTTGAACATCATTGGTTGTATCATGAGAGAAATTAAAAGCTTTCATATGCAAATTCAACTTCAAACTTTATTTTATAGTTTTAAAATGATTCTTTGTGTTCTTAAAATAACACCTCTTACATAAATTGGGATTTTGGGATATTGATGGTACTTATTTAAAAACTTTTCAATGCTTTAAATGTTTTTTACCAGGTTTTTGGTATTTTTTTGGTTTTTAATGTTTATGAGGTTTAAGAGTATAGAGGTTCCATAATGAGTGATTTAAGAAATACACACATTAGTCAAGCACCACATGTGTAACTCCCAACACTAAATATATATGTGCTAACATATCACATAAGATAGCCTTGTGTGTTTACCTAAGGTGTATAGAGATATTGAGGTGGGTTGTAGTTAGTTGGTAATGAAGAAGCAATTCATTTATCTCATGAATGACCTTACATGCCTAAGGATACTTAGATATTTTAAATCACTCAATCAATATATGGAAATAACTATGTATAAAATGAACAATGATATAAGAACTCTATTCCATATAAATAGTTACCTTAACAATGGAAAAACATCAAAAACTATGATAAAAATTATTTTAATAACAATATTAGTTTGGAAAACAAAGACAACATCTCATGGCTACAAATTACACAATAGACTAATGACATTAATGTCAATTCTATAAGCTTTATCTATAATTTGGTAGCATTTTACCTATTTACAAAAATATCTCTTTCAAAAAACCATTTTCTTTCCTTTTGTAGCCTTTCAAAGACTCTACATATCATGAGGCCACTTCCAATGATGTGCATGGTGTCTATCTCAACTTCCACCGACTTAAAGTTAGTGTGTCATCCTATTCAACTCACTAAGTTGAGATGACTCAAAAAGCCTAGAATAGGTTTGTAGGTTCCTATTCACCCTCACCACCATATCTAAACTATTTATCAGATAAGATCGATAGGCAGTTAATTACTACATTTTCCTCCCACCAATCATGTTAACTTGTACTAAACTAACATTGATAGGTTAAAAGTTATCATGTCACTTTCCCACATTGCATGGGTGGTAAGTTCTTATGAACCTTATAATGTGCCATATTGCATGTATGCCCTATTATTTTTGTGTGTTTATGTCTAAGCATGCTAGCTAAAACTTAAAAAAACCCTTACTCTACCCATAAAAAATGGGGATGAACATCACCCACACTACCTTGAATAACCCATCAATAGCCTTGACACCAATAAAGAACTCTAGTACCTCTTTTGTTAACTTGTATTCAAAATTAATCGAACATGTGAGTGTATCTTGAGCCTATTTTATGATACTAGATATCCATGTAGTTAAGCCCTTAAACTCAAGAGGTTGATCATGTAACTCATTAACTTCTTATTTTATTATCTTTACCTTATTGGTCATCTCCTTGAGCACATCCTTAAGTGTGATTTCTTCATCAATAGTTTAGCGTTGAATACTTTTAAAGCTTTATTCTAACTCTTATTGATTCACACCAATTTTCTTACTGATGTCTTATACTTCTTTTAGATGCTTGGTTCTCTTAGATTTTTCTTTATTCATATAAATTTATGTATCCAAATCATATTTTTATTGTTGCTTCACATGCAAATGCATTATGACCACCCAAATATGCTAGGAAAAATATTATGAAATATCTCAATCATGATAGCTCTCTCAATGAGTTTACTTAAGAGGTCTTCACATCCTTTGATTTATCTTCCAAATTATATTAGGGCTCACTCTTGTGCTTCTTGTTTGTCTTCCCTTATGCCCTTCATCCTTTGACTTAGAAGGTCCACCATTATAACTACTTTGTCTATAGGCTCAAATCCCTCCAGTCTAATCCATCCAAGATGTTGGACTCCTCCTTCATGATTCAATGACATAGCCTTAACATTTTTAGTTCTATGGTGGCTAGATTATTTTCTGTCTAGATGTGTTGTTGATCTATATGTGCCAAATGTGCCTTATAGCTCCTAATTATGCCATTATTCATAGAGTTATGCTAATTTATCTCTATTAACAATTTGAGTGACACACTTATACTCTAAAACTGACTGATCTTGGTGAGGTTGACATAGATAACCTTTTATTCACCTTGGGTTGTGTCAGGATCTTAGTCCTCAATGGCACCAGTGGGTACTTCAAACATAGGCTCATCCATATACATGTCAAAGGTTAAACACATTTATATTTGTATCTACATTATCACATCATTTGATTTCATGTCATGTCATAATTTTAGGTTCATATTTATAGTATTTTGTTGAACCCTTTCCTAAACACTCATCTTCTATGTAGTTTTTGTTTATTTCATTAGCATATATCCTTCTGAATCTATGGATAATTTGAGCTCTTCTTTGGCAACTATGCCTTTTCCTTTGTATATTGTTGTCTCTTCTAATGTTTCAATTTTGATCACATTAGGCCAATATCTACTAATTCCTTTTACTTCTTCTCCATTCAAGCTAAAATCTCTCTTCTTCTTTTTTACCTTAGACTCCCTCAAACCACTCAGAATTGTCCATCTTTGTCTAGGTTTTCAGTGTAATCTCAACTCCCTTTTTGAGAGCCATTTGAATGCCCTACATGCTCAAGGTATGATCCTCACATTCCCATTTTGCATAATTTTTCACTTGGATATGTGGTTGTTATTGTGCATCACCACCATTCCATGTGCCTACATCTAGTGTTAATGCTTAGGCATCTTTTGGTAGGGATGGATTGGAAGAGGATTGTTTGGTAGGTGGTGTAGGAGTGATTATCTATGCCTATTATTTTATAAAAGGAATTATATATTTTTTAAATTTAGTGTACTTAAAGTCTTTAGGTACAGCCTCCGACACCTTAATATTCCTTTTGTTAGACTTCTTCTTCTTGGAGGTTGTTGGCTTAACTATAACCTCCAATTTTTACGTTATCAAACTTCCATCCTTAAACTTTGGATTTAACATATAATAAAACTTGTGCAATTTATTTTTTATTGTCACATATTGCTAAGGGATAATGGCATAGTCATCATCTAAATCCTCTTTGTCCTTCAACATAGTCTTACTTGGATAGGCCATCATTATCCTCAAGGTGTGTCAGTAGTTTTATAGTCCCATCACATCTATTAAGACTTGATGTGAATTGGATATCCTTATGATGAAGTCCTAAAAATAGCTTGATTTGAAAAAATATGGCACCTCGAGCCACCCAAAGGTATCTCTATTTGCTGCATTACAACAATCTCCACCCATCCTAGGCATATATTTGAAAAAATTATTGGGATGCACCACTCATTCTAAAAATTTAGAAACATGTTGTTGAACCATATCTCCATATTATATTTTTAATGCATGTTATAAACACTAATACACATATGTACTTGGTATCTCTTGGTAAAAGTTTTATCCTCTGAATGGAAGGACAAAATATTTTTTCCATAGCCACCAAAGATTGCAATCTCTTTAAGTACTAATAGGATCAAAATGGTGTGCCACCTAAAGGCTTCACAAATCCTATGTGACTTCTCTCCACCCACAATGATGAAGTTTGTAATGAACTTTGAGATTTTTTAAAGGGTACCTTGAGCCATTTAATGTGAAATATAGATTTATTTTTATTGCACTCACCCCATATGCCAATTCCACCTAGTTTTGTGCTAATGAGTTGCATGTCCACCCTTGTTGATTGATCAATAATGTTTTCTAAAGGAAAAATATTTTTTCCTTCTTTTATCTCAAGAGATGATTGACCCTCTCTACCTATATTATATCAATGAGTGCTTGTCTAATGTCCTCACCTAAGTAAGGAATTGCAATGTATTTATTGATGCATGTTGTTTAGATATCCATTCTACACCCAACAAAATATAACTCTTTCTCATGAACGTGTGATAAGAAGAAATGCACTAAGCTATCTAACTTTCCACTAGCTCAAATAATTGAAGCATCTCACCTTCTTGAGCACTTTTTTAAAATTTATATCTAATAATATGACACCATTTATACCCATGTAGTCATTTCTTAGGTTTGTCTCATTGTTACCCCCTCAATATTTATAATCTTTGACTTCACATTGCATGACCTTTGACTCCCTCTCTTCCCCACATGGCACTATGGCTAGGTACTACATCTCTATGAATTTGAATGACTTTATTTGTATTGAATTTTATATTTCTTTAGGAATTATTTGTTTAATGTATATTGGTTCATTTTTTAGTGCCTCTTTTATGTTAATTCACTTAATATTATTAGATGATGTGAATGCTAAGGCCCCACCACATTCGGGTTCTTCTTTGTCATGGGTCTTAATCCTCTCATGTACACCCTTGGACTATTTACTCTTCAAAAACTCCTAATCATATGATGCCTTCCTTGCCTCCATAAAAGAGAAGGTATACTTTGGCCATGAGCTTCATAGAGCTCTAATGGTAGAACCCATCCTATAAAACTCTAAAACTCTAAAACTTGAAACTATTGCTAACTCCTTTTTGGTTTACTTTTTCAGCCATGTTTTTCTTGTAATCAATGCACAATCTTCAAATGTTACAAATTTGGTGCTTTAAATGTCTCCAATCTTTAACCATGGTCATGAATTCCTTATTTTGGATCTTACTTGAAAATAACTCTTGTGAGGTCTCAAAATATGTTTAAAAGTGATAAATGATGAAAATGACTTTCTTTGTAGGTAGTACTATTGAATGGTGTTGCTTTAATGATGTGATCCATATGGATCAGATGCCATTAGCATCACTTCAACCTTTTTACACATTTATGTCCTTTGCCCATAGTCATATTTATTTACATTTCAACATGCTTGTATTTACTCTAGTTTCTCAACTGATATTTTTATTTACTCCAGTATATGAAAGCTATCACAATTATGTGACATCAAGTAAAAGTTTGAATTTAGTGACACTATCTTGTGCGGATCTCATTTTGACATGACATTCACATTAATTATTTTTCTTACCTTTTTGGGCATTGTGTTCTACTCATAGCATGTTTCCTTTCCCCAAAAATATATTTCATGTACCTGTATACTTGGTTGCTTTACCAAACACATGTCCAATCTCATTCTTCCCTTCATCAAATTAATACCCCTACCCCACACTAAATTTTGTTCTTGGTCCTCTAGAGAGTGAGTACATTTATGTTAACAAGTCCCTATTTTTTTCATACAAAGAGTACAATGTTTCTTTGACTATTTAAAGGTGTCTAATAATTAAGTCTTTGTATGAATGAATCTTTGAGAAAAATTAAAATCATTAATAAATAAAATTTTTCAAAATGGGTTCAATGACACTAGCCTAGAAATATGAATAGTTAGAAGAGGTTGCATGATTTATAATAAAAACTACAATGCACAAACATTGCACTTAATATAGGAATCTATGCTATGTTATCCTACCAAACAAAAAATATAGAGAAAAATAAATGGCATATTCCTTATTATAACATGGATTAAACACACTATGCATGGTACGGATTGAGCTGACTACCACTAAAATTTTTAGGGAGTATTTTACCATCCAAGGCGTACAACTTACACATGCCAATATATAAAATATCATGGATTATGTAGCTCCAAAACCAATGGATCTAAAGCTTCCTTGGGTACTTCATGTACTTGAAATCATAGAGTAAAATAGAGGCAACATCAAGTAATATCTTTCTCTTGATGTGTCAGTCATGCCAAGTATTCTACAGGGCCTTCTCCAAATTGTGGCTCCATCAAATTGTGACACATCTTTCTTCCAAATATATGAGGTCCTCAAGGCATGAATCAATTGATTCCTTGTACTTTAATCAACCCATGCATGTGATGTTCAAATATGGAACTAAAAATTCCATGGGAAGAATTGCTTTTGTCCCGAACACAAGATATAAAAGAGTCAACTTATTAATACTCCCATAACTCATTTGGTAGGTCCATAATATACATGAAACATAGTCATTCTAGTCTTTGCACCTGAAATCACAAATCTTGGTCAGTGTCTTACTAAGAATACTATCGAAAGATTCTGTGGTCAAATTTTTCTTTGGGTGGTACGAGTTAGTCTTGAGATACACAACCATGAAGTTAGAAAATATGATGCACACAACCTCACTGATGAAGTGGGTTCATAAATCACTTCTCATGCTCAAAGATCACCACTGAGTGAAATACTTAATGGTGGTAATAATATAATGCATGATGATCCTACTCATAACTAGAGAGATTGGTCCCATAAAATTATCATCCCACTTTTTAAGAGGTTTATGGGATAGGATGGAGATAAAAGGCATCTCATCTTTGTATTTAGGTTTCCCAGTCCATTGGAAAATAACACATTTGTGTGCATATTTTTTGGCCTCTCAAAACAAGGTAGGCCACCATAGAATAGAAAGAAGGATCTTGAATACAATAAATTCTAAATAAAAGTGACCACCTATAATGTATTCATGTCCTTTTAGTAACACCCCTAGGTGATCATGTTATAACATACACCTGCATAGGACTTCTTTGCATCTAATATTGTAAAGTTCTCCCCTAGTGAGTTTATACGAGTGGCACAAATAAATATTTTTTTCTTTTCCTTTATGGAAAAGTTGTTGGGAGAAATGCCTAATATGAGAAAAGTAGTGATATATTAAATATCCTAAATGATACATTAGACCATGTACAACTCAGCATTCATCAAACATCCTCAATGTTTTGTATATCTTCACATGTATTAAGTTATGACAAGTGGTCATGACCCAAATTATTTTTACTAGTCCTCACAACCATAGAAAATTTGAATTCCTAAAATAATATTATCCATTGATAAATCATTACATGGAGTACTAGGTTATTTACAAGGTACATCAATGCCTCATGATCAATGAAGAAGACAATTGTGAGTGGCCAATAGATACTAGTAGAAATTTTGGTTTGTATACACCATTATGGTGTGGTTGTGTAGTTCTACTTATCTATAGTAAGCTTTTGAATAGCAAAGTAAACTTTATGGTCCATATTATTTTTGCTCAGATGAGCTAGGATGGTGTCTATCATTTTTCTGTCAATATGCACATGAAAGGGGGTCATCCAATATTCCTCTTGTGCCCCACCTCATTTAAATGGACCATTCTTACATATAAGTTCCTCTAATGGCACTATGATATTGGCATAGTGGAGAATGAATTTATGTTAGTAGCTAGTATGTCCTAAAAACACGTGCACTTCCCATTGAGTGGTGGGTTCCTCAAGCTAGAGAATTGGTCACCTTAGTAGGGTCAACAAGAAGGTCATATTTATAAATCATTTGGCAAAGCAATATACCAAAGGGTGTCACAAATATACACTTATTCAAATTAAACTAAATGTGAAGCTAGTGATAATGCTCAAATATGAGGTGCAAGTTGTCATGATGGTCCTTCACTAGCCCATACATAATCCAATCATTGAAATATACTTGAAAGAAATATTGAAAAATTCCTTAAAAAGGCTATTCTAATGATGCATGCAAAAATGGTATGCGCATCCTTTAGGCTAAACAATATAACATTGTATGAACTCATTCTGTCGCAAAGTTTGTTTTGGGCTTACCCCCCTCTTCAATTTGCACTTGGTGATACCTTTAAAATCCATTAGTGAAGATGTAGATGTCATAACCTACCACTCCCTCAAGAAATTCCTTAGTGACGAGAGTGGGAAAGGGGTCTATGACATGTGACATTTAGGAGTCGATAGTCAAAAAAATGTGGATGCACACATCCTTATTGATGGTAATAGCCATTGGAATTACCCATTCAAATTCATCAACTAGATAGATTATATTGACAACTAATATGCTATCAATTTCTTCCTTAACCTTGGCACACAAATTTGGGTTCATCTAGTATAGTTGTTTCTTCATGGGTCTAGTGTCGTCCACCAATTTGATTTTAATTTTCCCCAAATAAGAATAAAAACCTTTCGTATTCTTGTAGCTTCTTAGGAAGTGGTCTTGGAAATGTGGCATAACTCCATGATGTATGCCAATTTTACATCAGACCAAAAACCCTAATTGTTGCCATTTTGGGTTGTCTTTTTGATATGATATTCACTTTAATCATTTTAAAACATTATTGATAGTGCTTGATTTTTAAACATCCATTACTTATCTCTCCTCATGGGAAGTCTCAACTCATAAGTGATTGGGGGTATCCACCTGGAGTTATTAATCTACCTTATGCACAAATTTTTGCTTCCTACCTTATATTGCCAATTTAATCTACATTACTTCATCGTCACTATTGGAATTACCATATACCCTACAATTTTAAAATAACTTAGGAAGCATGAGTCCCTTCTCATTACATAAATTTATTGACCCACTCTTCCATTATGGATTTACACTCTAGATTAGCATGGAGGATGCATTTTAGGTATTCAACTAGGTCTAGATTATATGAGGAGAAAGAAAATGTATGGATAAATTATTATTCAACATGTTCTAATCATTAGTTTGCCAACAATTTTCATTCACAACATACCACAAATGAGCCCAAGTTTTTAGAGTTCACTAGAAGGCGTGAACCTATATGCCTACGAGAAAATAAGGTGTTTTCCTTACCCAAATGACTTCACAGGCACACACACACACATGCATCCATGGATAAGAGTCTACACTATATGTAGGTTATCCTTAGTGTTCATTATTATGCTCAAATCTAGATCATATAACACCCTTAGGTTTAGTCTAGGTTGGAAGACTTGGCTTGTGAGTGACCCACAATGGACAATAATGCTCTTTAGAGTGTATACTAAAACACCCAAATGATCATTTTAATTGGAGACACATAACTCAATGTCATGCACATAAGGGGTAACACTTATGGATCCATCATATTGAAGCAATGAAACAAATTTTTGCTTGTTTATGTAGGATACCCTATTCACCTTGGTTGAAGTGAGTAGTGCCCAAAAATTATTTACAACTAAGGAGGGATTGATATTGGCAAGAATGGATTTTGTGTAGGTATAAATTGAGATTTTGAGCACGCCATGTTACATTTTATACCCATGAATTTATATGATTCATGTACTTGTCAGTCTTAAACAATGCTTATGGTTTTATAAGTGAATTGTGCCTTATTCTAGTTGAGGATGCCATCCTTATTTGGATCCATGTTTTTTAATCCCTATGTTGTGAAGTTATATATGTTGTTGATCTCTTCCTCCAATTCAACACTTTAGATGTAGGGGATCCTTGATCTCTTGATAAGTGAATTAAAACACATTCCTTTTCATTTTCAAAACTCATGTAACACTTCTTGAAACACATATCTACATTGTTGGCATAACACTATTTTTGACCAAGTAAATCTATGTAGTTTTCTAGAACAACATGCTCAATTACCTCAAAGTACGCTAAAAAAATTCCACCCATTATCTCAACACCAAAAATTTTAAGAATCCCAATGGGTTGAGCACGGGTTTTCTTCATCATTAAAAAAACATGTTGTGAGAGTCATGAAACAAGGTTGTCTATCTTGCGCCAAGCATCCCTTGTGAGGACATTAAATTGATGCTTGTGTCCACAAATATGGCACACAATATGCCATATTTAGTTGGATTCATACCATGTGGGGAGGCTAGATACGATACAAAACACATATGCCATCTGTTGAAGGGTTCACCCCTTTGTCCATCGTAGGAAAACTTACTAGAATAGTCCTATCAAATCCCATGCTAGACATTAATCTACCTAATACTCATCACATGGTTGCACATTCCCATTATGTACCTCCCATAGAAGCCATTTTCACTTCATTTACAAGATTTTACTCTTGGGTAGGTAATATCCTTGGCTGAACATACCCTAAAACTATATGTCAAATCCTTATTTAGATCACTATTATTGGGGTGAATTTGGCATTCTTTCCCATGCATTCTTTGGGACTTTCAGGGATGCCAAAAAACATTCTAGATTATTTAGATGCTTATACTAGATGGAATGACCTTATTAGCTTTGGCTCTCATATATCTATAGCTAGGAGTCATCATTTCTTTGTGATCTTAAAAATCAATTTGAATAGTGAAAATAACACAAATGATCCAAGCCCACCCATTAATGTCTGCATCTATAGTATCTTCTCCTCGTATCCTAGATTTTGGGATACCCTTACCCCACTCCTTCACACTAGGTGTGACACAAAAAATTTATTTGTATGTCTTCTTATATATTGAGCCAAAAGATTCTTCAACATAGGGATTGTTCCCTCTTAGTGTAGGAGAGACAACACGTTCGTAAGATCATTTCCTTACTCATCAACATGTACTTGGGGCTCATTTTTTTATCTTTTCCTCTAAATATCAATAAATTTGAAGTTCACCCTACAAATTTTGTATGACATCCATGGATTTTCACAGTACCTATTTTTGGCATAATCCATATAGGCAGGATGCTATGGAGGTCTCAAGGAGTGTCACCTTTTCTTCATATCTTCTTAGTTCACATCCTATTCAAACCACCTCTATGGGAGTTGTTTTTGGTCATATATTTATGACACTATGAGTTGTCGTATTCACCTTTGGTCCACCATTATTCTGAGTTAGTGCATTTGAAACCCACTTGTCTAAGTTATGCAAAATTATAATCATGTTGATGCCCTTCTTAGGCTTATCCTTATGTGTGAGTTTGGCATACAAATTTGGGTACTCCTTGACTTTGTGCTTCCCAAATAATACCCACACATGGGATACTTGGGGTAGTATCTATGGTAATGATATTGGTTTTAATCCTTTACATTTGTGATGCCACTGAATCAATCTATGTGATCCAAAACTCAAAAGATTTGGTTGAAAGATAATTCAAGAAACAAGAACAACACAATAACAATAATGCTATCTTTGAGAAGATATGTTTTATTCATTAAATTTGTAGACCCAAACATATGCCTGTCTTTGAGAAGAGATGTCTGATTTCTATTTCAGGTTACATCTTCATTTATACATGTTTTGAAGGTAGGAGGAGGATGTGGAAGGTCACCAATCTTGAGGGAGATTAAGTGGTTTGGCTTCTATGATTTACAATAATACATAATTTGAGTAATTACTATATTTAAAAACTTACTATTTTTAGACTACACTACTAAAATTAAAATTTGGGGCACTTTCATTGGGTTTTTGGGGGTCAAAATCTATCAAGCAGATTTCTATGACATCTCAATGTGTTCTCCTTATTCTTAGCTTTCTAATAGTTCAAACGACGAGTCAATTGGAGCTACGATGCAAAAGTTATGTCTCTTGGAAGTTCTATCATCAATTGGTGTAGAACTGTCACCTGAATTGTTGCTTGAATTATTGCTTGGATCACTATGCCTCCATGAATGCATTGATCCCAATATTTATGCTTCCAATAACTTAAATTCTTAGTGTCACCTCAAGGGATTACCTAAGCTCAATGAATGTCTTCATGGATAAGGTGCACTAAAAGGGTACAATTAACCCTCCAATAATCCATTGCACATAGCACACAAGGTGAATGCCAAAGGAAAGCTTGAACACTAAAGTCTTAAACCTAGTGTCATATGCATAATCACTCTTTATAAATTCATGCTTGGTCTCTTTCAATGCAATAATGTTGTAATGCTCAAACTCGAGGACAACAAATTCCCTCAAGAAATTTGTATGTAGGTGATTGTAATCCCTAATGGCTTGGTTAGGATAAAGCTTCCAATACCAAGTATTAGTGTGATCCATCAAAGTTGTGGTAAACTGGGTTGACTTATGCTTAGATAATGTAACTCCCTTTGCATGCTAAATGAGTTCACATTTTTAACATGCTCCTTGACATTCTCCACTATGATATTTGGGTAAACTCAAAGAAATTTTATAAAAGATCAGAGGATTCAGTACAAGTGTAGTTGGTGCTTGTGTCACCAATGTGTTATCTTAAGTTACACATGAACCCTATCCTCCAGGGTTTCCTATTGTACCTCTGCCACTTCTTATTGTTGGGGATGTGGCTCCACCAATTACCACAATAGGATATATTACAATTTCTACTCCCACTAGTATTATTTGTTGGCTTATTACCACATTACCAACTCCTCCTGTCCCATCTTACACTCTGCTAATTTCCTCAGGATTTGGACTCTTTCATGTCAATGGTATACCATAAATTATTGGAATCAAAGATTGTGCAGATAGTGTAATTACTAATCTTAATTGCTGGTAAGGAACTATCTTTTGCAAAAAACTTATTTTTTCTCCCCATACTTTAAATTATTTTATGTACTTGAAAAGTTCACAGTGTCTTGGTTGCTTTCTTCCATTTTTGAAAAAGGTGCATGAGCATGTGCTTAAGGGAGAAAGGAAATGGGCATTGCCTCAATATATTTTCCTAGTATGTCTTTTATTTCCTCAGGCACTTCAACTTCTCTTTCTAGAGTTCATCCTAACCCACCAACACACACTTCTTTGGCAATAGAATGCATATCCTCTACATGAGAGTCATCCTCATCCTATACCCATGTTGTATGGGTCCTCATGGCATAGCTTGAGTTGGAATCTCCCCTATGCCTAGCTTGAGAAAATTATAGCACATAATTGTTCAACGCTCCATGCCACCAGACATCAACAACTATGGTCCAAACTACATCCTTCAACTGCTCCATGCATTGTTTTTATTCTTTTTCATCCTATATGTTGAAATCCATGCTTGCAAATGCATTGGTAGCTCCTAAAAAAAACCTTATATAGGGTATCATGCGGGTTATCCTCCATCCATTCCTTCAGCTCTTGATTGTATTGGATGGGATGGTTTGTCATAAAATTTTCCTCTACTTACTCCAACCAACGCTCAATATTCTTTGTTGAGATTTGATATACCATCCCTACTCACCATTGCATCAACAAAATTCGACTGTCTCGACAATGAAATCAAAATGTTACGTGTTTTTGGCCAAACACACTACTTTTATGTCACACATATATCTCCCAACACTAAATCTACCTATATTGACATATCACACAAGATAACATTGTGTTCTCACCCAAGATGCAAAGAAAGATACTGAAGTGGGTTGAAGTTAGTTGGTAATGATGAAACAATTCATTTACCTTGCACACAAAAAATACTTAAATATTTAATATTACTTATCAACGCATGATATTGACTATTCATAAAATGAAAAATGACAAAATAAATTTATTCTACATAAACATTAATAAATGCAATAACAACTTCTACATTAATCTAAAACAATCAGACAACTCATAAATCCACAATTACACTAATAACATTAACGTCAATACTTCAATTTTTCTCTCTAATTCAATAGTGTTTTCCCTATGACCAGATATCTCTCTTTCAACAAACTATTGGTCTATATTTTATAGTCCTTAAAAGGCTGTGTGTGTCATGAGGTCACTTCCAAAGACGTGCATGGCGTTTAGTTCAACTGCCATTAAGTAGCAATTAATGCAATGTTGTATCTGTCCTGCTAAGCTAAAACAACTCACCAAGACTAGAATAGGTTTGTAGGCTCTTATTCACCCTTCTTGTCATATCTCAACTACATATCAGATAAATATGTGGAGGTAGTTACTTCCATCGTTTGTCTCCTACCAATCGCACTAACTTGTACTGGACTGACGTTAGTAGGTTCTAAGTTGTCGTGAGACGTATCGAGGTATGTCAATTCTTCTGGACCTTCTAACGTGCCATATTTACTGCATGCCCTTTTCGTTATGTGCATTTATGTAATTACACGCTAGCCAAAACATTATACAACCATGCCCCTACCCATCAAAATTTGGGGTCAACAGTACTAACCGTCGATTTCCCAAAACATTTTAAAACAATGAAACACTGAGAGCAATGCAACGACTTTGGGGATATTGGGTGCGTAGTGTACCCAAGGAACTCCTTCGTGTTCCTACAAAGTTTGAAACATAGATCATCCGATCCTCTCAAGCGAGGCGCCTTTAGATAGATATAGAGAGATTTCTCTTTAGATTTTTGTTTCTATTTAAGTCCCGGTTACGGTCCCCTACTACTAGACGGTTGGCGACCGATGTAAACTAAAGTAGGCCTTCCTTCCCACTGAGTCTCCGGGTTCAGAGGAGGATAGGTCTCCAAGTTTCAGTTTCTCTCGTCAGCTGATTGGGCTCATCTTGCAATACTTGGTTTGTTTGGGAAGACGCTCTCTTAGCTCTCTACTCTACTTTTTATTGGACTTTGGCAATCCCATTTAAATAGGGGCTTAGTTCAATAAGGCGAGGTTGAGTCTTTGTTTTAGGCCAATAAGTCGAAAGCGACATTTAAAACTTGAACAAAATATTTAAACAAATTATTGTGTTTTTCAAGATTTTTTCGCAAATCAAATCTTTCAGAAATTTTAGACATTTGGAAAATTTAATTTTTTTTCTCGAAGTGTTTGAAAATCTCAAAGTTTTTTAAATCAAAAAGAACTTTACAAATTATCTTAAATATAAATAATGAAAATTTATCATTTCAACTAGGTCTATACAATAGTGTCAAAATTGAGACATTTTAGAGAACTCTTTTTTGATGACAAAAGCTAACTACGACCAAGGACTTGATCTATAAAGGCCAATAGAGAAACTTAAAATTTATAGTTTCACAAACAAGTACTTTATCTATTAGGTAACACAATAAAATAGTTATCTCAAAGATTGTTGGATACAAGAAAAGACAAAGACAAAAAGGAAACACAAGAGCAAATAAGAAACATAACAAAGGACCTGAATATACACAATAGGAAAGGAAACAAAACCCAAATCCTAATTCTCTTATGTACATGTAGGGGACACCCTGATTCAACTAAAAATAATATTTCAAGTATGGCCCGTTTTAAAGCAATGGAAGATGTGTACCATCATGATAAGACAACTAGTATGTGTTATCTTCGTAGAAGTGTCACATCTTGAAATGGCTTCTCCATAAAGAATCAAGCTTTCTATGGCTTCTTTTTGGTCCCCTTATTTTGTCCCAAAACAAATCAAGATTGCCAATTTGAAATGTCTATGTTTGATCTTATCAAATAGCTTTTCTCTTTTCTTTGGTGTTCATCAATTGTTACTCTCTTATGTCAACTTATTCAAATACATGATTCCCTTGTCCAAAGAGTTTATAAAGTTTTTATCTTTTATTTTTTAGCTAACTAAAGCGCTAGTAATTCCACTAAGATAGGCACTACATTTTTACCATACAAAACTGAAAAGGAGACATCACAATAGTTATTTTTGGTGAGATATGATCAACTCACAACACATCATACATTTTTTTATGCCAGTTTGGTTGATTCTCATCAACTAATCTTTGGATGATAGTTATAATGTTTTTGTTGCTTTACTTTATTTGATTATTCCCTTGTAGATAATAGTATGAAGAATGAGATAGAGGTAATAGCAGACAATTTTATTTTGTACTTTGATTTATATATTTTTATTACATACCGATCCATCATCTTTTTGTTGTAACCATCTATGTTTTTTTTTGTTGGAATTAATAAATATATCGATGAGTCCAACCATCCTTTTGTTATAACCATCTTTTTATTTTTATTACATACCGACTAACCAGCTTTTTGTTGTAAAATTAATGTCATGGATACATTGATGGTAGCAATGTAGATGGCACGACATTGCTTCAACATGTGGGAATGACTAGTCCATTGATGGCATTCCTTATTTTTAGTTCTCTATATTTATATTGCTTTTATATGATATTTCTTAATTTTAATTAATTATAAAGACACAATATTAAACTTTTAAGGTTACATTCATATAAGTTTATATAAGGAACATTCCCAGACCATAATATTGAAATTATATTCCTCCATTGAATTAGTTGTAATCTAATTGATGAGGATGATGGTTGCTTATATCTAATCACTAAGGTAAAAATCCCTCACAAATTTAACACAAAGAGTCAAACAGCTAAAACTAAGATCATGCCCTGGATGATTTCGATAACATGAATGCCTCTTAATCATGGATGTTTAACCAAATAATTTACTGATTTAAATACATGCTAACTCAACATTATAATCTACAATATATTTATTCCAAAATATAAATAAAAATACCAATATTCTATATAATTCACTGATTGTCTATAATACTTAAAGATTCAATCAGATATATATACACATACTCCTCCAACTTCCCCTATCTCAAATCAAATAGATGGAGTGAAGTGACAATGATGTGCGAACAAAGTGACCACTTTCCCATCTTGTTTCCTTGCATTTGCCAACATTCCACATGTATCCTCATGCGGATAAGGCGACCTGCACCAAACCCCCAAAAATAAATAAATACATAAATAAATAATAATGAAATAAATGAAATCAATCAGACTATGACGTAGATGGCGACATTATTCATAACTATTTTATACCAAAACCATTTCTACGGGAATAAAGATAGCTAAGATTCGTCCACAGATCTTATTCATGTCGTTTACATTGCTTTCATACGATAACAACATCGTAGGTGGTACAGTGACATAATGGCATCTGACTTTGTATTTATTGCATCTAAGTAGACTATGCAATTGACAGGAAACCTTCAAGATCATCCTGTGTCGTTACAAGTACGTTAGATGTGTAGGTTAGAGGGGCTTCACCTCCTCAATCTATCATCCTTCTCTTTCTCATTACAAACAACACAACGTTACAGAGAAGCACTGTAAGATATTCAAATCAATCATAGTGCCACTATGACTTCGAGACTCAATAAACTGGAATATGAACTAGGGTAGTTTTTGGGATAGCACCAACAGTGTGGTGCATGGGAGCTACTCTAATAGCCGTGTTAGGGATTCTGTGGATCAGAATTCGTTTAGCTCCAAAGCCAAACGTTTCAAAGCTTAAAATGCTATGTGCAGGTTTGGCCTCTTCGACTGGCTATCTGATCCAACCAACGACCCACCACAACAGCAGGAAGGTTCTTATGTAGAAATAACCTGTGCAAAGACCATAAATGTTTCTAATTCAAACGCAGAGCTTCCAGTTCTGAGTTCTGGTAATCAAGGTTAGATGAATATGACAGGTTATAGTGCGAGAAGGGTTCTGGTGTCTGCACACAAACTTCATTACACTACGAACGGGTGTAGGCGGAGGATCTGTTCACCAGGTTCCATGCCATATTGTTCACAGAGAATGATCCACCGATCTGCTTGGAGAAGAGATTATTGCACCGTTTTGAATATAATAATCATTATAAGACGTCATGTTTTGAATTTCTTTTATTTAAAAATGAATTGATGGAAAATATATCAACTATATAGAAATATAATAAAAAATATATAGAAATAAAAATATTTAACTATATATGTGAACAAATAATCTAAAAATATATAGTTTTGAAATAAATATCAAAGACTGAAATTTGGAATTTAATTGAAATTCACATTTGTTATAAAATATTTTTGTGATATGTTTTGAATATTTTATTTAGAGGTATATAATTAATCATTTATTTAATAAATAATCATAACATTTTCATTAGTAGTTATTCCAAAGGTGTAAGTTATGTCAAAAAGGATTTTCATTTTTGTAAAGTAAAATTTTTCAAATAAAATTGTGTAGATTGAGAGTTGTACCTCACTTAAATCCTATGATCAATGATCATGTTTCACATTTTGTATCTAAAGTGTTGAGCAAAAATAATCTTATAATCTTGGTGGAGGTGATGGTGGAAAATTAGGTGGTGTGTTCCTTAATACAACATGGTAATGAGTTATGTCAGGTGGAGACCTTCTATTTCAGAATGAACTTGAGCAATGACAAACATATTGAGAAGGAAAAAGCCATACAAAACATGTAAACAATAAAAAGTTTTCAAGGTGAGTTGAGCAGTGATAATGAGGGGTAATGACATTGCAATCTAAACGACTCTTCATATTTTCAAAGACAAAAATAAAATTATACCAAACACAGAGTGGACATAGTAAAATTTCTTCTAAATTAACAATGAATTTGTCAATAACAAAATCTATTAATTGTATTAATATTATTATATATCCCTAATATAAAGGTTGATAGAATTAGAAGATGTAGTTCATAGGTTGGTTGGACAGCTCCTTAAGGTGTTGCCATGAAGCTAAATTTTGATTGAACTACTAAAACAAACCCTAGTTGGACTGAAGTTAATGGCATATTCTGTGATGAAAAAGGTGCATCCATTCTTGGCTTCAATGAAGCCTTAAGAAAAGGTACAAATGTAATATCATATTATAGTATTAATATAATTTATAGTACAAAAGATGTAATTTTCTGTTTTGATACAATGTAGTTTTGTAAAGTAAAATCTTGTAAATTGGTATTACTCTAGTTCACAATGGGATGTTTACAATTTAACACATCTTCCAATTCCTCCTATTGCACAGGATAATCACCACCAAATAGCTATCAAAATGATATGGTCTCTAACCATACATACAGTATAAGGAATGACTCAATTAAAAAACAATATATATTGGCAATATTGATCATCAAGAATTGACCTTCACTACTATATCAAAAGTATACTCATTGTGCGATATGTCTATTTACCCTTCATTTACATTTAACCACTATACAAGAATGAAAGATAATATATATGTAAATTATAGAAGAATAAAAGAAGCAAAACTTAATGTAATACCTCTTGTACACCATTTACAACAAATATAAGTTTTCTTAATAAACACACATAATTTGTTTCTTCTTTTTCTATTCCTTACTTGTTTCACATTAATAAGCATTTCCTTTATTTGGAGTGCAATGCCGATCCTCCTAGCATATACAGAGGCCTTCGAGGGTGCACCCATTGCTCTGCTGCACCACCACCCTTGTCATTGCAGTAAGAGGAATAAAACATGGACTTTTTTCTGTCCCTGTGTTACATAGCATCAGATTCCCAACCATTAAATTTTATTTTTGTCATTTATACTGCTTCAAAACTTCATTTATAAAATGTTATTTGTGTAGATTGTGAAATAATGGGGTATTCTTGTCTGCATGCACAATTCATCAAAAACTTTAGAAAAATCTACAAGCAAGATGGGGTTTTTTCCCAGGTGTCATAGTAGATGTCAATGGATAGTAATATGTTGGACGATATAATATAGTATCTGGTGGAGGCGAAGGGGGCGAGGACTCTACGACAAATGTAGGTGACAGAGGTAGAAGTTTGACAAATCTGTTAGGCTTATAGGGAGATTTTTCTTAACTAGCATAATTTTCTTGAGCTCGAGGCCCTGATTAAGATCTGGGCTTAGTTTTACGAATTCTTTTTTAAATTAAAGTCTTTATTCTCTTTCCGGGTAGGCTTGTGTTGTTTGCCTAAATCATGTGATCATTATTTTAATTCTTGAATTCTATGTGATAGCTGAGGCTCTATATATATAAATAGGGAAACATAACCCTAATTACACAAGAACCAATTTTTTTTTTTTTTTGGTTTTGTAGGTGTTCAACATTTGTCAATGCTTTTGTATGATGATTAATTTATATGTCACACTTTACAGGAAAGATTTTGTGATATGTACAAAATTTGCTTTATTTTTCTGATTTATGAATCAACATCCTCTCTTTTTGGGTTTCTTTATGAGTTTTTAATGATAACTTGGGTTTAAAACCATGCCATACTTCAATGTTGAGAAAATTGAGACATTTCTAAAAGTTTACATGGTTCCATTTTCTTGTTTGGATTTTTATGATTTATGCATTAGTAGTCAAGAGGCCATGTTGCAATGTTTTATATGATTCAATATCTTCCTTTCCCATTCCCATACCCATATTATTTTCATATTTATGTATCATTTATCCAATTTTTGGAGTACTAATGTCCCATTTCCCCCCTCTACATGCTATTTTCTTAATCACATATATTTTCTTGGATTATGGGGTACTTTTAGGCGTCCCCCTTTTCACGTCCCATTCTAAATGGGGGTTTTTTAGAACATATAATGGATTGGAAACGAGTTTTTACATTTTAGGCTTTTGCCTATTCAACAATGTCTATCTAGTTGCTACTTATAATGCCTTGAACAATAAGCTACTCAAGGGTGGATACTTGTTTGGTTTACAGTGTTTTTATTTTCAAAGAAATAACTTACTTAATAGATAGCATTTGCGTAGATATCAAACTAAGAATTAATGTTGTGTTAAGAAGGCGATAAGACCAATGGTATTACTTGCATGTTGATTGTAAATATGCCTTACTAGTTTTGTTGGATTTGTTTTAAATATGGTAATAGGTGCACACACACTATGATGGGATTAAAATATTACGTTTTTGTTTTTGTTTTTAGTTGATGGTGTTATCTACATTAGGATTTAACTCCAAGATATATTTCTTTCTAGTTTTATAATTGGTTTGCAATTTATTTGTGGATGAAAATTTGTAATTTTATACTATATTATTAAGTATGATTTTATGATTTTTTATGCAAGCCAAATACTTTGATTATTTCTTCAGGGTCGCAATCTATCATTTGAATTCTATCACTAGGTTATAGCTAATTTGTTGTAAATCCTATTTGAACTCGAAAGTGCTAAATTAGCATTTAATTAAGTGTGTTAAGCATTTGTGTTTGGACTCACAATAGCATTGCATGATTTTTGTCTAAAAAATTATCAATAAATAAAGCTAAAAACTAGCATATAATAAGGATGTTTGCCATGGATTTGTTTTTTATGCATAACATGTGTCTGAACTACCATTTTGTGGTTCAAGTTATGCATGTAGCTATTATTATGTCCGTCCTACCATGGAATTGAAACAATAACAAAAAGCAATTTTATGTGTACTCTTTGAGAGGTTTTCTATCTTAGCTATAGAATTACACTAACTTTTAAGTCATTGAATGTGTTCATAAATTCATGTTTGACCAATATTTCCATATTAGAAACAAATATTAAGCCAAAAAAATTATCTCCCAAAAATTCAAGAGATTCAATGATAAATGGAAATTATAATCTATTTTAAGTTTTAGAATTTCTCTTTAGAATAGTTTATTGGTAATGGCACATGACTTGCTATAATATATCAAAGACTTCATTTTTTGGTATTGACAAAATATATGTTCCATGAATCATATGTTTCATAGTAATCCCATTATTCTCTCCTTGAATTACAACTCACCTGCAAAATACTTTCCTTAGACTCATGATCTATCTTGGATTTGTTTTATGTTCTCAGAGTTTCTTTCCCATTGTTGTCCTACATTTATTTTATTTATTGGGATCATTTTTATCCTTGCCCCACTTTCTAAATGTTTGTATTCCCAACTGTCTCATCCCTTTTGACAAGTTATATACCTTCATGATGTCCTTTATTAAATACATCTTTATTTATCTAGTTATCTACATCTGTCAATGTTCACCTTATTTCTTCCCTCTCTATTAGTACTTTTATTTCCTATTTGTGCTCTCTATGTGTTTACTTAGTATAGAGGATTGAAAAATTTTGTGACAAAATATATGACTTCTGATCTATTTTGAATAACTATTTTATTAAGTGGATTTTTTAAATTTATGTATTTGAGGAAAAGTTTCTCATCCCGAGATCAAATTTGTAGATTTGCCAATTGTCATAGATGTTTGGTGATGTGTAATTTGTGAATATGAACTATAAAGAAAATAACTCTATGTTATATCTTGAATAACCATGTTCTACCCTTTTTCCAATTCTATAGAGGGGCTCATGGAAGTCTTTTTAGCTTTAGTTGTACTAATGTAACTATAAGTCAAGTTTTGTTGTTGTAGCTATCTAATTTACTTATCATTTTCAATGATATTCTGATACATGGCACACATTAATAATTTTTGGTCATACTATTATTTAACAAATAAATAAGTTCAAGGCATCTCTTACGAAACCCAACACCCCAAGGTGTAGCCTTGGACCTCCAATAGGATTTGGGGAACCTCAACTCCTGGCTTTGTCAAAAAAAATTATTGTCCTTCAACATGTCAAAACATGTCAAAAATGGTAGGGATATAGATGATTTGGTGCCTTACAAATATAGCCAAAAGTTTGAGGAACCAACTCTTATGGGTGTAGGCATATAAGAAGTTTTGCGCATGAGATACATAAGTAATTAAGAAAATCTTTTATGATTCACTTAAAAATATTTTTAGGGATATATAAAATTTGGAATAAGGTTTTTTTGATTAGAACATGGATTTATGAAAGTATCTTTACCCAAAAAAACATGTGTTGTGAAGTATGGATACATGGGCACCTAGGAGGAAACTGGACTATGATCATATGTTTGGAACCATAAATCATGATTCTATTATCTATATTAAGGATTCGTGAACATCCGTACAAGTCTTGTAATATTAAAGATCAGTGATGAAAATTATGAATGATGAAAAATACCATGTTTTTGCTACCCAAAAAATCAAGTACCTTTAAATTAGTGTCATCATTCAAAGGTTGAGGAGAGACACAATAGGGTTTTTTTAAAGGACCCTAGGAAAAATCCCTATGTAATTTCTGGTGAATATTGAAAAACCAATTACAAATTGAAGGTAAATCAAAGGGAAAGTAGTTTTGTTGGGAAGGTGAATCATATGAGCCATTTATTTAGAGTCTAGATGATGGACTTCAAAGAGTGTCTAGTCTTAGAAGACACCATCCATAGGCTCTAGACATCATCCATAGGTGATGGACATCATCTATAGGCTCTAGACATCATTCCCCCATACTAGACACCTTCCATGGGCTCAAGATGATGTTCATTAGGCTTGGATAGTGTCTACCAGGTCTAGATGGCATCCACTAGGTTTGGATGGTGTCTACTTAGTGTGAACAACATCCACCAAGTTTTGGATGGCATTCACCAGGTATGGATGACATCCACCAAGTTTAGATGGCATTAATTGGGTCTGAACAACATCCACTACGTCTAGATGCTATTCACATCATTCACTAAGATTGGACAACATCTAGAGGGTAGGGATGGCATCCAAAGCTTATAGATGCCATCTGGAGAGCGTGGATGCCATTCAGTCCTAGTGGATGTCATCCAACCCTGTTGGACACTATCTAGACTAGGTGGGTAGAATCCAACCCATGTGAATGCTA
This sequence comes from Torreya grandis, assembly GCA_037957365.1. Lineage (NCBI taxonomy): Eukaryota > Viridiplantae > Streptophyta > Pinopsida > Cupressales > Taxaceae > Torreya > Torreya grandis. Next base: position 1,189,508 of record JARHVA010003366.1, read on the forward strand.
TCTAGTCCCAATATATGCTATCTAGCCCTAGTAGATGATACCCAACCTCGATGGATGGTTTCCTCATCTAATGGACATCATCCAAACCTAGTAGATGCCATCCAAACTAAGTGTATGGTGTCTAGGCCTGGTGGATGATGTCCAAGACCAATGGATGGTGTCCAAACTTGGTGGACACTGTCTAAAGTCTATCGATGGCATCTATTGGGAGTAGATGGCCTCTATGCTTGGTGGATAGTGTCTAGATGATGTATGTGGCATCCAAACCCCATTGGGGGAGTGTTTGAACCCTACATATATCCATTACCCCATTTATTTTATTCATTTCTCTCATATGCCCAAACCTCCTTTGTCCTCTCAACCTCTGCCATTTATTCTCATTTTTAAATTCCAATTGCTTCTAATCCCATATCCTTTGCACCTTTTCAAATTTTTTAAATAAAAAAATTTAATTTTACCTAAAATATTAAGGCTTCTGGAAGATCCAAAAACTTACAATGATTGGATTGACTAGTGTTTTTTGAGAGACCTGATTTATACACCTCACTATGAGATAGACATCAATTTATTGAACATTCTCATCTCTAGTTACAAACCCTCCATTGGAGATTTTTCTATTAGCCTCAACTCTTAGATTGTTACTTTTGGCATCATTCCTTCAGATATCGAGAGATTGTCAGGACTAACACAGAGAAATGTGGAGCATGTGACCACAAAAGTTGTTTTGTCTAACAAAGATAAAATTTATCTAGAAAATCACTTGGCTTTAAATACATCCACCTCGACAATTAATCTTTATGTTATTTTTATTAATTAATATTCAATGTTTTATGTATGAAGTTTGAAATTAAATGTCTCAATTAAGGATTGTAAATATTTTTCTCTTCTATTATAGGCACCCCTAATCATTCGAGAAGGGGTCTTTTTATTTAGAATATAACAAACCCATATCTAGAATCCCTCGTTGAGTTTTTCCAAGTGAGAATTATTTTACAAGGAAGACTTGCAGACATCCCCTTCTAGGCTATAGCATACACTATCCATTTTATTGGAGGATAAAAATTCAATTAGTGTACATTCATTTCCAACAAGATAAGAAAAAAATTGGATTGTGCCTTTCAAATTGATAGTTACAATTTTTTTGTTTTTAATTATATTTTAGGTTTATACTATGAGGTGTACCATGAGATGAGGGGAACAACTGTTCCCATCATATTTCATGAAAATATGAAATCTAATTCAGTGGCCCTTGAAGATTTAGAGGTAAGTTTTAAATTTTAAATGTACTTCTAAGTCATTAAATTATTATGTTATTAGCTTTGTTACAATTCAAATATAAAATTAATTATGTGTGCTTCCTTGTTATAGAAAAGAGAATCTGTGTCTCAATCCAGAAGAGAAGCTGCACTAAATAAATACCATCACATCAAGGGCTCTGTGGATTATTAGTTTGATATAGGTGATGATACATATTATATTATGGTGACACCATTGATAAGGCATAATAATATATGGATATGTATTTCACCTACTACTGCATGTCGATAATGCCCCTTAGGCACATCCCTTATCTTAAATCCAGGTTTTAAATTTTTTAAAGTTTATTGAAATTTGATGTAACAAAAAAAATATATAATTATTAATGTTTCATGTTATTTCACAATGGCATCCGGCATTGGTAACATTGCCCATCATCTTGTGCAACATTTACCTCCCGTGCAAGGTATTTGACTTCATGTTTCCAATTACATTATTTTTTATTACATGAAATTCAATATGTTAAATTGAATTTTTGATTGTATGAGAATTTGAGTGTTTCATAGAAATTGAATGTTCGAATTTTATTCCAACACATACACCACATAAAAACATATTGGCATCTCAAAGTATGGATCATAAGTCTAATGTCTTGGACATTTAGGTTAACTTCAATTTAATTTTGATGAAGTTTATTTGTCGATTAGTGATGGCATTTCATATTGCAAGGCAAAATCTTATGATAAGTACTATGCCAGCTCCTCCCCCTCCCCATGCTATACAAAAGAGGGGGAAGAAGTTACCAATGCCAATAGGAAGTAGGGGAATGAATTTGCATATAACAACCTTAGAGTTCCCTAGTTTTTTATGGGTGGAGTGTCTGGTGGCTCCATAACACTTTTGTAGAACATTGATCTTGATGATTATTTCCTTGAGGGCATCAATTCCATGCCTACTAATAAATTTGTTGTGCATAATATTATTCTAGGATCTCAATTCTAGGCTCCAAAAAAATAGTTGATCATTGTTCTTCTAGTTCACCACCTGAACCAGGCAATGTTGAGGAGCAATCTCTTGACAAATTGACATCATTTATATTGAATAATCTTGTTATATATAATTATTTTGCTTTGTTAGATGACATTGTATATACTTATTTTAATGTTTTAAAATAGTGGGAGATTGGAGAAAAGGTTTTGGTATAATAAATTAATGAGTGTTATCATAACCATTCTTAAATATATTTTTTATATTCTTTAGTTCAAAATGATTAGTTCAAAGTTGATGTGTAGTGAATCAAGCTGAATCAGGATCCATTTCTGTGGTAAATCCCTACAATGATAAGATTTTAGAGATCATGATTAATAGATTGGAAAATTTGAATACAAAGGCATAGGCTTACAAAAAATGGTCAAGAAACCAAAATGTTTGCCACCTTTCAAATGTAGAGAGGGATAAAACTTTGGTAAGTAATTACTTATCCATTTTTATTGTATTTTTGTAATTTTTATCTAACCAAGTTTATTTTCTAAATTGTAGTCAAAATATGATAACCTCAATAATGAAGCACAAGTATTGATTACTCATATAGAAAAGGTGCAGAAAATCTTAAATGTAGCAATTGTATTTTAAAAAAAACTTGTACTTGTCAACAAATAGAATAACACTTTGATGAGGATAATCAAAGAGCATGGAATGGATCCAGATGTTCTTCTCAAGGAAAAAATAGATGTGGATCCCTCTATCCTATTGGCATGAGATGTAGTGCATGAAGAAAGATCAATAGTTGCAAACATTAATATTGTACCTGAGGATCTTGTTAGAGAAGGTGTTTTACATTTGGATTTAAGGAAGGGGGAAGATGAATTAGGAAGATCCACATCTGAACAACAAACTAGAACTCATGTGGCATTGGAATAATATATATTTAGTTCATATATCTCTATTTAATAAAAATGGGTCAAGAAATTTATAATTGATGTTTTTATATATGTTATGTTGAAACTTGAAACTTAATATTATAAATTGAAGTTTGCAAATTTAAATATAAATATTTACTTGTATTTATTATGGGCATTTTATCCATGACAAGTTAATTATTTACATATTTATATATGTTATGTTGAAAATGGAAAGTTTATATTGTAATTTAAAGTTTTCAAGATTAAATTTAAGTCTTTATTTCTATTTTATTTTGGGCATTTTGTCCATGTCAAGTTAATTTTATGCATATTTATATATGTTATGTTGAAACTGAAATGTTTATATTGTAAATAAAAGTTTGCAAGATTAAATTTAAGTCTCTTTTTCTATTTTATTCCATGTATTTTATTCATTATGAGTTTATTTTGTGTATTTTTATATATGTTATATTGAAACTATAAAGTTTATATTGTAAATTAAAGTTTAAATTTTAAATATAAGTCTCATTCTATTTAATTCTATGCATATTTATATATGTTATGTTGAAATTGGAAAGTTTATATTGTAAATTGAAGTTTGGAAGATTAAAGTTAAGTGTGTTTCTATTTTATTTCATGCATATTATCCGTTATGAGTTTATTCTATGTATTTTTATATATGTTATATTGAAACTATAAAGTTTATATTATAAGTTAAAGTTTGAAAGTTTAAATATTTCTTTGTTCTATTAATTTTAGATATTTATTAGTTAAGATGTATAGTAATAATATCATAATTCATTGTTGTATAATATTGAAAACCACATGAAATGATGAAACAATAAAGTCATGTTTAACAAAGTTAAATTTTAAATAATTGAAATATAGCACAACTATTTTAAAATAATGGAATATCATAATTTATTAATTCTTACAATTTACATAATATAAAATATTCAAATATTTTTGATACAAATAATAATATAAAGATCAATTAGAAAATTGAAATTTGAAGGTTACATACTAATATTTAGGTAGCTAAAACAGTTATTGAGTAGCACGTTCTTCATAATTGTATTTTGTATGTATTATATCCTATGCAAATAGAGTTTCAATATCTAGATTATATATGTCATTTGTTGTATTGGTCACTCCTCTTCTTTGACTAAGTGAATCCTAAATTTGAAGTGTTATATCATAAATGAATGCATCCATTGGATAACGTGAAACATAAAATCTCAAACATGTGTTTAGATTTATATCCAATCTATTATGAAGTTTTGATTTAATAAAATATAATGTACTAAATACTCTTTTATCTTCCAAAAATCTCAAAATCATTATTTGGAAAAGTTCATACAATCAAAAATATTTATTTATATATCCCTGTAGCACAGTACCATGATACAATTTTTTCCATAGCCTTGTAATAGAAGCATTTTTAGTTGACTCATTTAGACACTTCTATTGATCAATCTTTGTGAATCCAAAATGGATAGACTATGTTGTCAACAAATATTTTCACAAAATACCTTGAATTTCAACTCCATTGATAGCACAAACTTTGAAAATGTCTAATAGGAGTTTCCATGTATCTAAAAAATAAATTACTTATTTGTTCTTTACCATCCTTAGCTCTCCAAAATATGGGATTCACCACTGCCATGACTTCAATTAACTCATCCATTTGAGCATTCTCCAATTTTCATAATCAAGATATCCTTTATCTTTCTCAATTTTATTTGTGTTTCTATTATCATAGTTTTATAAATAATACATGTTATAGGGACTTCTTTAAATTTTGAACCTATACAATCAACTCATTTTTGGAATGTGTGAAATGGTATTTTCTTTCCATTCATGAAGATACAAATATGATCATGAATATTGAATTTTAAATAGGCTTTTGGATTCGTAATATCTATTAAAATTTTCCAACTAAAAAAAATAGGAAGCTTAAAACTATTTTGGCTTGAGTACAAGACACTAGAGATTGACAAACCCATTTTTTTAAATATATGAAGTCTACAATATATATCAATCTCTCTTGAGCATGTTTCATCAAACAATTTATTTCATTCAACATTGAGAGAATACCATATAGTGTCAAAAGTGTTTCAAAATATGTTAAATGGTACAACATATCCTTTGCCTTGTTGACTTCCATTTAGTATTTAAACATGAAACCTACTAATGATAGATATTCTTCAAAAATTATGCATGTAGGCTCAATGAAAATCCATCTTGTATCATTATCTTTTAAAAGATTTTTACCATAAATAACACCACTTGCTAATTTTTAAAAATCTAAAAAAAATTTAGACTGTTAGACATATAAGCATTTAAATCATGGATAAGTTCCTCTGCTTTTACAACATTTTCAAATGTACTTACAATTTTGTATGCAAGATTCATTCTATGGGCCATTCAATGAATTGAAATCATATATGGGGTAACTAATGTCTATATTCAAAGACACAAACCATTTTTTTTACCTTGCATCCCTTCTACACCATCAACTCTAACACATACTAGTTTTGTAGCTATAGCATAATCATCCATCCCAATAATATCCTTCAAATTAAATATAACTAACTTGTAAAGGTTTTTTACATTGCAATTTTCAACCATTTTATGTATAGATAATAGATGAGGTGTCCTTACATTGTTCTCAAAAGTGTAAACATGGATACAAATCCATGTTGTGTTGTCAACTGTAGTGACCTCATCAATTGACATCGATATAAAACTTGCATTTTTAACCTTTTTTTTTCAAATATTCCTTCTCAATCATCGCAAGACATTTTGCCATGTTCTAAGCATTGGAATCTAACCAGTGTGATTGTGGAATGTTATGAAAATCATTATGTTGAAACATATTTTTATAATCTAAAAAGTCATATATAGGTCTACCTTTTTTGAGAATATGATAGATCATTGAGAACTGTGTATTTTTGTACGTTGATTTGACTAGATACATTTTCCTATTTGAGTTATAATTGTTCCTCCTTTCTCAACAAAATGTCACATATATTTTTAATTTTTTCATACTCTACTATGTATCTGACATGCATGCATTCATTAGCATCTTTCCATCTATGAGTCTTTTAAATTTGTTCATATTTTTTAATAGACACATAAACTTCACCATAATATTTTTTGATTGTATCTAGCTCAAGTTGCATTTTTTGGTCCTTTCCTAATTTAAAAGAACATATTGTGCATTTACATTTAGTTGGGGTATCAAAAATATTTTTTGGCTCTACTAGTTCAATGATTTTTTTTTTGTTGTCCAGTCAAACTTAAAATACCTTCCAATTATCCATTTGGTTCTCTTTCTTCACATAGATTTATGAGTAATTTGATTTATTTTATTGATCTCATCATCTAGAATGTCCTCAAGTCTTCTATTCATTGACAAAAAATGGAGATTTTTATTTTCCATAGTTTTTGTTTCATGAGATGTAGAAGTTTCTTTAAATGTTTGTATCATATCATATGGTTTGTCATTCACAACAGCCACGCCATATTTAAGTATGTGTTCAAGTGGTGACATGTCATCATCAATAATATATTCAAATGGTGAAGTAATATTGTGATTAATTATTTCATTTGAAAAACCACATTCAATGGAGGGATCTGCATGTGTAAATATTTTCCTATTATCCTTCAAATGCTAAATAATAGTTATTACAATTAAATAAATAAATGTGACAAATCATTAAGTACCTATATTTTTCATGGGTGCAGGTTGACTTAGATTGGTTGTTCTTGTTAGCTTCCAAAAATAAGACAATATGCTCTTTGTCATTGATAATTTGCTTAATTTCTTACCTTTATCACTAGATCAACTTGTAGACCTTTTTTTGGTAGAAAATTTATGGCATGCCACTTTGGTACTTTGTAGTCAATCATCATTTCTATGTGCCCACTGGTCAAAATCTTTGCAGATGCCAAACACAGCCAAGTACTTCTATTCTTCACCCAACACTTGTAAATGTCACCCAATCCCTGTAGATGTCATCCATTCTTCCTACTCACCACAAAAATCTTGTGGACAACATCTAGACCCTATAGACATTGTCCAATTTATTTGGTCATCTTTCATATCTAATAGATGATGTCTAGAGTCTATGGATGTCATCCATATTATTTGGTCATCATTTAGACCATGTGGATGGCCTACAAACCTTGTGGATGCCATTCAAGCTATTTGGTCATCATCTAGAGCCTATGGAAGGCATCTATAACCTATGGACACCATCTACATGGTCTAGTTTTTGTCTATCCTCGATGGATGGTATTCAGACCCTGTGGATGTCTATCCTTGATGGATGGTTTTTTCACCATCCAACCCTGGTGAATGGTGTCCAAGCCCTATGGATGGTGCCCAGGTAGCCTGGTCACTATCAAAACTCTATGGATGATGTCAAGATCATGTGGATGGTGTCTAGGTAGCTTAGCCATCATCTAGACTATGTGGATAATGTATAGACTGTAAAGATGCCATCCAAGATATTTGGATGCCATCCACACTCTATGGATGCCATCCAAGGCTTGTAGATGACATCCATGTCATGTGGATGTCATCTAGTCTATTTGGTCACCATCCAGACTTCATAGGTTGTGTATAGGCCCTGTGGATGCTGAATGCTATGTATAGATGCCATCTGGACCCTTTAGATGATGCTCAAACCTTATGAATGCCTTCTAGGTCTGTTCATTATCTATGGCCTATTGTCTCTACCTTGTCATTAAGTCCATGTAGTCGTTCGTGGAGGGGTTAAATTTATGATCTCAATCATCTATGAAATATATTAGACTAAGATATTCTATATCTAGTGTATAATAGATGTTGGAAAAATAGTGCATAATGTCCTTCTATGGTATGGCAATTTATAGTCAAAATTATGGAATTAATTGTCAATGGTAGGTGAGTCAAACTCTAAATTATATATATAACCCATTTTTTTTAATGATTTAGTGCTCTTTCTGTGTCTCAAAAAATAGCCAAATCCATATTTTAGAAAATGTAATATTCATTAATTAACTAAGATTCACCACTAAAAAAAATTTGAGAGATAATGCCTTGATTGTAGTAAAACCTTGAACATCAACCAAACTTGGAATATAATCACTTTTATTATTTATCAATCATGAGTGTTAAAGGATGTTTGGACTAATACCAATTGAATTAAAAGCTACAAAATCTTTTCATCCCTTTCTTTGGACTGGTTGTTTTGTTACCCAGGGGAAAACCCTGAACACCAACCAAAATTAGAGTATTAACATTCTCCTTATTTGTAGTTAACAAATGTAGGATGATGTTATGACTAAAAATTTAATTCATATGTTACAAAAGCATTTCAACCTTTCAAATGGACTATTTTCCATGTTCATGAAGAAATAAGCGTGTTTTACGAATTAATTGATATGTTTGAGATGTAGTTGTTTGTTTCCTATTTTATACTTTTTCAAATTTATGAATGCATTTCTTGATGTTGTCATTTAGTTGATACACAGAATGGTTCTAATCTTAGAATTAGTTTTATGAATTAATTTTCATGAAGTTGTTATTTATTTGATACAAGGGAATGATTTTTACCTTGGAGTTGTACTTAGTATGAGACAACATGAAAAAAAAGTTAGGACTAGGAAATCAATTAACAAGTGGATGCCATGAGAGCTGATTTGATTATGACATGACTCAAGGAACAAGACATTGAGGTCCTAGAGTCTATATTGTATATTTCATTCATCCATGATGCCAATATATTGACACATAACAATTACATCAGGGTTAATAACATACAAAAACACCATACATAGGGTAGCATTTGGATTTACATGATCAACACCAATTTCAAATGGATTCATAGCTTGTAAGGTGATAACATATTTGATATGGACATTTTCTATTGTCAATGATGGATGAGGATGTCATGAGTGTTGATATGATTGCAACAAGGCTCCACATCTCATATGAAATTTGAATCAATGATGTAATGCCACTGATATTAGGATCATACATTGAGGTCTCAAATTATATCTTATGTCCCCCATTCATTCATGTTACCAATATATTGAAATGTGAAAATAAAAAATTACATCCCTTCCAATGTTCCTTACACCATTGGGGCAACTGCTAGTTATTCCTTACATGGAATTTTGTACGCACCTCACACTTTATTCATGTGCACTAAAATAATCTAAAAATCAGTAGTTTAGAAAGCACATGGAAATACATTACCTATTCATGCCCATATTTAACATACTAGTAGTTACCTCGATGCTATAAGGAACACTAGGGGATTTGTCTTTATGTTTAATTCTTTTTTTATTAATTGTTTATAAGTGTGAAATACGTGAGTATTATTAAAGACTGAAACACGTTTTGTGAAATGATTTTTTGAATGGATTTTCCCTTTCATACCACTTTTTCATTGCTCAAGCGCTTCATGAAATAAAATGTCTTCTCCCTATGGAATGCATTGCGATGCTGTATGAATGAATACACAATCTCATTATATACCATCACCTCCAATAGAACTATATGATTATTGTTGCTTACCATTATGTGCACAAAAGGTGAGATAGGATCAGTGGTCATGGTTTTCAAATGAAGTATGAATACCAATTTACACTCTTTCACTTTACAAAACCATGCTTTACCAAAATAGAAAATCATAACTTGTATGTTATATATTATATTAATACTATGATATTATGCTAATGTACAATATTATATTATAATATTAATTATTTCTTATTTTTTAATATAGTTATTATGAAAAATAATTTTGTAAGAGATATAACATAACAACCTCAAATACCCTATCATTGCCCCTCACCATCACCACCCAAGTCACCCTGATTTATTTCATCACTCTCATGCTTTGTATGGCATTTCCCTTCTCCAACACTTCACTATTGTGCATGCTCACTATGAGTCATAATGCCTCCTCCTGGCAGATAAAATTGTCCTATGAAAGATTACACAACCTCATTTTATACCATTACCTCTGATAAAAATTTCAGTGTATGGTTGCTTGCTTCATGCATAAAATGTGATACGAATCAATGACTATGAGGTATAACTACATATTTACTCTTTTTTACTTTAAAAAATTCTACTGTATAAAAAAACAAAAATACACCCCTTCCAATGAAATGAAATGTCTCCTCCCCACACAACTCATTGCCACACCATATGAATGAACACACATCCTCATTTTTTACCATCCCCTCAGTTAAAAATATCATTTTATTATTTATTAATGATTTGTGCACAAAAGATGAGATAGGGTCAGTGGTGATGAGTTCAAGTGCAATACAATTAGTAAATTACACTTTTGATTTATGAAACCCCACTTGACCAAAATATGAAATCATATCCCTTCTCACATAAATTGTACATTTTGAAATCATATCCCTTCTCACATAAATTGTACATTTTGAACGACTAATGAGATATTTATTGCTTCATAAAATCAGCCACTCTATAGTCTTTATACAATGTGGAGAGATTATTAAAATGAATATTTGATTATTATTAATTAACACTTCATACACACAAGGTAAAATGAGGTTAGCAATCATAGTTTTGAGTGAGATATGACTTCTGATTTACATTCATTCACTTTACAAAACCTCATTTTATTAAAACTGAAACAATTAACAAGAATACTTCTATAAATAATGATATATAATATTATTATACTATATTTATATATAATAAAATAATAATATTATATTAATATATAATACAATATAGAATATATATTAATATTATATAACTAAAATACATATTATTAATAATATATAGAATTCTCTATCTAAAAACTGATACTACCTTCCATGCTTCACCTATGATGATAGGTGCCATTGTTTTATTGGTCTTTAAATGCAGGCCACCCGTCCTTTTGGTATCATCATGATAGATGCCTTAGCTAGGTCGCATGGTTAAATTGTTTTGTGTTGGCACTAAATACAACCAACAGGTATCTCCCAAGACCGACTCACATTGCTAGTGGGCTTCCATCCCATTTATATTGTGACATTGAACGAAAAGAAGTAAATCACAACAGAGGGAAGGCATCACCTTGGATCATATTTCAATGTCAAGAGTGATTTACAACATGGATGTTTTCTCCATAATAAATTTATAGACTTCATTTTTTTCTATTCCCTTTGATACATAAATGGCTAGAATAATAACCCGGTCATCCTCAGTTTCTCGAGAAAGGTATGCTAACATGGTTTTATCATGAAAAACAATGTCCAGGCCTTCAATTTGTACTATGTACAACTTATTTCTATTGAATACAATGAAACAATTATTTAGAAATGAGACTAACCAAATGTGAGGTTCCCATCAACCTGTGCATTTGTAGAAAGTGACGCCATGGTATTAAGAAATTCATGACCTCAGCCCTCGTCTATATTTATTCACGTACAATTATCCGGCCAACAATCCATCTTAGTTGGGGAGGGAAAGGAGTATGAAGGGACTCAATAGAACCAAAGTGAAGCAGAAGCAAAAGCAGGCCAAGGTTATGCACATAAACTATATATCACCCAGGCTGCCATTGAGCCAAAGTTGGGATATGGTGGATAAACAAATCAGGGTAATAATGTAACAAGAGGATTAAAATCTGATGACTCAATACAAGGTCCAATGAGTGGGACATGAACATAGGCTTTAGAGCATGCTAAAGAAAGTAGAAAGAGTCCAGTTATTTCTATGATGTCTCCAAGGGAAGATGAAAAAGCTTTGTCTAAGGTGATCACTGATAGAGTTAGAAAACTGTCAATCTATAAAGAATAGTATTATAGGTAGCTTTTATGGGGGTTACTAAAAAATCTCCTATAAGAACTGATACAACCATGGGTGCCTCTCAAATCCCTGCCGAGAGTCCTTCAAGTAATGCTTCTAGAGGGAAAGGTATTATGGTCTATGTTACTATGGTCTATGCTACTGAAGTTGTGGGTTCATTTGTTTTGAGGAAACAAGGAGAAGATAGAAAGGTTTATCCATATTCACAGAAACAAGGTATAGGTTGATGCTTCACATTCTAAGCATTTTGTATTTTCGTCGTTTGTGATGTTGTTATCATTGACCACGAAGAGATTGGACTTTCCAAAACCATCTCCACAAATCTATGTCGGTTGCCTTTAGGAGATAGAACAAGAATCTTGTAATTCAGGATTTGATAATAACCTTGTTTGAAGGCTCCAGATGAAGGGTAAAATCCTAACATACATCAATGCAAAGGATGGACCTTTACACGCATCGTTTCCTGAATGGGAAAAAGAAACTTTAGATAAACATGTCCTATCTGATCGAGCTTCCACATGACGGTCAGGGAACATACTAGTGATGATTTCTTTAGCTTTTATGGTCACGTTGATATTGATTCATAGGAGATATTATATGTTGTATTAAAAGTTTCTATTAACAATTTAAATTAGATACATTTTTTTTGGGTGAGTTTTTTAAAATGAGAAATATAATTTTTTTATAATTCATAAAAATAGATTTTGAGATTTTGGAAATGTTATGCACAAGTTTTTATTTCAATATTTCAAATCAACATTTATGATGTATCATTAAGGAAAAGAATTTAAATTTTTAATATTTTTACTTTTTAATATTATTCTCGAGACACTTATACCATATTGAATTGTGACATTAGTAAAATAGGTACCTCGAAAATGATATCCATCAACATATTTTACTTAGATTTCTCTAAGATATGTATGCTAGTAAAACTTGCCACCACATAAAGTAAAAGTAAATACTTATTATTCATAAAAACTGTATACATGTCATTTCCAAAACCTTAAAAAATAAAAATAGCAACATATTATTAACCAAAAATAACAATATATTATAAAATATCTATAAAAATATTAGTATATGTTTGTATGTGTAGAAACGTATAAATATGATGTATAACATATGCCAAGTTCAATGAGTTTTTCTATAAAATTGATGAGTTAATATTAAAATGTACTTTTGATAGTATATCATAACAATTTCTCTACAAATTATGAATATTTAAGACTATTTTATTTATATGGTTACATTTCAAAGGTTGTTGTTGTTGTTGTTGTTATGTATCGATGAGATGTGGGTGGGTTGGTAAAGTAATTTGGTTGCTACAAGAACCACCCATGGTATTGGAGGTCGGTTGTGGCCGATCATTGGTATTTTGGGTTAATTATCGTTGTTGATGATATTCTTGGACCAATTACAACTATTTGTTGATATTCTCATGCCGGTTATAGCCATTGTTGGTAATTCTAGTACTTGTATACTTGGAGATCTAGGCTGCCGATTGTGTCCCAGACTAGTTGGAGCTCCAGTCAAAAATCATATAAGGTAAGGATCCCACCAAAACCATATCCATAAAAAAATTTTATTAAAAATGTGTAATAATATAATAAATTAAATCTAAAGTATTCACAGACCACGGTTTAAATATTTTTATTGGCTTCTTAATTCATGGGGATTGGGCCCCCGATTTGTACCCTACAATCAGTTATAGTTTCGATAAAAAACTAGAATCAATTAAAAAAATATATAATAAATTAAATGAAATATATTTTTTATTTTTATGGATATCATATAAATGGTGTTCTTATACATATTATGAAAGGTAATACTAAATATTCACATCCCCAAAAAATTGTTTGATGATTATAGGTGACCATAAAATTTAAAACTTATCTTCTAGTTTCTTTTTTTATTAGCAAAGTTTTTTGGTGTGTAATGTCTTATAAATCATCATTGTTTGACAATTTTCACATTGATAATAATTGTGATAAAAATATGACTTAATAAAACATTACATGTAATAATTTTTTTTATTAATATGGAAATATTTATAGGATGAGAAGGTCAAAGTAGTTGATTAAATTCATTGTTCTTCTCCCTTACTAACAAATACTTACTAGTATTTGTGTTTTAAGTAGGTCTCATTACTTTATAATTATTACTTAATAAATATGGAGAAATACATATCTTAATGTTAATGACCATGCATGGAGGTTATCTTAAGATGCCTAAAAAACACACAAATAAAATATATTACAAAAATAAAAATTCTATAAAAATAAATAATAATTAAAATTGTTTATGAAAACCTTTCACTACTTAATGCAATTATCATATACATATGATAAATAGATATATATATCATTTAATATTTAGTATATTTCAATTTTTAGCTGTGTGTTCCCAGTAATAAAAAATGAATTTGTCTTAGCCCATCCAAGAACTTCAAATCTGTCAAAGAAATGTAACTTAAAAATTAAGATGTCAAAAAAAATATTATAAGTTATTTAACATTATAAAAGCATAAATATTTATTTTTAAATTTATAAATACTTATTAAAAATTTAAAAATAAAGGTTGTATTAAAAAATGGATGTCAAATAATTTATAACCCCACCTCACTATTAGTCAAGTCCCTCCAGGTTGTGAATCAAAAAAAAAAAAAAAACATAAACTATGAAAAATTCCAATTCTTATGCACAACCTGATTTGATGACAAGTGTTTTAGAATTAATTTTGAATGGAAATTGCCTCTCAATTTTTTGTACAACTAGTTATGTGGCACTTCATTTATTGTATCCCTCTTCCCAATTTATGGTGAGTCATTACACAAATGAAAAATGAATAATAATTATCCTAACATTCTCCCTGTGTATTTTTGGTATTGTGCTTTGGAATGAAACCTTGAAACAGTTCATGGTCATGCTTTAAAGTAATGGCTGGATGCGTATTGTTTTCCGTAAATTTTTGATCATTTTATATCATGGACTAGAGATCAGTGTTGAGTATTAACCTTCATTCATTTTCCTTCAACTAAATCTGAAGCATGACATTGGATAAAATTGAACAAGACACCCTCAAACCTGTGGTAGGTGAATCTCTTTGCTTTACTGGTGACTTTAAGATTTTTTCAACTATATATCTTTTTATGAGTTTTTAATTTTATAATTTAAATTAGGTTTTATTTTTCAACACAATTTTAAGATTTATATTTTACACAGAGTCTTCACACTACACCAGAATTAAAGAAGTAAAATATTTTTTCCAAATTTTATTGTTATTCATGATGTCTTGCTGTTAAAAAAAAGTAGTATAGTGGGACGTGGCTAGCTAGATATTAGTTGAGACTAGTATAGATAAGGATAATTTTGAATCTTTACTTAGGCAATGAAGTTTATCGATGTTTAATTTAACTGATCTTACTTTTTAGTTATTCATGCCATGTGTCTATCAGAATTCATAATTTTAAACAAGTGTTTTTTTTTTAAAAGCTAATGAATCCGATGAATTTAATGAGGTTTTCTTTCTATGTTTACTTGTGATTTAAGATTGTGTTTTAAGAATTTTTATTAATTTCTAGAGTTTAAATTTGTTAAACCTTATTATCAAAATTGATGAAATCAATAATTTAATAATATCCAATTTTGAAATAGTATTATCTGCAAGTTAAGTGCAATGGCTAATAATGTCTATATCTAAAGTAGTATTATCTGCAAATGAAGTGAACTGTGGTGCATTTTTAGTGAAATAATTGGAGGAAGAGATAAAAATGGGAGCAAGCATTATTAAATTGTAGTTGTCCTTGTGGGAACTAAGCTCTGGACACACATACGTATTATATATACACATGGGTGTTGCATGTGCATGTGTGTGCACGGGTGTATTGTAGTCTCAAATTAAAAAAATGCAAGAAGAAGAATAAATCATAGATATTTTGATGGATTTAATGTATAAAGTGTCTCATAATTGATTGGAGTGAGATTATCCTAATTTAGATTATTATATGTTCAATAATCTCTCATTTTAAAAAGATGTTTTTAATTTTTATAAAATATTTACTTGATATATTCTTATCATGTGAAGTAAAAATATTTGTAAAAATTTTCATCATAAAAGCGCTAATCAAATATGTACTCTTCAAATTTAAATTTAGATTAGCCATTCAATTTTGATCACTATTTCCCTTAAAAGGGATATGCTAAAAAGAATTTGCAAAATATAGTATTGAAAATCACAATAATAATAGAGACATATTAATAATTACAAGAGAGTTTTCAATTATTAAAAATAATCTATTAATAATGAAAAGGGAGTTTTCAATTATTAAAAAAATAATAGAGAAAGCTTTAAAATATCATTATTTTTATTCCCAGAGGGAATTATAACATTTTATTTTATTCCCAGAGGGAATTATAGATCTAAGTTGATTTGAATATTAATTGTTGTGCTATGATTGGAGAAAATATTTGGGATGTTATTGGTGCCCCCTCTTTATTCGAAGCAAATATTGAATGCAAATGGTAGGGTAGGGGATTGTGAGATATCCGGTTGTGCAGGTGAGTTAAATGTAAGAATTTTATGATATTAAAATTTGAGGGAGAGTTAAATACAATTAAACTTGGTTAGTGGTAGGATGGGAAAACATGGCTTATGATATCACCAAAGTTAGTAGGAGAATTGGAAACCTTCTAAAGTACTTGGCATTGAATCTTAACTTGATGTAATGCATGATTGAGATGGAGGTAATTAGAAAAATTCATTTTAATTTCACTCTTTGTATTTCTTCGATTCTCTTACTATTTTTCATTTGTGTTGTGGGAAAAATATCAACAAAGAAACTAGGATTTTTTTTTTTAATATAGTAATCGGGTTCATATCTGTGACCTACTTTTATTTCTATTTGGATTATGTGTAACATATAGGTAGTATTATTAGTTTTTACATGCTCATAAACTAGGTCTACTCTTTTACTAGGTAAGAATTTTACCTTAGGGCTTTGGTTTTTTTTTCAACAGAGGTATTAGTAATATAAGAAGGGTGGAGTTGACTACTAGTTCAGTAAGGAAAATAGTAACAAATGATTATAGGGTTCTTGTTCAGTGAATTATTTAATTTTTTGGTTGAAGTGAAGTAGGCTATTTAAGGTTTGAGGCCATTAGTGTTATTGATTTTAACTTCATTGTTTCTAGGTATGCAGAGAGGAGATTGTTGAGGCTTGGCTCTGCTAATATATCATGTTCATATCCGTGACCTAATTTTATTTATATTTGGATTATGTTTAATAGCTAGGTAATATTATTGACTTATATATGCTTGTAGACTAGGTCTGGTCTTTTACTAGGTAAGAATTTTACCATGCAACTTTGTTTTTTTTACAAAGATATTGGTAATATAGAAAGGGTAGAGTAGACTACTAGCTTTAAAAGTAAGACAAATAGTAATAAGGATTTTTAGGGTTCTTGTTTAGTGAATGGTTTAATTTATTAGCTTGAGTGAAGTAGGCTATTTATGGTTTGAGGCAATTAGTGTCATTGATTTTAATTTCATTATTTTTGGGTATGTAGAGAGGAGACTACTAGAGCCTGATTTTTACTTACTAGGCATTTATGGTATTGGATGTTGTTACAATTTGTGTGGATTGGATTTATTTTTGAGGTAAGGCAATCTAGAGCTTTTAAGATATGCCTTATAACTTTAAAATGTGTTTTGATAGGCTAGGATATAGACAAAACTTTGAAGCAACTAATTTTCATTGGTAAAAAAAAAGTATTTGAAAATCTTGCTTATAAAAAAAAGCTTAGAAACAAAAAAATGGATCAGATTTGGACAAATATGATTGCAAATGACCAAAAAAACAAAAAACAAACTATTTATACATTGAATGGAAACTATATTCACGAAGTTTAGGATCCTACATCTATATCACTTTCTAAACCAAATAACATGATCATGTGCTTTGCATGCTGAAAGTAATTAAATTAAAATGGATAATAGTAATTATCTCAAACCCTAGACAACATCTTTCACTTCAGAAACAAAAAAAAGTTAATCTCTTTAGTGAATAGGATCCCTAAAAAGGCTTTTGTTATAATTTTTCTTACTTACAAAATCATTATTCAATTTACTAAGAGGATTTTCATGGCAATGACTAGACATGAGAAGAGATAAATTCTTGTTACTAAGTATTTTGGTTACAACTTGCACTATTATAATACGTAGAGGCTTTGTAAAATTATAAGTATTGGTGTAGGATGAATAACTTATGTATGCACGTATTCATGCATGCATACATGCATGCACATGTGTGTATATATATAGTAAAATTCTTACCTAGTAAAAGAGTAGACCTTGTTTACGAGCATATAAAATTCATTAATATTACCTAGATGTAAAAAATAATCTAGCTAGAAGGAAAAATAGGTCATAGATACATACCTAATACTGTAACAAAATCATGCCCCAATAGTTTCCTCTCTGCATACACAAAAATAATGAAATTAAAATCAATGACACTAATTACCTAAAAACCTAAATATCCTACTTCACTCATGCTAAAAAATTAAAACCTTCATTTAACAAGAACCCTAAAATCCTTTATTACTATTTTCCTTACTTGTTGAAATAGTAGTCAACTCCACCCTTTTTATATTACCAATACCTCTAACCATGCAAAAAATAAATCTTAGCAGTAAAATTCTTACCCAACAAAAGAGTATACCTAGTCTACGATCATATAAAATGTAATAATACTACATAGAGGTTACACATAATCCAAACAGAAAGAAAAATAGGTCATGTATGTGAACTCTATTACTATGAAAACCCTAACTTCTTTACCAATGCTTCACCCAAAACACAAACGAAAAATAGTAAAAGAGTTAATGAATTACAAATCTTCAATTGTCTCTCCTCTAAATGCATAGAAATAATGAAATTAAAATGAATGTCATTAATTTTCAACATTCAATGCTAATTACTTTAGCAGGTTTTCAATTATCTTAGTAAATTTGGCAAGATCATAAACCATATTTTCCCATCCTTCCACTAACCAAGTTGAATATATTACATTTAACTCACCCTCAAATCTAGACAACATAAACTCCCTGCATTTGACTTGCCTACAAAATTGGATAGCTCACAATCCCATACCGTTCCATCTACATTCAATACATGCATCTAACAAAGAGAGGGTGCAATAACATCCCAAATATTTTCTTGATATGAAGGATTCAAGGTAGTAGGAGGTGAGGGATTGGAAAATGGTGATTGTTATTACTACGGCCTTTTTTGTCATTTGTTTGTGGCCACCACAATAATTTTACTTTGAAAGATCACAATTGATAGTTCTTTGAACCTATTATATATATATATATATATATATATATATATATATATATATATATATAGAGAGAGAGAGAGAGAGAGAGAGAGAGAGAGAGAGAGAGCCATTGATACTAACAAAGCTAAAAAATGTAGAATCATAGGTGGAACACTAATCTAAGAATGTGAAAAAAGAAAGACAAAAGGAAGACCAATTATAACATAATTTATTTGTCTAATAATGATGGATAAACTAATGTTTTGTTATTGAGAAATAGAAACCCATATATATATATATATATATATATATATATATATATATATATATATATATATATATATATATATCGTCATGTACACAAAATAGTGAACACAGCCTATGGGGTCACAATTTTTTCATAAACTGGCATTATAAATGGTTAAACATTTCCATTTATGTTTGGTCCTTAACAATAAAGAGAAAATACTTTCACTTTAACAAAACCTTACCTTTACCTCCATACTGCATTCTTTTTCTTGATAGGAACCTAGTCTATGGACATTATGAACTATTGCATTACATGAAATTAGAAAATTATCCATACCCATTAAGGCAAATGCCTTTTCTAAGAACATGCAATATGTTATCATCTTGTTGGGAAGAAAATGCCCTGAAGATGGGACTACAAGGATTGACAAAAATAATATGAGAAATTTCATGTTGTGGTGATAACATATTTAATGCTTTTTGTCACTTAACAGAGAAATATTTTAACATATGGTCCTTGTGTCTTTATACAAATAAACATTTTTTCAATGACTTTCTTTATGGAGATGTAACAACATACACTTGTTTGAAAACCAATTTAACATAAAACATTATTAAAAACATACCAACTATTACAAATTGGCAAGCATAATTTTTAATTAAGGTTCACTTTATTATGATAGTAGTATAGAAGGTAAAAAATTTCTTGTTCAATGGATTTCATATTTATTGAAGGTGATGATTCAATTGTGCTCTTTGACAAGTCAATAGATTATCAAAATATATAATCATTGTTCTCACGTGAAAGATATATTTAACCTATTTTATTTGAAATGGATATAGAACATATACATTATGAACCATTCATATTACAAGAAAAAACTAAAGAAGTTAAGTGTTTTACTGAATCTGTAATCACATTTCCAAAAAAATGATCATTGCTCTGAACATTGAAAATTGCACATCAAAGGAGTAAAAACATAGAACCTGTAAATGAACATTGCATCAATAAAAAATAGAAGATGGTTATGCTAATGGTCAATTAATTTATGTATAGGGTTACAATCCATTAGCATGGGCTACTTAGCATGACATAGATGTCTCTTTGCATAAGCAAGCCTTTTCAGAACTTGTCTTTTCAAATATAATGTTGGTGATTGCTTATTTCACGCATTTCAAATTTTGTTACATTTTTGATATATGTGAGTAAAATTACTTGCCAGTTTTATAAATAATTTATGAATTTTCTTGGAAATAAATGACCATGATGCACTTAGGTATTTACATCTGGATTTGGATCCCAAAGAGATATATAGACTACATGGTGTACATGAAATTTTAACATGCTTTGCTTGGATGCAAATTTTAGCTACTTCATGCACATAAATAGGTGAACATGGCATATGGAGTGATAATTTTTGCATAAATTGGCTTTCTACATGGATAAATATTTCAATCTATGTTTGGTCTTTGAGAACCAAAAAAATGTACTTGCACTTTAGTGATAACTTGCAATCATCTCTACATTGCTTCCTTTTCCATGATTAGAATCTAACATGTGGACACTATAAACCATTATACCAAAGAAAGTTAATTAATTATAAATACTCAACGAGACAAACATCTTTATCTGCAACATGTACTATGATTTATACATATTGGGAATCAAATGCTCTAAACATACAAAAACATGGATTGAGGAAAATGTTAGAAGAAACATCTAATTGTGGTGATAGCATATTAAATACATTTTTCCATTTTAAAAATGAATTTTTTGAGATACAATATTTGTGATGCTATGCAGCTCAATATTTTTTTAATTCTTTTTTTTTAGACATGTAAGAGCATATGATTATTTAAAAACAAATATAACTTTTAATGATGTAAAAATCATGTCCATTATTGCATATTGGCAAGCTTGCATTGTTAAATAGGGTTAAATCTATGATCATGGTGGATTGGAGGGCAATGATTTTTTTTTTCCGAAGGCTTTCATATGTATTAGACATGGTTGTTCAGTTATGGTCATTGATAACTAAATAGATCATCAAAATATATAAAGATTGCTCTCAATTATGTGTGACATACAACATATATTTTTTTGAAATAAATGCAAAATATGTACATTATAAATCATTGATAATGAAAAAACAAACTAATGAGCATGTTGAATATTTTACTAATTGTATAGACAAAGCACCCAAAAAAAGAAAACAATCTTTACTTTGAATATTGAAAATTTCACGTAAAAAGTGATCATCCAAGAAAGTTATTAACATTTCACCTAGAAAATGAATACAAACTTTAAAATAAAAATCACTGACATGCCTATTCATGTTTGTGCAATTTGTAAACAACTACATTTTAAACATAATATAAGACCCTTTCATCAAGCTGAAAAGCACCTGTGCCAAAAATTAATGGTAAACAATAAATTCATTTGTAAAAATAAAATATGTGCAAATTGCAATCGATCATTGAAAAGTGGAATGATTCATAGATTTGCAAAACCTACACATATTAGACAAAATAAGTGCTTAAAATTTGTAATTTTGCTATTGGATCTTCAAGGAAGACTTTTTGCATTGAGGATAAAATTTGCACAGATAAGAGATATGGGCTATAACAAACCCCAAATCAGACTAAAAATTCCAATTATCAACTTTCCATTGGACATTGATAAAATTTAAAATACATTGCCCATATCTAAAAATGAAAAAACAATGATCTCTATAACATTAAAAAGGTGATTAGAATTTAAAAAAAATACATATCAACATAGAAAAATTTGTCCAAAACTCATTATGGAAGCATTACACGAACTATGCATAAAAAAATTATAGATTGTTCATAATGTGCAAATTAAGAATGATTAGAAACCATTAATAAATAATGATGTCATAGAAAATACAAATAATAGTAGTTTATCCAATGAATCTAAATGTAATAGTGATAGTGAAATGAACATGTATTCTAACATGGATGTGTTCTATTGTAATGATACTCTAATTCATGGCTTTAAATATTCAACATATATTGCAGTAATGGAAGACAAGGTGATTTCAATAATGTTAGCTGAAGACAATCATCTACTAGGAATTTTTAGAGACAAGGAATCAGAAGAGATGAATTTTCAAACACTTTTATTTGTAAATCCTCATGATGAATATATTACATCAATATTTTCATACCAAAACATGATACAATGGGAACTATTACATGTTAATCATCAATTCACATATCACCTTACCAAATTGTTTTTTAAAGCCATAAAAATAATGATAAATTAGGTTGGAAAGACCATGTGGGTTCGAATCAAGATGGGACAACTAAAGATATTTTTTTGGCAAGCGATGTTAAATAAAAATGAAACTTATAAAATTTACTTAATTCAAAAATTGGATACATATATTTCAAACTAATACATATATCTTTTTATTACTTTCAAGGTCTAAAATGCATTCACCATGATATGTTAGTTAGGACTGTCAACATTGTTTCTAACCTTTTCAAGTGCCAAAAATCATTGGAAGCCATTAATGCATGCATTGAAGAAATTACATCTAAAATACAATAGAAACATAAATCATGAACTTAACAAACTTGAAAAAATAAATAATGATTCGTTTTTTATAAGAATCAATCTAGTTAAACTATACACACTATTATAGACATTACATCAATTCATTAAGACAACTACTATGTGACAATGAATTCTTGATAGGCAAAATCATAGACTATTTTATGTGATAGAATATTAGTATAGAGGACATGCTCATGGTCATTGGTTGGTCTGGATAAAATATTAACCAATATATCAAAATGATGAAAATTTGATAGTTATAGATTTCATAGACATATACATAACTCGTTATGCTGACATTCTAGAAAGTGACATAGGTAAATTACACATTTACCATCATACTATAAGTTGTATAAAATCAAAATTAAATAATTGTAAATACAACTTTCTAAAACTATCAATGCATTGAACAATGATTCTTGAACCATATGAAAAAATATATTAGCTTACAATTTCATTGTTGAAGTGAATTTATGAAATACTGAATATAAAACAATACACTACTTCAGATGGATTTTACACTTTACTGTAGGATCTAAGTATGATTGAGTATGAATACATAGTAATAGTACAATGTATAGTTAAATAGCCTACCATATTCCTTGTTCATAGGCTATCAGAAGCATGGAGAAATAGTTTTATAAAAAAAATTCCATATTTGTGGCAAGCCAATATATCTACATAGTTTATAATAAATGCATATGTTACAACAACACAACATCACTGATATATGACAAAGGGGAATTCAAATACCATGCATGATTTTAATAAAAAATGAAATAAACATGCAAAAATAATTATATATGTTATCAAATATTGTATAGGCTTAGAAATATAATGTTGAAATACAAACAAATATATGCACAATAATCTATCCATTTAGTATTATCATTACCATTGAATCAGATTTCAAGAACATGTATATTTGTAAACACATCTTGCCTTGATGAACAAACATTTATCTTAAAACCTATAATTCTTTTTAGATAGGAACCAAATGAGTCTAAAAATGTAATATGCTATTCTGTTATAGACTATTACATGTGTGACCTATTAACATTGACCACATTTGCCTAGTAGAATTTGTTTCCCAATATAAAAAAATCAAATGCCACTGAAGAGAAAAAACCTAATGTTATAAAATTTGTTAATTATTAAAAATATCTTGATATTGAAAACTATTATCATGAATGTCTATTGTTATATGTCCCCTTTTGAAATAATGAAAATAATTTGAAATAAAATCTTGAAACATGGAAGTAGGCATATAAATTGTAACTTGACATTGTAAAGCTAAATGAGGACAAGTTCAAATTTAATGTAAATCATATCGGGGGAAACATAGAACATGTTTTCCAAGTTGAGGTTGATGTTATTGGCACACCTAATATTACATTTGTTTCAACTACAACAAAATCCATGCAAGAAGAATATGATATGCACATGAAATTTCCATTGACAAACTTTGTACCCTATAAGAAAAGTTCAAAATAATTTGAAATCAATCACCATCCATTTTTTTGACAATTATGAATACTATAAACTTAGATTTATTTTTAAAAATGGAAAAAATCAATTGTAAATGATATTGCATCTAAAAAATGTCTAAAAAAAAACTAGCCATTATACCTATTTATGACTAGAGGTGTACACACAGGCAAGACTTTTATAGTAATATGTATATATGAAATCTTATTCGTATCTACTCCCATTTTATTGATAATGATCCTTCTAAGGCAAATGGCCTTATTATTTAATACATAGGAAAAGTTACATACAATGCCATTGGAGTGACACTACATTATGCATTCCTATTACCATTTAATAAGTAAGAGCTTATATCATTGAACATTGAATTGTCTAAACACTATATCAAATTTGTGTCATTATTGTTGATGAGGTATCACTTGTAGGTGTAATAATATTATATTACATTGAAAAAAAATTACATCACATTATGAGACTACTGAATATGCACTTTGGTAATGTTGACATTCTCTTTTATGGATACTTTTATCAAGTCCAACCTATAAATGATTTATTGATCTTTGAACATCCCAAAATGAATAGAAAACTAATCACATATTTTTTTGGCATGAAAATGTAAAATGTTATCAATTGCAATGAATCATAAGGTAAAATGATGAAGTCTTTATGTCGATACTAAATAGAATACATGTATACTCTTACATAATAAATGATATAGCATATCTTAATAATAAATGTTTTTATTTGACACAAAATAATCCTTTGTTTCCATATATCTTTTACTTAAATATTGATGTTGAAAAATACAATAAGTGAATGCTTGAAATTGTTCAGCACAAAGCAATTGTTATTGATGCAATAGACATAAACGATAATACATATCACAAAAATTAGGGACATGATATTGGTGTATGCCTACCAAAGAAAATTACATTTAAACCCAATATGATAGTAGAACTATTTTTTGGGAATTATTACATGTAAGATGGCCTGGTCAATGGTTCTGATGGAATATTCAAAATGTATAGTAAAGAATAGAATAATGACATTATTTGGATTAAATTCAATGATATTGATACCAGATAATTATAAAGAACAAAACATACTCATTTGTATAAAAGTCATGTTGAGCCCAATTGGATTCCTATATTTTGAATCTCTAGGACAATTCCAATGCCCATTTACAAAAAAATACCTAATGATTTGGATCCAGTTCCCAATACAACTAGTATGTGCACATATAGTGTATAGGTCCCAAGGCCTAACTATGCATGGTGTTGCATTTAAACCTATTGGCATAACAAGACATGGATTAACATATACAACTCTCTCTCATGTAAAACTCATATATTCATTATATTTTCTAACTCCACTTACAAATAAAAACACTATAGTCAACCTAAATTTTTCTATGGAGATTTCAAGATTAGAATCATAGTCAAAATGGATATTAGAACATAGTTTCCTATCAAATATATCATCTTATTATATTATTAAATGTACATTAAATACTCATAGTCTTTCTCCTCATGTAAAATACATTGTCAATGACTATGACTTGATGAGATGTGACGTTTTATGCTTGTAAGAAACATATGTTGCATCTAGCAATTTCTTTAAGCATATCCCAAATTTATTGACTTGAAAATTGATACATAACATCCATGGTATCATGATATGTGTGAAAATAAATGTCATCACTTTAAATCCAATGTAATACATTGTAAATGAGTTGGAATCATTAGCAATAAAAATTGAAATACATGGACTTGAATCTACTATTATCAACAACTATGCATCCACATCTTCTTGTATCTTGGATATTATCAATGTTATTGAAATAGAATTGTTAAATTTAAGTGGGTGTAAACAAATATACATATTAGGGTAATATGACATTGACATGTCTTTGTCAAACAAGTCATCAAGCCTACTTAAAAAGCATATGTTAGCTTCTAACATGCATTTCCTATCGCATTGATATAAGCACACTGGACGCAAAATCATATAGCATGTTTGGACAAACATGAAATAGAACATAATAAGATAATAATAGTAGTAGAAACATATTGGACTGATCATAATCCCATTTTTATAGTCATATATAATGTTACTTAATCATACTAATTCGATAGAACTCAATTTAAGATATATCTCACTACTTTAAAACTTAAGCATTATGTGCTTTATGATTTAGTGTCTTTTCTATCTATATAAATTTATATGTTATGTTTATTGCATATATATATAAATAAAATTGAAAAAAATTATGTTATTTCATATGTTTCATTACCTCGGTAATTGAAAATTGTATATGAATTTGTACATAGCATATGTCTTTACAAAAAAATTGCATAGAAGAAACTAAAAAAAATCATTTTATCTCAAAAAAGGAACAACATAAAAAACATGGATTTAATAGTGGATAGTCTTATCAACAAAGAAGTTACACACACACACACACACACACACACACACACACACACACACACACACACACACACACACACACACACACACACACACACACACACACACACACACACACACACACACACACACACACACACACACACACACCTACACACACCTACGACTAGTCAAATAGAATCCCCAAAGTAAAAATTGCAAAAATTGTAGCTCTTAAATCATTTTTCATTATTGCTGATCGATACTACTTGTGTGAAGAGAAAAAGAGAGATAAAAATAGAGGAAAAAAAGGAAAAAATGAAAATGACATTTTACTCATACTATTTTTGTTGTCTTCTAAAATAAGGCATTATTTCTCTTTTTTATTTTAACACTTGAATATAAACAACTTTTCCATGCACAATATTGGACATTTGTGTGGGAAAATCTTGTACCATGTTTGAAGGAAATATTATGATAGTTTATGGTCCTACCCATGTCATAAATATATCTTCTCTGATCAAGGTAGAATAATGCACATTAATTGTGTTGATGTCCATGGATAGATGACAATAACATAAAACATTAGTAATAGATTAATTCAAAAGTTTAAATCATATTGATTTAACATTTTTGGGAATATTGGTGTATTATTCCTAATTAGTTGAAAGTCTAAGCAAATTAAATTAGTCAATAATTATGCCATAATTAACCTACTAATTTTTAATTCTGATCATTATTTAGACTTTCCAAAAATAGCAAATGAGTAAAGGGAAATATGACTTAACTTAGAACTATGTTAATCCAATAGAGATAGAGGTTGATATTGACTATGCAGGATTGGGATAGTATTAGGAACCTAGATCTAGCTTTGACTCAATAAAAGGATAGGAGCATTGAAAATTTAGGGTCTGGTGCTATAGTCCTATTCCTGCTGCTATTGTCCAAACTAGTCATAGAGGTCTAAGCTTTCTGGGTTCTATTCACCACTCCTGTATGACCCTAATTGTGAAATTGCAAAGCTTGAATATTGATATAGATCCTTTTAGATCTGATTTATCTTCAATCATAGGTCTTTAATAATCTTGAATAGAACTTTGAGAAAAAAGGGGGGGTTAGTGTGTGTAAGATGCACTAAACATAATTCACATCCTATGTGTGTGCACATTGCCTAAATACCAATACTTTGAAGAGATATCAAGCCATATGTAGTTCTCCCTTTGAAAGTTATTGGTGCAATTATGAAATGAAAATGTAAGAAATACTAAAAATGGGTGTGCTTGAAGTGACTAGGGATTGGTGTAAGGGTTTGAATAAGCTAAAAATTGAGTTGGATGGATAGATGCAGAGAATAGGGAGGATTGCCTTGGTGATCTTGAATTTATTTTTGCTTGATTTTAAAAATAGTTGCCAACCCTTCTAAATTAAATTTTAATGGGATTTTATAGGGGTCCATTGTTCATGGGTTAAATGCAATCACACAGGGCTGACATAATGACAAAGAGGAATTGGGGAAAATGGCCATTTTGGTTTAAAAGGTGATGGACAAGAGCACTAGAAAGGGGAAAACCTAGGTTCCAATGTTGTAGTCCAACCTAGGTACTATTGTCCTAGAGGTTTGAGACTTAGGGGGATGGAAAGAACATGGAAAATGGGTCATGCCGAAGCTGGAATGAGGTCTTAAAATCCTATGGATGACTGGGAATCAGTGAAAAGGTGCCTAGAAGGGTCATGAGAGCATGTAAGAGGGATCTATGGGTTGGGTGTCATAAGACACATGTTACCAATTTTGCATTTTTATATGACTACATCCCCCCCCTTTATTATAGTGATGCAGCAAAGCAAAATACTAGGATAAAGGAAAAAGAGAAAGCATACTTGAAGTTACCTATAAGAGTGAAGCTCATGATGCTGTTGTGAAGTTGGGTTGTGCATAGAGAGAGAATTTTATGAAATGTGAATCTATAAGAGAAAATAAAGAGTAGATCAATTCTTATTAGATACACTATATCTAAAATAAGAATGTACAAAGCTAGGTAAGAGAGAGGAAGAGAAAGGAACAAATACACCTCATAGGATACACAAAATAATACAAAACTTGTTGTGATGTTGAGTGATGCTGAGTAATGCTGAATGATACTATATTAAGAGTAATATCACAAACAGAGCTGAGTGCTCAATTCCTCAAAAAGTGGCTCAAGAATACAAAGACTGGCCCTTTGGCTCCATCATTGCCTACTAAGTGAATCTAGGTGGTCATGCATGTGTTGATAAATGTTTGGAATGTGTGTCCAACCCCTATGAATAGGTGGCTCAAAAATGCAAAGGCTAGATAATCCCTTAGCTCCATCATTTCCCCATGAAGTGAAACTATGAACTGATACTGGTATGAAATGAGTGTCATATGAGATGGCTCCTGAATCCCATGAATGTTCTATAGTATGACAATGGTGGTGTATATATTTGAATGTATGATGGACACTAGGCCACTCTTGGCCACTCCAAAATATGGAGATTATGCTTTGTATGAAAGCCACTCCAAAACTGGGTACTAGGCTTATATGAAATCCACTTGAAAACTTGGGTACTATACTTATATAAAATCCACTCTAAAATGATGCCAACCACCTATAGATGGAATAAGGAATGCAACTACTGAGAATACCTGGGTAATGTTAAACTTGAAAAGAAAACAAAAAGCTGTGCTATGCACATTGCCCCCAATCATTAGTGTCTAGAACATGGATTCTAATATAGAAGTTATACCAACTATCATATCTAAAACTAAAATCGAGAACCATCATACCATGCATGATTCCCCCTATATTTGGATTCTCTAAGCAAAAGTGTACTAAAAACTACTAATTTTAAACTGGTCTAAAAGTGCAAAACTATATTTGAACCTACTTTTCTGCCTGCTTTTAGATAATTTGGTTTTTCTATTATTTTGATAGGAGAACCAAAAATAAGAAACCCTAGTGTTCGGCTTGTCCTTCACTAAAACTAACAACTGTTCTAGAATCATCATTATTTTTTTGGTCTATTCTACTTGGTTTGAAGTTTGGTTATTGTTCTAAGTGTTTGAAACTATTTTTTTGATTGGTAGGAGCTCTGATCTCTATGACAAAACCCTTATTTGTTTTCCCTTCTTCTGAGGGTAGGAATGAAGACCCTACAATGACTACCCTCAAAAGAAAAATCTCTACAAGTGTGTTATGTCGCAAAGATACATGATATAGTAATGATAATCAACAAGATATCTTAAGATATAGCATGGTTTGTATTTGAGAGATTGTTAGATCAATAGGGATATGCCTAGATATATATAATAATGTGACAACATGTGCAATGTACTAAACTAGAACTGGAAGTGTTAGTTGTTAATTATTAGTTATTAGTTGTTAGTTGTCATGGAGGGATGGAACATGATGTCCATCATGGCATCCAAGAATGCAAGAAAATGCATGATGTGGATCATGGCATTTCAAACAATTGAAAAGAAATCAAGCAACTAGAATACAAGGCAAGAAGCATTACAAGAGTTGCCAAGGGGCCAAGCAAACAAGGGACATGGACACATTTCCCTCAAACTAGAAAGCAAGCATAAAAAGCATGTTCAAATTCCACATACATATACAATTAGAAAAAATCAAGGTTGGTGTGAAAGCCACAATCACATAGATGAGTATAGGAAAAGGACATTTGCAAATGTCCTGAGCCACACAATATACATATAAGAAAAGGACATTGGAAAATATCCTAAGGCACACTTAGAAGACAAACATTAATTGAGAAATAAAATCACATCAAGATACACTAAGTAAGAAAGGAAATCATGGAAAAGTTGTAAATACTATCACATCTAACTAATCAAAGAAAGAATGTGAAAGTATGCAAGACATGGTAATACAAGACTAGGTATATGCTAAGAAATACATAAGGGATATATGCTAGTGAAATGTTGATACAGTAATCTATGTAATTTAGTGAATAATGTAAATCAACATGATAACTAGAGTGTGTGGTGTAGGAATGACATAACCTAGATGGAGTAGTCATGTAGAAGATTTCCCCAGTGGGTATATGTATCAATGTCTCGAATGTAGAAGTAGGATGCCCCCTCAATGGGTAGAGTGATGTAATCAATGAGTTGGATGTCACTGCACACACTCAAATTAGATCAAGTGAAGCATGGTAATGTAGATAAATTAACAAAAAACAGCATAGAACATCAAAATGTAAGTCTAATATAGCAGTAGAAATGTAAAGCATGCATAATGCATATAACCGAAATGTTTGTTTATTTTTGAGTTATTTGAATGTTTTTTGTATTTTTGGAGTATTATGAGCTATGTAAAATTAATCACATGAATATTATGTACAATAATTTGAAAATAAGCTAAATACAATTAATCATAAGAAGATTATATACAAGGTAATGCATGAAATGAAATACTATACATGGAATTTACGTAGATGCATAATACTCATTGGATTTTTGAGTTTCTTTCCTTTGAGTGATGCTAGATGATACACTTTAGGACTAAGCTTTTTGGTAATGATGTATGGACCTAGCCAGTTTGGTTTGAATTTTCCTTTGATTTCTTCTTTGGCATTGAAATTGCGAAGATTTTCTTGGAGAATGAGATCATAACTTTGAATTCTCTAGTGTGAATGTGTTTGTTGTAAGATCATTGTATATGTTGCTGGTAGATTTTGAGATGTTCTATGGATTGAATATGTGTATATTATAATTGCTCGAGCTAGTGTAGATACTTTTGATGATACTAGTCATTAGTGAGAATAACTTTAAGGGAGACATGAAGAGATGGGATTTCTAATTCCAATGGTAAAACTGCTTATGTGTCATAAATGAGTGAATAAGGAATGGATCCTATTGGTGTAATAATACTTATGAGATAAACCCATAGTGTAAAGACTAGTTTATTGTTCCAATCATCTCCAAATTTGGTCATTGTTTTGCTCAAAATGTTGTTGATGGTTTTATTGGTGGCCTTTGCTTGACCATTTCCTTGTGGGTAGTATGGAGTGGAAAATGTGTGTTTATTCTTATATTTTGTGTAAAATTTCTTGATAGTCTTTTTATTGAATGATGTTCCATTATTATAAATGATAGATGCAAGTAGGTTGAAGTGTGAAATAATGTGAGTCATGAAGAAGCTATAAATGTCCTCCCCAATGGTAGATTGAAGTGGAATGGCTTCCACCCACTTGGTAAAGTATTTTGTAGATGTGATATGAACTTATGCCCACTAGTAAATTTAGGGTTAATCTTTCTAATAAGATCAAATCCCCATAACATGAATGACCACAAAGAGATAATAGGTTATAATTATTGTGAAGGTGCATGTTGTAGATTATTATTCTTTTGACATTTAATATATAAATTTACATATTGTGAACATTATTCATCCATGGTGGGCTAGTAGTACCCCTACTGAAGCAATTTTTGTGACATGGCCTTTCCACTAAAGTGACCACCACACTCACTATTGTGTATCTGTCGAAAATCAATTTTGGCTTTTATTGAAGTCAAGAATCTAAGCAATTATCTATCGAAGGATATTTTTAAAAGGTCCCTACCAATGATTACATAATGGAATGCTTGTTTATGTAACTTGCACTTGTCATTTCATGAAAAAGTGTCTAGTGTAATAGATTTGTTTAGAAAGTTATATATGTCAAAGAACCATTTTGGAGTGGTGGAACTATGTGTAGTAGCTAAGACGGATAGTGCAATCAAATCCACAATGGATATTTATGGTGATTGTAATCATTTAATTATGAAAATAGTTTGATCATCATTGATGTAAATATGAATTAAAGATGTGGCATTTTTCATTGCATTTTCATGTTAGTTGTCTTTTTGTGGTATACTTTATAGAGAAAAGTAATCAAATTGTGATGATAAACATTGTGCCATGTTATGATATCAGATAAGATATTCTTCTTTTGTCTAAAATACATCATTGACCTAGTTGACCATGAGTTGGGAATCACTAAAGACTTAAATATATTTATTTGGAGGGATTGGGTGGCAAATAGACCTAAGATAAATGCTTCATATTCTACAGTGTTGTTGGTGCAAGAAAAACTTAATCAGTAGGTTATATGAACTATGTGACCGGAAGGATCGACAAAGATAATGCCTACCCATGCACCAGATACACATTAAGAACCATTGAAGAACATGGTCCAAGTATCTAAATGAGTAGAATAGGTAGTAAAATCATCTCTAAATGTGTCACAAAGAGGGTTGGTATCCAAGAGTGGTGTTATTTCCAAATGGTCTGCAATGATTTGGCCCTTTATTGATTTTTGGGGGTCTATTTTAAAGTCAAACTTTGTTAATAACATAACCTATAATTTAAAGTAGTATATATAATGCTCAGTGTGTAGTATATAATGTCTGAATTAAATAAGAATATTATATAATAATATTCAATACACACACACAAATAAAAATAGTTAGATAATCAAATAAAGTTATTCAAGGACAACTTCCCAATTGGAACCATTATTTTAATTATATAATTTGATTAAAAAAACTACACACTAAAACCACATAATGAGGTTCATTCATAGTTTATATTTCAATTCAAGTTGGAATTTTTGTGCATATTACATTCATACATGCACCTCAGAGCACACAAGATAATAAAAATATTTCAGGGAGTGCCAATTTTATATGAATGATGACAGATCACATACTCTAGAGTTTGTTTAAGGTTTTTTTGAGCTATTTTATATAAATATTAATGAAAGAGAAATCATGTTTGATACACACTTCATTTGGTTAGACAATTGTGTAGGATAGTTTAAGAATTATAGAATTTTTTACTAGTTAATTAGGATGCATAAGAATAATGAGGTTCAACATTTTTTGAGTTTTTATGAGGTTGGGCATGATAAAGGGGAACCCTATGGTACAGGTGCATATTTAAAAATATCTCTTAAAAAATAATAGGTAAAGCACAAGGATAGTGTTAATTTGATCGATATTTTAAGTATTGTGACTTGGTGCAATGAAAATATTTCCCATGGATCATATAAATATTCTCATATGGAAATATCTTTTAGTTAATGGAGGAAAAAGATAATACAATGTATAAATATTTTAGTATAGTACCTAGATCAATTTTTTTCCACTCCATTCTAAGTTCAAGTGCTAGTTCATGGACTATTTATTCTAGGGACATACATGCACCTGAGAGCACACAAGACAATAAAAATATTTTTAGGGAGTACCGATTTTATATGAACGATGACATATCACATACTACAGAGTTTTTCCAAGGTTTTTTTGAGATATTTTATAGAAATATGAATGCAAGAGACATCATGTTTGATACACAGTTAATTTGGTCAGACAATTGTGTAGGATAGTTTAAAAATTATAGAATTTTTTACTAGTTAATTAGGATGCATAGGAGTAATGAGGTTTGAAATTTTTGGAGTTTTTATGAGGTTGGGCATGATAAAGGGGAACATTATGGTGCAGGTGTATATTTAAAAAGATATCTTAAAAAATAATATGGAAATCACAAGGATGGTGTTAATTTGATTGATGTTTTAAGTATTGTGACTTGGTGAAATGAAAACATTTCTCATGGATCATATAAATATTCTCATATGGAAATATTCTTTTGGTTAATGGAGGAAAAAGATAAGACAATGTATAAATATTTTAGTATAGTACCTAGATCGAGTGTTTTCCACTCCATTCAAAGTTCAAGTGCTAGTTCATGGACTGTTTATACTAGGGATATGGCATGCTTTTGTTGAACTATATGGAATATAATTGGAATGAATGTGATTTAAAAGAATGAGTTTATAAATGGTATTTTAGACCCCTAATTCCTATGGAGATGAGCAATTTATTTCAACCATTGGGGGATCATTAAATGACATTATCAATTAACTTTTACCACATCTCAAATCTTGTGCCACTAGGTACAATTTATTTATAATTTAAATATAGCCTTAGCTATATTAGTGATATCTTACTTTTTTCCTACATGTCCTTATAAATTGATTATATTTTAAACACAAGGCAAGTTTTTCTAGTAATTACACCTAGGGATAATGATGAGGGAATAGACTGCTACTTGTCTCATTATGTAGAAGCAAAGAAAAAAACTACAATTATCATGGATGGAGAAGACCTATTTTATCCCATTAGATCTGTGGTGGTTATCAGAACTTGTCTTCATAGAAACTATCACAAAAAAAAAAGATAAGTATTATTTGAGGACTTTTAAACACAGAAGATGGTGATTCATTATTAAAATTTGGTTATCACTACAAATGTTCAAGTGATTCTGGATGCTTGTAGACTTGAGTTATGGATTCAATATACTAAATATAGTAAACTTAGCCCAAAACTTAAAAAAACATCAAAGGAATAGAATATAGAAGAAATAAACAATTTTAAATGGACTCTTACTATCACTTTTATCCTCTTGTCTTCCCTCCAAGATATTCAAATGAATTCTTCAAGGATTTTGACTTGCTTTTTAGAATTCTTGATAATGGTGGCTTCAAAATGAAATGATGAATGCCTTAATGGATGTAAGGATAATGTGGATGCAAGAGAGTATGAATGCTAAGAGAGATTATGTGTATTCTCAATTAGTCTAACCAAGCTCCATGCTTGGTTATTTATAGGGTGATGAGGGAGAACTAAAATTCATTTTAAATTCATTAGAACCCTCTAGTTTTAAAGGATTCTAGAAAGTTATAAAAAGCTCTAGATTTTAGAGGCTTCTATATTTTATTAGGGATTAGTTTAGGGGTTTACGGAGGTGATTATATGGGTGATTACAGACTAGGGATGTAGGAGAGTCTAGTAATAGGCTAGGGTAGGTGGGTTTGGAATTTTAAATTCCAATATAATGGATAAGTGGGGTTAGGATAAGA
The DNA here is from genome assembly GCA_037957365.1 of Torreya grandis. Taxonomy (NCBI): domain Eukaryota; kingdom Viridiplantae; phylum Streptophyta; class Pinopsida; order Cupressales; family Taxaceae; genus Torreya; species Torreya grandis. The sequence goes on from JARHVA010003366.1 coordinate 1,225,492, forward strand.
TTAAATGATAAAATATATATTACAGGGATTAATTGATTTGTGGGATATGAATAAGGTTAGCATGATGTATAAAATATATGATGGGGAATGGGATTTAATTATCTAATTAGGATTATGGTTACGTGATTAATTTTAATAAATAGAAGGATTAGTGGAATAGTTAGGGTGAGAAGATTTAGATGTATACATTTTGCCCCTATTTGAAAGGGCATTATGACTGACTTAAGTAAAAAGAGTAATGGTATTTCAAAGAAGAAAGACACTAATGGATTAATGTTAGTAAATGATGTTATTGGATATGATTCCCCCTCAAAGGGACATGCAGATAAGAATGAGATATATGGCCACTCAAAAGAGAAAATGAGGGGTAGGATGTGATGAATAGACAAGGGGATGGGATGATACATGTGAGAATGATCGAAAGGACCCCCATAAAAATTATGATTAGGTAATTTAGGATTTTAAGAAAAATATGATGTGGCAATATGATAAAAGGACAAGTGTCGTAATGTAAATATGACACATGGAAAAAATATAAGGAGATTAAAAATTTATTTATGTCAGTCTTTGACAAGCATAAAAGTCAAAATGGATCCTGCTATTTACTGGCTAGGGGCCCTAAGTGAGGATTGACTCAATCTTTTATCATAGGGGAGTCTTTTGTCACTGTATTTTAATCTTTTTATATTAGAATTAATTTCTTGTTGTTATGGTTGTAGATGTGGAACTATTTGGCCAATAATACCACACCTCCACCCATACTATTTACAAACCTTCCAATTTGATTTTCACTAAGATATTTTAATATATATTTTATTCACCTATTCCCATGTTATTCCATTTGAGATAATCCTTTACCAACCTGAAGTTGCATGGTTATTAATATCCATTGTATTAATCTTTATTCAAGGAGTTGCATGTGTATTTGTTCAAAGATAGTCGAAGTCTATTTTTGCATGGTATTTCTAACCAAAAAACAACCAAACATTGTTAAATAATTTAGACTTAGCAAGTAATCTTGGTGCAAACATGTAGAATTCCAGCCCATGGCCAATGTGTAAACTACCAAGCCACATAGGCAATGTGTGGAGGGGACTTGCGTGTCCAATTAGACAATTTAAAATAGAATGGTGACCCAAAATAAATTCTTGAACTCGCCTTCCTCCTAATATACGTGGGATTTTAGCCTTAGATAAGAACAACAATTTCAAATAAGAGTGCAGAGTTGTTAAAAGGAATCAAGGATTATAGATAAGATAACAAACACATCTAGCCAATGCCAAAAGCATTAAGAAATATAAATAATAGCATTGTATTTGCACAGGTATAAAATATATTATTATTGGGAAGATAGAAGAAATTTTGTATTTGCACAGGCAGTAAGGACATCTACATTCTTGTGAAAGTTATTTTTCTTGCATGTATAAGATAAATTATATGGATTTATCTGTGATCATACTCAGTAGAATTTTGTAAATATTTTTATGATTTTTAATTGATCAAAACACTCAGAGACTAGACTTGAGGGTGTATCCAATTGGTGAACCCTGTAAACAAATTATCTATGCCATTACCATTTATTCTCTATTTTTTGAATTTTTGATTTTTAGAATTAAATTATTGGATTTAAAACCAGTTTGGATTAAATTAAGAGAAATTGGGAATAATCATTCAATTATTTATCCAATTCAAGTATACTATAAAGTTTTATAACTTGGAATTTGGATTAGTTTTGTATCAGATCTAGTGATGAAGGATGTATAACATTGTCTAGAAATTATGGTATAGTCTTTTATGTTAACCAAGTCTAAATCAAGACGTGATGAAGGAGAAATTTTATATTTTGATACTGAAATTGGTACAAGACATGTAAGACAATAGTATATGGGCGCTGATATGTCTAAGGTAGAATTTCAGCATGCTTTCGTTATCATGAAAAACCATGGTTGAGGAAATGTATGAGGAACGTAGGAAGGAGAAAGCAAAGGAAGATAAAGCTGAAAGAGAAGAAATTACTCTTTCACCTTCCAAAAAAGGACCTTATTCTACAGATAGTAAAACTATCCCACACTTGAAATTAGATGTTAAATTTGATTTGCCAATTTATAATGGTGAGCTAAGTGCAGAGAAATTGGATAAATGGGTCAAGTAGACTGAGATATATTGAAAGATTTAGAATATTGAAAATAAGGAAGCTAAAATTTAGTTAGATACTCTTCGTTGGAGTGGTACAACACTCATCTAGTAGGAGAGTAAGATTTAGGAGGATCTCAAACAACATGGTAAGGTGATTTCCTCTTGATTGATTTTATTTTTGATTTGATAAAATAATTTTATCCTTTGGGTTATATGCAACAAGATACTATGGTTTGGAAAACTTTAAGACAAAATAAAGGTCATAGTGTACAAGACTATATTCAAGAGTTTATAAAGAAGGCATTAATGTTAGGCATTCCTATTTATAGTCTATAAACATTTTTGAAGTATATTAGAGGTTTGCATAACTATTTGAGACATACTATTCTCATGTTTAGTCCTAATCTTGATGAAGTCTATGTGCAAGTTACCCATATGGAAGTCAAGGGTAAGATGACCAAGTAAGGCTATGGAAAGAAGTCTCATAATCCATTTTAAAGCAAAGACAAAGTTAAAGGAAAGGGTAAGAGTAAATCTAATTACACTGTTAAGAAAGAGTAAGGAAAACCTTTTTGTAATCATTGTAAGAAGAATCATGATGAGTCTAAGTGTTGGAAAATCGATCCAAAACTCAAACCAAAGAGATTCTAGAATAAAAAGGAAAAGAAGGCTAATTTTGTGGTTCAATAGGACCTGAGATCAGATTTTGGTGATGAAACAAAGGTGACTACCATGGGTCTACAAGGTTTACCTTCTTCCTCATCCAACACTAAACCTTATGTTACTGTTTCTTCTTCTAAAACTAAATCTAAGCATGCTGAAAATAAAAGAAATAATATTTTCCAAATAAGAGTTATATCTAAACATATTAAAATAGACACGCTTTTTGATAGTGGATCACAAGCTAATCTTATTTCTAAAGAGGTTGTTAACAAGTTAGGACTCAAAACTAAGCTACATCCAAAACCATATCCTTTAGGATGGGTGTGTGATGATGAAAAATTTCAAGTCACAAAAACATGCACCTTGAGGTTTTTTATTACTTCTAAATTCATTGATGAAGTAGAATTAGATGTGGCTCCTTTGGATATCGATGGAATTGTTTTGAGAAGTCCTTACATATATGATAGAATGACAATATTTTATAGAGAAGATAAAAAATATGTGCTTGTAAAATATGGGATTGAATACATAGTAAGTTCCCATCATGTTAAATCTAATTTGACTCTTGTTTCTATAGGGAAAATCAAAAGACTTGTAAACTTAAGTAAGATTTTTGTTCTCATGATTGTAAAATCCAAGGATAATGAAAAATCCAAGGCCTTAGAGAGTTGTGATCCTAAACATAAATTTGAGATAGAAAAGATTATTTATAACTAAAATGGTGTTTTTTAGGAGCCACAAGGTTTACCACTTAAGAGGGAAATTCAACATGAGATTTAATTACAGTACGATGCCTCTCTTCCTAACATTGGCATGTATAGGTTGTCTATAGTAGAGAATGAAGAAAAAATAAGAAAGTGATGGAGTTACTTGAGAAAGGAGTCATTCATCCAAGTATCTACCCATGTGGTTTTGTCTATTATCTTAGTACCAAAAAAGGATGGTACATGGTGGATGTACATGGACTTCAGAGCTTTGAATAAAATAATAGTTAAAAAATGCTACCCTATTCTTCGTATTGATGATTTATTAGATCAATTGAAAAATGCAAAGTATTTTACTAAGTTAGATTTGAGAAGTGGCTATCACCAAGTAAGAATAAGTGATGGTGATAGTTGGAAAACTACTTTTAAAACTAAGCAAGGTCTTTTTGAGTGGTTTGTTATACCTTTTGGGATTTGTAATGCACCTACCACATTTATGCGGGTTATGAATGATATGTTAAGACCATTTTTTGATGATTGTGTAATTGTTTACTTAGATTATATTTTAATCTTTATTAACACATGGGAAGATCATCTTAAACACATTACGAAAGTTTTATAAAATTTGCAAAAGGATAGTTATTTTTAAATATGTAAAAATGTGAATTTGCAAGAACATCTTTGGTTTATTTATGCTATGTTGTAGGGAATGGTTCACTAAAAATAAACCCTGTAAAATTTTTAGCCATGTCAAGGCCTAATAATGCAACAAAAGTTAGGAGTTTTCTTGGAGTAGTTCAGTTCTAGAGGAAATTTATTGCTAACGTTTCTCACATTGCATCTCCTTTTCATGATTTAACAAGTATTAAGCAGGTATTTAAGTGGGGAGGAAAGCATGAAAAATATTTTATCACTGAAATAAAGGATAAGAATATCCCTAATTCTTGCACTTCCTAATTTATGACAATCTTTTGAGATATAAACTAATGCTAGTGGGTCTGCAATGGAGGTAGTATTGATGTAGAACTGAAAACCAATGTGTTTCCATTTGTAAAACTTTACAAGTGTGGTAAAAACTATCCTACTTATGACAAATAGTTGTATTCTTTGGTGTAGAGTGTAAAAAAGTGGAAACAATATTTTATGGGTAATGAGACAATCATCCATATGGATCCTTATCCTTTGTAGTATCTTCAATCACAATCCAAACTATAACAATCACAACACTTTGATGGATGGGATTTTTGAAATAATTCCATATTGTTATAAGGTATAAAAAAGGAACACGTAATAAGGTTGTTGACATTATTTCTATACCTCCTATTGTATTATCTACTATTTTATAGTGTAGTCCTTTTGTTAATGAAAGATATAAGGAATAATATGCTAGATATATTGATTATAAGGATGTCTATGAAGATTTGATAAATGGTAAATCAGTAGAAGTATTTGACTATCATGTGTATAATGGAATGATATATCATCTTGGAAAAACATGTATTCCATAGGATGAAAGAGTGCACATGATTAGATAAGCTGACACTTCTCTTGTTTCAAGTCATTTCGGCATTGTAAGACAATTGAATAGTTAAAAAGATATTGTTATTGGCCTCGTATGACATAAAATGTATCTAAATATATCAAAGGTTGTATTCTTTGATCTACAAGTAAACCTAGTAATCAAAAGTTAGGATTGCATACACCTCTTCCTATTCTTAACCATCCTTAGGAAGTATTTATATGGATTTTGTATAAGGTTTACCTATGTCATGAAGAAAGCATGATTATCTATATGTGGTTGTGGATAGGTTCAGAAAATGTGTATATTGGTTCATTGTAATAAAAAGGTTATAAGAGAGGATACTTCACATTTATTCTTAAAAAATATTTGGATCCATTTTGGGTTTCCCATTTCTATTATATCTAATCATGATTCTTGATTTGTCAGTGAGTTCTAGTCAGCTCTATGGGACTTGATGAATACTAAGCTAAAGAAAATCACAACCTTTCATCCACAAATTGATGGACAAACATAAATGGTCAACTGAATGGTGGTACATCTACTTAGGGGGTATTGTGGTAAACATCCTAAATTATGGGATGAACATTTATATTATGTGAAACATTCTTATAATTGTGCTTTAAATTCTTCTACTTTAAAGTTTCCTTTTGAGAATTGTTTTGGTTATTTTCCTAAGTCTCCTTTGGGATTCTCTTTTGGAAAAGAATATGACTTAGTGGTGGATGGAAACATTGATGCTGAGAAGGATAAAAAGTTCATTCAAATAATTTAGATGATTTAGAAAGCTTTTCAAGAATAGTTATAGAAGAACCAAGCTAAATATAAGGCTAGGCATGATAAACACCAAGTCAATCATCAATTCAAAGTCGATGATTAAGTTTGGATTTACATCAACAAGGAAAGATTGAAAGGTGAAGGTAAAAAATTAAAACCGATCAAGTATGATCCATTTAAGATTTTGGAAAAGATTAGCACAAATGATTTCTGATTGGATTTGCCTTATTATATGCAAATTTATTCAATGGTTAATCTGTAAAACTTGAAATTTTATGAACCTCCCATGATCATGGATCAAGAAGAGGGTATTCAAGTTCCTAATATTGATGATTTTTCTCTTTGAATCTCTTCATGAGTTGCATGAATATGTTATTATTGATAGGAAAACCAAGACTACACAAAGAGGTGATGTTGAATATCTTCATGTTAGTTTGAAAGGAATGCATTTGAATAAGGCAAAATGGGTGGAAATAAAAAAGGTGAGGGAAAAATACCCTCACTTGGTTGGTAGTTAAGTTAACTTGTGAAGGTCCAAAGCTTTTAGTGGGGAGGAATAATCCAAAGGACCCCCACAAAAGTTTTGATCAAATAATTTAGGATTTGAAGAAAGAGATCATGTGGTAATATGTTGAAAGGATAAGTGTCATAATATAAAAATGATATGTGGCAAAAATATAAGGACATTAAAAATTTATTTATGCCAATCTTTGACAAGCGTAAAAGTCAAAATGGACCTTGCTATTTACTAGCTTGGGGCCCTCAGCTAGGATTGACTCACTCTTTTATTAGAGGGAAGTCTTTTACCATCATATTTTAAGCTCTTTTTATTAGAATTAATTATTTGTTTTTATGGTTACAGATGTGGCACTATCTGGCCAATAATACCACACCTCCACCCATAATATTTTCAAACCTTCTTATTTGATTGCCACTAAGATATTTATAATAAATCTTTTATTCCCATATTCCCATATTATTCCATTCAGGATAATCCTTTACCAATTTGAATTTGCATGGTTATTAATATCCATCGTATTAATATTTATTCAAAGAGTTGCATGTATATTTGTTCAAAGATAGTCGAAGTTTATTTTTTGTATGTTAGTTCTAACCAACTAATAGCCAAACATTGTTAATTAATATAGATTTACCAAGTAATCTTAGCACCAACATGTATACTTCTATCCCATCACTAATGTTTAAACTTCCAAGCCATATGGGTAACGCATGGAGGGAACTCACATGTCCAATTAGATAATTCAAAATAGAATGATGACCCAAAATGAATTCTTGAACTCACCTTCCTCTTGATATATGTGGTATTTCAACCTCAAATAAAAATGATGACCCCAAATAAGAATGGAAAGTTGTTGAAAGGAACCAAGGACTGTGGATAAGACACCAAACATGTCCAGCTAATGCCAAAAGTGTTGAGAAATATAAACAAAAACATTGTATTTACACAGGAAAAAATAGATTATTATTGGGAAGATATAAGAAATTTTGTATTTACATAGGAAATAAGGATACCTACATTCTTATGAAAGATATTTTACTTGCATGTACAAGATAAATGGTATGGATTTATCTATGATCATACTCAACATAATTTTATAGATATTATGAGTTTTAATTGATCAAAACACTCAGAGAGTGGACTGAGGGATGTAGCCAATTGGTGAACCCCGTAAATAAATTATCTATGTCATTACCACTTATTCTCTATTTTATAAATTTTTGATTTTTAGAATTAAATAGTTGGATTTAAAACCAATTTGGATTAAATTAAGATAAATTTGGAATAATCATTCAATTATTTATCCAATTTAAGTATACTGTAAAGTTTTATAACTTGGATTTTCGGATCAGAGATATATGATGAAGAAGCTAAACTCAACCTAAATAGTGAGCTACAAATGGATTATTCCCCTAGAAATGATTTATGCATAGGGAGAAGAAATTATTATATCATAGTTATCGACACATAATAAGGGGGAATCAACCATAACATGATGATAAGATAAAATGTCACAAGATTTAGACATATCCTAGGTAAGGACACATGTCATGGAAAATTGTAGACCGAGTTGATTGATATATAAGGCCATGATCTATCAACATATACTAAGCAAGGATACATGTTGGGAGAGAATAGGGCCAAAATAAGATAATTAATTGATAAAATTAATGACAAGTGTAGCTCAAAGATAAATTCAAGTGATAAAATGAAGGGGATAAGAGAGGATAAATAATATGATCAAGTGACCAAAAGACAAAAGGGAAAAATTTGTGGCTGAGCTATCCTTGGGAACTAAAAAAGTGGCCAAGTGTTGCGTACATAGTTTGAAAATAACTCATGTTGATGTAGTTTTGACTTGATAATAAAGGACAAGATACACTAGATGATGATGATGATGATGATGATGATGATGATGATGATGATGATGATGATGATGATGATGATGGATGTTAGACGTGTTAGGTGTTAGATAGAGGATGTGACTTAGATATTTGACATGAAGATGGAGGGCTAGGATAAATGATTCAATATGAGATGTTATATGTTATGGCATGTAGTTGGGTTAGATGATTGGAAATGGATGATCAAAATGATGATGGGATGAAGATGATTAGACAATTAGGTAGGTAATAAAGGATAGGAGAAATGATGAGTGTAAGTCATCATTCTAATCAATCTAATGTAAATATAATACTAGGTAGTATGACCCATGATATAAGTATGACCAAAAGGACGTTGTACCAAAGTGTGTGATTATATAAGGGGTAAAATTATGAACTATGCATCATCAAGGGCACCCTAAAAACATCGTTGTAGGGTGTCATTCATTGCCTAGTAGATAAAAAGACACAAAACATAAGAATAAAATAAACATAAAAAAATGAAAAATAAGATAATCATATACATGATAAAAGACATGCAAAAAATTCAAAAAACACATAGCATACAAGGAACATACACAAGTATCTACATAGAGATGCGATGTGATTAGTGTCTTGTTTCATGTCTTGATGAGAGTTGATAGGATGATTGATTAGGTAATGAATTGGACTAAGTTGGTCATGATGATAATGATGTGAATTTAGATCAAGGATAGGAATTTGGATAAGGTATGGACTTAGAATAGACTAGTAACCTAGATTAAGATTGGTAGGGTATGGATTAAGGATAGGAACTTGGACAAGGTATGGAATTAGAGTAGACTAGTGAATTGGATTAAGATTAATATGGAATGGTGATTGTGAATAGGGTGTGATTGAGAAAATTTCATCTTGAACACATAGGCTAGTTGGATTATGGATTGACCATGTTTGGGACTTAGATAAGAGATGTAAGACTTATCAGGCTAAAGTGAGACTAGGTCAATGCTAGCTTAATACAAACTATATTTATTCCAGTTCAAAATAGGGGATGAAAGATAATAGTAGGATGGATGGATATGAGAGGAGAAGTTCATGAAGATGGATGTAAATGAGGAAATAGGCATAAGACAAGACATCTTAGAATTTTTTGGCTTTTTCTCGATATTATGATTTTTAGGGGTTTTTGGAATATTTTAATTTTTAAAGATTTTGGGATATGTATGTACACTATACAAATGAGATTACTATCAAAGGGAATACTAATACTAACAACTAGGATAAGTATGAATGGAATTATGAATGGGATGACCAAAGGATTGGGGGAGACTAAAAGGGGGATGATTACTAATTAAGAATGGACTAAGGATTACCAATGACCACATTGTAAAGAGGGCCAGATAGCCCATTTCTTGAGTGTCTATTAGAAGATATGCCATGATGATTTCATAACATTTCTCAAGACATATTCTATCCCCTTACAAAGGTCAAGACTATAATAAATTATGGAGATAATAGGATGCATGATATTATGGGTAGAAATAATGGAAAAATGGATATGACATGGATGGGATTGACAAGGGATGGATTTTCCCCCAAAGTGTTGAGGTATAATGAAGATAATAGATTATTTTACCATGACTCCAAAAACTATTTTCATCATGGTACTTGCCCAAGGTGCTATAAGAATGGTTTTCACCATTGGATGAATGTTGTTTTTTTACTTTTTGTGACTTTTAGCATCTTGATTTATTATAGGTGGGTGAGATGTAAGATGTAGACACTTTCATGATATTCATCCAACACCTATTTCGAAGAGATACGATTTTAGGATCATTTTGTCACTAGTAGATGTATTGAAGTCTTTGTGACCTTTATTGATTATTTATTTGGCTTCATATATACATCTTAAATAGGTGTCTTTGTAACCCCTATGAGAGAAAATGTTGCCCAAGAAAGTGATGTGTGGCAAAGATGCAATTGGATGGTTTTGATAGTGGGGTAGAGGATGTGGATGAGTGATATGATGATGAACGATGTGACTAGGTAAAGATAAAAAAGGGGGTCAACAATTACATACACCATTGGATATGGTGAAAGGTACTTTTTTTTATTTATTCCATATGCTAAATGAGGTTAAGTGATTCAAGACCTTCTAATTTATTAGCTCTATGATCTAAATATTAGTAGGATTGTCAGCCATATTACTATTAATTTTGAAATATTTTTGACTTGCTAATATTTGACTTGGATTTTGATTACACCCTAGTGCTTGAGTTTGGTATTCACCAAAGGAATTTGATATTTGACTTGATAGATGATAATTATTTCAAATTTGATGGTACCCTATCATCTCAAGGGTATTTTTACTAGGGGATGACTTTTTTTAACTTAGACGATTAAAAAACTATTCTTAACTTTAATGGATTATTTTTGGATCATAGTTGACTTAATTATTTGGCTTGATTAATTGATTATTGTCTTGGACCCTTTTAGATTCAAAAAATGATATTACATTTTAAATGGAATGTAATGATGTGTGTTTCTATTTGTCCCATTTGGGGAATGTGATGGATGGATTGTTAATAGGAGGTGGATAATTAGGGATGTGTGGTGAAAGAGGTGGATTAAAGGGAAGTTGGGTAACATATTACTCATAAAATATACTAAGAGACCCAACATCAATGTCATAAGAAGTGTCTTAAAGAATATCAAAAGGATAACTAAGATTCTTTGTAGAATTTGCATCTAAATTGGAGTCATATTATCCATCTAGATGATATTCAATAGATAAAGCATCCAAGAATTGTTTTATAATTTCATCATCCTAAGATGGATCAAGAGTCATGTCTTTTGACTATTCAACATTCAAATTAGATATGTCCTCAAATAGATATATTTAGGCATGAATTTAATTATCTGAAAGGGATGATACTTCTAGCATGGATTTTGATTCATATGTTAATGTTGGATATGATCTTGGCCATTTTGATGCTAAATCTAATAGGGATGTTGATGAGGTGATGTCACCAATAGATGATTTTTTGATAGTATCCATAGATAGGACATTTTGGATAACATCATTGTCCCAAAGTATCTTATTCACTTTGGGTTTGTGAATGGATGATTTGGGCTTAATGGATTTGTGATCATGGGGGATTCGTTGTGATATAGGGATGGATTGGTTATGAATTATTGTGGCATGGATAAATTGGGGTCATGACCTTGATTGAGAAGGGAAGGATTTTGATCATGCTTAGAAAGCAATTCTTGGCATTCCTCATTCCTAGGTGTGGATGCATTGGATTCACCCTTAATTTCAATGTCACAATTATTAATTAAGTTTTAGATATAATAACTAAAAGGGAAACATCTATTAATAGAATGCCCATGGACTTTATGGTATAGACAAAATATTTATTCTTGATACAGTGATGGCATATGTTTGGAAAAATCTATAGGTCTTGATTTTGGGTAGGCAAGCATGCCCATGGCCTCTAGTTTCCAAATTGGGGGTTCTGAAGATATTGGGTGAGGGGTATATTTCTTATCTATAGTGTTGGGTGTGAAATTAATAGATTTTAGGTGTGTTAAAATGCAATGGTGATGTCATGATATTTGGTAATGGTGTTGTGTGTGATTGTTTAGGATTTAAACATGAATTAGATGAGGTCGACAAACCAAGATTCCCTTTCCTATTATGATGGGTGATTTTTGATGGATTATGATCGGTAAATGGACAATTCAACTAAGTATAGGTGTGAACTAGAGGTAAGGTTAGATAAATAGGGTCAACACCTATGAGAAGTTTGGAACCCATCTCAAGGACCCATAAAAGGATCTCATTTTGACCCATAGTATTAGGGTTTGCAGGTAAATGGGTACCCATTTCTAGGACCCATAAAAGGATCTCATCTTTGTTGGAAATTAAGCATTATAATATAATAACTAGGTCCAAATCCATGTGGGTAGATGATAAATGGGTGATAGATGAAAGGTAGATAAAAGGATGATGATGTGAAGGTATAACAAGGCTTGGTTAAAAATATGATCCTTGGATAAAGTCAGTCTAAATGATTGATCTAGTATGATAGGTGATGGGTGAGGATGAGATAGACTAGATGGATTAAGACTAAGATCAGATTTTAAATAGATAGTAGATATGTGATAAATATCTATCAAAGATTCCTAGTTTTCAAAGTAAAAAAGGGATGGGGATTCAACTAGTGGCTAGATTTATACTATCAAGATGACTAGATTAGAGACAACTAGATTGTTGACGATTGGATGCTAGATTGAAACCAACAAAGTAATAGGTTGTTAGCAGGGTATTGACCAAGTATGAAATTTGATAGTGTGATGGGTGGTGGACTAAATCATTAATAGAGTGATAGGATGATATGGATGGACAAAAAAAGGACTACCTCAAGCCTTAGATTTATTTTCTCAAGGTTAGATGGATATAATATTTCATGATGGGAATAAATGGAGGGATCAAAGATGATGGGATTGAGATCACTAAAAGTATATAAAGGTGGTGATGTAATTATGATTAGGGGTATAGTGAATATGGTTTGTAAAAGTGTATGACCTAAAAATCCAAGTAGATGTAAAAAAAGGTAAGACAAAACAAGATGGGATTTATCTAGATGAGGTAAGACTAGATGAGGATGAAGGACAATGATAAGAAAATGATGTTCTAGATAGGGTGATAAAACATAGGAAGATGTCAAGACAAAACTAGATTAGAATATGTCTAAGATGGGATGATAATATGTATAAGATATATAAGATTATACAAGATTAAATATGTATAAGATATGATGATAGGTGAAGTAGATAAGGTTGTACAAGAGGACTAAGAATGTACAAGATAGGGATATGGCTAGAATGTACAAGATAATAAGGATATAAAATATTGATGATATAAAAGGCCTATATAGTTTTGTATAAGCTGGGGTTAAGGGATGACTTAGCTAACAAACAACACTGGGCTAACACAACACACACCAAAGCAGCAGACCATAATCCCAAAATTAGTAAACCCATGGGTGTGTAACCTGATGATTGCACTATTTAATGGATTCATAAGAAAGGTAGTAAGATGATGAATAGTTATAGAATTTTCCAAACCCTCTCAACCTTGTCTACATATTATAGTCACTTGGGAGTTGATACTGACTTTGATAGTAAGTTTCCTATTATGTTTGATGGTCATATGCTAGGTTTACACAAGGTTTTTGGGGTACATCCCCAATATATATAAGGTACATGGGGTCCAAATCCCTATAGGGTGTTTTCTAATGTTTAGTTTAGATAATTAACTCTTCCCTTTCATAGAAGACCTATATGAGGTCAACCACTTGGCCTATCAATAGTTTTCCATGATATTTATACTCCATTAGAGCATGAATTATGTTCAAATTCATGGTGATGAAATCTACATCACCAAGCCCTAATGGCTATACAAATGTGTGGGGATGAATTTCACATCATGTTACACCCTATAAAAAGATAAATTTAGGGGTAACAAATAGGAAGATAAAAATTTATTTAACTGACTATTTAACTATGTGAGATTAAAACACAAACAATCAAATAGATATATACAACAATCAAAATCTAAATTATAGAATAAGCCTTGATCCTAAAAAGAAACAGTTTTTTATTTGATTTAGGGCTTCCCACTTAAGTTTTCTACACAAAAGCTATTAGTAGTTTCTAATCAGTCAAAATTACCTTTGATACCTACAAAAATGCTTATGCATAATGACACAAAGTTAGATTTTCAATTTTGATTTTAGAAACGTAAAAATGTAATTGGTAGGATAAAACACAACTGAGAGATATATTATTTTGCAGATAGTTAGCTAGAAGTATCCACAAGATTAGTCAAAATTGCTTCTGGTTAGTGAAAATCGGTACTGATAATCAATAATGTAGATCTTGAAAAGGTAATTTTGAAACTTCTAAGGAAAATTTTAAAATTTAAAATAGGCGATAAAAATGTCTATCAAAAGAGATATTATTTTACTTTTAAGTAAGTTTATAGTATATAATATCAAATAGATGTATTATAAAAATTTCCTAAATCAAAACTATAGATATCTCTTCAAAAATACATATGGTAATCAACATCGCTTCTATCGAGAGGTGGTTTTGTAACTAAGTAGATTTATATATGTAAATATTAATTTATAGAAATGTAAAAATTTCCTAAGGTGGATGATGTTTAGAAATTCAAAATTATTTATAGAACCTACTTCTAAACTAAATTATTGAGAAAATATTATTAAAATGAACAACATTTTCCAAATAGATTCAAAATCACATATATAGCTTCAAAACTACCTACAAAAATCAAACTCACCTTCATCAAGTAGTAATTTTACTTAATTTAAAAAATATATATACAAAGGATGTTTTAGAGACTATCAAATCTATTTATGATGTTCAAGATCATATTATTAGTAGGAATCAGAATATCAACTAAAAATTGGAGTAATATCATTGATTATCTAGATACTTGCAAAATCACCTCTATAAATTTTAAAATTACAACTAGAATTAAAAAGTGTTACTATGTATAATCAATATTGCACAATATAGCCAAAAAGGTGATTTATGGGGTAATAAACTTGTTTGAATAGAATCTCCCCTTCCCTATAATCAAATCACAACCAAACAAAGATAATGAAATTGTTAGGAATTAAAAAACACATGTTCTAGTTAATAAACTTATGCCAAGATCAAAACCACAATTTGTAGAGTCAAAACCACATATGGATTTTAAAATCACCTCTATCAAGATTTTTTTTTTAAAGAGGTCAAAAAACTACCTAGGAAGTTAATAGCTAGTGATTAGGTCTGTGTAGTTATCAAAACTACAGCTAGGATTTGTAATTTTGCGTATCCAAATTCATAATTTATAGTGCAAAACCATAGTTTATCTGAAACATGAAAATTTCAAAATTTTGAAGCCCAATCTCTCTCTAACTATGGTATAAGCTGATTGAACACATCTTACATGTAAGGATTAATTTAAAAGAGGGATCCCACTATGGTTGCCAATGGGTGCTTGTAAATTTGAGCTATGGATTCAATATACTAAATATAGTATACTTAACTGAAACCTTACAAAAACATCAAAGGGAGAGAGTATATAAGCAATTAACAATTATAAATGGACTGGGTCCATGCAAAAAGGTAGGGGACAAAATGTATGACATTCCTCCAACTTTTAATTTTTTTTACAAAGAGCATATGCCATTTTTAAAATTTTTTGAGGCTCCAGCTTGTGCCTGAGCCTCAAAGACATATTACCTTTCCAAAGGGAGTACACCCTTTAAAAAAGTGTACTCCCTTTGTGATTTACAAAGGGTTTAAACCCTTTATAAAGGATGTACACCCTTATTTATTTTCATTTTATTTTCCTTGCAGAGCAAACCCGTGACCTTGTCATTTTGGGGGTTTTTCCCTCTCTTCTCCTTTGTCAAATTTAGATTCACGTACATGCTTTGGAGTTACATTCTACTAATGGGATTTAACATTCAGCTTACTACAGATCATGTATGTTAACTTTTATATTTTAATTTTTTCATTTGTATTTTTATTTATTTATTCAATTAAGGTTTTAAATTTAGGTTTGCATTATATTCTCTTTCATTTCTTAAAAAACTTGTATTTCTATTTAAATTTAAATACACAAGTTTGATGGATTCATTGCATGAAGAAAATGTTAGATAAAACCTCAAATAGTTAGATTCTTCATAACAAGAAGTTCAATTGTATGAATAATATAATTCAAAATGTTGACAATTATAAATAATCATCAATGGTTTGCATCACTCTTCATCTAGTAGTCCATACATTTCAATTTCCAATACATTAGAGACTATTTTTAATGAAGTGGGAATAAATTTTTAACTTTATGCAATGTTGCATCTAAGAGAGGCCATAAAATAATTTTATTTCGACAAATTATCATATGAAGATGTTAAGAAAATAATAAAATAAGTTGTGTGTGATTTTTTTGTTAAACCTAGAACCAACCAACCTCCACCAATGAATTGTAAACATATTAGTATTGATTGGTGTGTTCATGAAGAGATGAAAAATAAATTTTGGGATAGGTGGTGGATGGTTTTTGACGAGCCTCCATGAAACAATAATGAGGTTTCATTATACTTTTTGATAAAATTGTATTGTGAGTTTTTCTATAATAAATTCTAAACTATGTTGGCATGAAGGCCTCCCAAGGTAGGGGAGGTGGGTCTTCATTTGATATACCTAGTGATAGGCAAGACTAAAACCATTATAACTGATTTCCAAGAAACAGAAGGCCAATATCACATGCCTCTATTCCTAAAATTTTACATCATAATGTATATATGGACACCCTTGAGAAAGTTACAAGTTTGACACAAGTTATGATTGAGCATGGTATACATACATTTAAGACTTAATCTCAGCCTACATGTGGTGCTAGTGGTAATGGTGCTAGTGATGTTGGTGGTAGTGGTATTGGTGGAAATGGTACTGGTGGTAGTTTTTTTGGTGGTGTTGGTATAGGTGATAGTGTCCCTACTACTCGTGTTATAATTCTTATGAATCATTACACATCATCTGGGAGGAAGTGTATGGGACCTCCTGTTCAAGTGTGACATACATAGATTACATTTATGGAGACTAGCATGCTAGAGTGTATGCTACCTATAGATGATTTAGTAGTTCATGACACTAACATGCTAGAGCATATGCCACCTGTAGATGTTTTATTAGTGCATGATACTAACATGCCAAACACTATGCCAAATGTACTAGATTAATCAACTCCTATCAAGATATGCCATCCTATTATGTAGAATTTATCAACTTCACCATTTTATTTTAATACACAGGTTTAATTTTAATTATAGTTTTTTAATGTTTGTAAAATAATATCAAATTTATTTTCTAGTGTCTTTACTAATTAACTAATTTATTTGACTGAACTTGTTATTTATTGTTTGTATAGGTAATTGGTGATATTTTGGGTGGCTCAGTAGGCCTTGACTCTATTGTAGAGGCCATAATTGGCACAAGTGTACCTTATACATAGGTTTGGAAACTTTTAAATTATATATTTATTCATGTACATGTTTATTATCTTTTGAACATTAAACTATGTTTTAAGATATATATTATATTCATATATTTTTATCATGTTCATTCAATTCACACATTATTCATTTATTGGTTTTATAGATGATGAGGGATGATATGGGTACCCCTCATGGATGAGAAGAAAGTTTTGTTGATGTTACGACTACATTAGAGGATCCACTATCTCCATAGTAGGTCATGATTTAGGGATGGAGACTGGTGAAAACACATAGTAAATTTTTTTTTAGCTTTAATTACTAATATTTTATGTCATACTTACATAATTTTATGCACATCTATATCTAAGGATATATGTATGCTCCATAGGATTCCCCATTGTGGGTGTATATGCAATCTTGTATCCTATACAACCATTTATATGGAGTATAGTGAGTGTAGAATCATTTTACAAAAAAAATATTCTTGAATCATTTATCAAATTTTTAGTATACAATTTTAATGCATTAATTTTTATATTTTAGATGTTGTGCAGACGTAATAATTTTCAAAAATTGTCGATGAAATAATGGATAAATCCCATGCTGAGAGGATAATCTCTCCTTGTATTGAGGCATCCAACACCCCTGACTCTAAGTATATGCCAATAAAGCACAAATTATTTAGAGGTAATAAGGAGCAGGAGAGCTATTTGTTGTGCTAGGGGTCTAATTGTAGGCACAATCAATTTTGTATGTCTATATGAACCACATTGAATGCATGTATGGTTCATTTTATCTATGTACATGTTATGGTATACATTTTGTTTATATGTCATATTATTTATGTTGAATTATGACATATATCTTTGCATGTATCACATATATACTATTTGACAATATGATTCCTTTGCCTATGTATATTTTTTATTTTTATAATTTAATGTTTACACATATTACTAGTTAATTATCATTATTAATTCATATGAGGTTAACAAAATTCACATTATTTTCTAAGTTATGTGCTTCATCATTATGTATATTTTACATTTACATGTGATATTTACTATTTACTTGTTGTATTTACTTTTAATTACATATCAATTTGTAATTGTAATGTAAATGGAATTGTGATCAATTTCATGGAAATGTAAATATTATAAATTATACTTGATCATAGTTGTTAGGAGGTCTAGTGATGCGGGAGCAATTTACTATTTACTTGTTTCATTTACATTTAATTACATATCAATTTGAAATTGTGATGTAAGTATATTTGTGATCAATTTTAGGGACATAAATATTATAAGTTGTACTTGATCATAGTTGTTATGAGGTCTAGTGATGTAGGAACAATTTACTATTTAATTGTTTCATTTACATTTAATTAGATATCAATTTTTAATTTTGATGTAAGTGGACTTCTGATCAATTTTATGGATGTAAATATTATAAGTTGTACTTGATCATAGTTGTTAGGAGGTCTAGTGATGATGTAAGAGCACCCTACCAACATGTAATAAGGTCCTTGTTTAAGTGTCTTAAAGGTCCCATAAATTACATTTACTCAATAAGAGGTCTTACTTGGCCTTTAAAGAGTGAAATATAGATCCTAGATGGTACTTTGGTGTTTTCCCATCAAAGTTCAATTTGAATTTTCAAATATGAATATGTAAGGTTGTGGATAAATTGTAATGATTTGTAAATTATTAAGAGTCTAGTAGGTTTAGAATGTTGTTCTACGTGTCCAGAAAGGGTTCTAACTATCTTGAAGATAAATGTGGTTTTAGGTTAAATGAGAATGAACAATAGTATTTATGATTGATTATGTTTATGAAAACCCTAATATCTCAATGTTCTTGATAGAAGAGAATTTAGCCAAAAAAATTTTAAATCCGAGTCTAAAAATGTGAATTAAAGTTTGGATCACCTTTTTTTATTCTTGTATAGATTTTCTAGGGGAATTATTTACATTTGAAAAGGAGTATTTTGTGTTTTGACCTATTAGTAGCCATTAGGCCTACTAGTTGTAAATAGGGTTTCATATATAAAAAGACCTTTACTTTTAGTTGTAACCAATGAAAACCCATCAATTTTGATATGTAGTTTTTAGGTTGATTAAGGCAAGTGTTCAAATTGGTTTCAAATGGTATTTTGACTTATTGAGTAATCTATTAGGCCTAGAAGCCTAAAATAGGATTTTCGAGTTTTGGACCTATTTTCTTAAGAAATCAATAATTCAAATTGGTTTCTTACACATTTAAAATAAATACTATAATATTACATACTTAACAAAACCATATATATTGATAAGACATTTAAGAATTAAAAAATAGTCTAACTAAAACTCATTGAAAATCATACCTAGAAAGAGTGTGTTTAAAGTGAAAGAGTAACAAGTACCAATGGTCATCAAGAGATGCAGGAGCATCATCCATCAAGGTGTATATAGCATGGTTTTGGTAATAAATAGCCTATCATGGATTCAAGTTGTTTGTAATACCTATACACCTTACCTTTGATGTTTCATGTAGTTTAAAGTTTTAGATGAGCCATTAGATCCTCCTCCAACTGTGGTCATGCATTAGAGCATAACCACAAGGGATAGAGACTAGCTGTCAGTTCGTATAGGTAGATGTTGAGTCTTTTAAGAAAGCCTATCAATATTTTATCTAACTTGATATGGACAAGACTCGTAAATGAGGTTTTTATCATGACTAAATATCTTAGAATGAGCTAAAAATTGGTTAGCATGGCCATATATTTTGACTCATTATCCCAATCGATGAACCATCTACATAGACACATCTAGATAGGTGTTTTAAGGTTATAATAACCACTTTTTAGTCTCAATTGGGCCCTAGGAGTGAAGGTTACAGTTGGTCAAAGGCATCTATTAAGAGAATTCACTCGTCCTTGAGTGTACAAAATGAATAAACTTATATCACACATTACATCATAATCATGAGGAATAGAGATAAGTTGTTAGTGCCTACACATGCATGGATAAGTCCTCTGAGAAACTATAAGATGATTTTATCTAACTCAAGATGAATTTGACATGATAGTGAGGTTTCTCTCATGAAAAAATCTCTCAAAATGGATCAAAAGTTGGTCATCGAGGACATATACTCTGATTCATTATACCAATAATGAACCATCTACATAGACATGCCTGGATAGGTATTTTAAGGTTAGGACAACCATTTTACAGTCTCAGTTGGGCCTTGAGAGTGAAGGTTATAGTTATTCAAATGCATCCCTTAAGATAATTCACTTGTCCCTAAGTGTGTAAAATGTGTGAACTTCCCCCGCATGTTACGGCATAACCATGAGGGCTAGAGACAAGTTGTTAGCTCCTACACATTCATGGATGAGTCTTAGAATAAATACTAGGAATATTTTATCTAACTTGAGATGGATGAGACATGAATATGAGGGTTATCTAGTAGTCAAATCTCTCAAAATGTGTCAAAATTTGGTTAGTAAGGGTCATATATTCTGAGTCATTAGCCCAATCGATGAACTATCTATGTAAAGACATCTAAATAGACATTTTAAGGCTAGAATATCCATTGTTTAGTCTCGATCAGGCCCTATGAGTAAAGTTTGTAGTTGATTAGAGTCATCCCTTAAGATAATTCACTCATCCCTGAGTGTGCAAAATGAGCAAACTTTTATCACGTATTATAGGAGAACCGTGAGGGCTAGAGACTAGCCATTAGCTCTTGTACATGCATGAAAGATTCATATAAGAAATCCCATGAGGATTTTATCTAACTTGAGATGGAAAAAACATGTAAATGAGGTTTATCTCATGGTCAAATATCTTGTAACGGGTCAAAAGTTTGTCAATGAGGGCCATATATTCTAACTCGTTAGCCCAATCGATGAACTGTTTATGCAAAACACACACACACACACACACACACACACACACACACACACACACACACACACACACACACACACACACACACACACACACACACACACACACACATATATAAGAATTTTAAGGCTATAATGGCCATTTTAAAATATTGGTTAGACCCCAAAAGTGAAGGTTGTAGTTGGTCAAAGGCATCCCTTAAGATAATTCACTCATCTCTGAGTGTGTAAAATGAATGAACTTATGTCACACATTGCAACATAATCATGAGGGATAGATACAAACCATTAGCTCCTACAAGTGAAAGGATGAGTCCTATAATAAATACTAATAGTATTTTATCTAAATTAATATAAACAATATGTGGAAAATAGGTTTATCATGCAGCCAAATCTCTTATAATGGGTCAAAAGTTAGTCAATGGGGCCATATATTCTAACTCATTAGCCCAATTTATGAATTGTCTACACAAACACATCTAGATAGGCATTTTAAAAAATTAAAAGACTTGGTCTCATTTGGGCCTTGATAAATAAGGTTACAATTGTTTATAGGCATCTCTTAAGATAATCCACTCGTCCCTAAGTGTTACAAAATGAATGAACTTCTATCACATGTTGTAGGAGAACTGTGAGGGCTAGTGATAAGCCATCAAATCCTACACATGCATGAATGAGTCATATAAGAAATCCTACGATGATTTTATCTAAATAAATCTAGGTGATATGTGGAAATTAGGTTTATCTCATATTTAAATCTCTCTAGATGGGCCAAAAGTTGGTTAGTGGGGCCTGTATATTTTGGCTTGTTAGCCCAATCGACAAACTATCTAGGTAGACACATCTAGATAAGAATTTTAAGTATATAAAAACCATTATCTAGTCTCATTAAAGACTTAGAATTAAATATTATATTTGGTTAGAGGAATCCCTTAAGAGAATTCACTCATCCTTGAGTGTGTAAAATTAGCAAACTTTCATTGTGTGTTGAAACTTAACCTTAAGGTCTATAGATGAGATGTCAACTCTTACACATGCATGGATGAGTCCTATAAGAAATAATATGAGGTTTTTATTTAAATTAAGATGAATGATACATGGAAATGAGGTTTTTATTGTATCTAAATCTCTCATAATGGGTCAAAAATTGGTCAATGAGAGTCGTATATTCTGAATCGTTAGCCCAATCAATGAAAAATATATTAAGGCTAGAACGACCATTTTATAGTCTTGGTCAGGCCTCAAGATTGAATTTTTACGTTATTAAAAGGCATATTTTAAGATAATTCACTTTTTTCTTAGTGTACAAACTAAGGGAACCTCTCTCACACATTACAAGAGAACCTTGAGGGCTAGAGACTAGTCATAAGCTCCTATACATGCATAGATGAGTCCTCTAAGAAATTCCAAGATACTTTTAAGGCTAGAAAAACCATTTTATAGTCTTGGTCATGTCTTAATATTTAAGGTTTTAGTTGGTTGAAGGCATCATTTAAGATAATTCACTTGTTTCTTAGCGTGTAAACTAAGGGAACTTCTCTCACACATTACAAGAGAACCTTGAGGGATAGAGACTAGTCATAAGCTCCTATACATGCATAGATGAGTCCTCCTAGAAATTAAAAGATAATTTTATCTAATATAGATAGATGAGATGCAATAATGAGGTTTTTCTCATTTCCAAATCTCTTGGAATGGGTCAAAAGTTAGTCAATAGGGGCTGTATATTCTAACTCATTATCGTAATTAACGAACTATATATGCGAACACATCTAAATAGGAATTTTCAGTCTATAATTTCCATTATCTGATCTTAGTTTGGCCCCCTAAGAAAATCTTACAATTTATTGGGGGCATCCCTTAAGATAATCTACTCATCCCTGAGTGTGTAAAATAATTGAATTTCTATCACATATTGTAGGAGAACTGTGAGGGATAGAGATGAATTGCTAGCTCATATATGTGCACATACAAGTCCTATAATATATCTTGGGAGGATTTTATCTAACTTAAAATGGGTGAGACATGGAAATGAGGTTTTTATTGTAACCAAATCCCTTATAATGGGCCAAAAGTTGGTCAGTGGGGGCCATATATTCTGACTCATTAGCCCAATCAATAAACTATATATACTAACATATCTAGATAGGAATTTTAAGGATATAATAATTATTTTCCAGTCTTGGTTGGGCCTCGTGAGTGAAGGTTTCATTTGGTTGGAGGAATCCCTTAAGAGAATCCACTCATCCTTGAGTGTGTAGAATGTGTGAACTTCCATTATACATTGAAAGAGAACCATGAGAGATAGATACAAGCCATCATCCCGTAAACATGCAAGAATGAGTCCTCTAATAAATACCAAGATTATTTTATCTAAATTTATCTAGGTGAAATATGGCAATGATTTTTCTCCCACAACTAAATCTAGAATATCTATTATACGGTCTTATTTAGGCCCTAGAAGTGAAGGTTGTAATTTATCAGAGGCATCCCTTAAGAGAATCCAATCATCCCTGAGTGTGTAAAATGAGTGAATTTCCATCACACATTGCAGGAGAAAAATGAGGAATAGAGATGAAATGTTAGCTCTTACACATGCATGGATTAGTAATATAATAAATCCTTAGAGTAGTTTATCTAACTCAATTTGTGTGAGACATGGAAACAAGGTATCTCTCAAAGCCAAATCTCTCAGAATAGGCCAAAAGTTGGTCAGTGAGGGTCTACATTCTGACTTGTTAGCCCAATTGATGAAACATATACATGAAAATGTATAAATAGGAATTTTAAGGCTATAATGGCTATTTTTTAGTCTTGTTTAAGCTTCAAGAGTGAAGGTTATAGTTGATCAGAGGCATCACTTAAGAGAATCCACTCATCCTTAAGTGTGTAAAATGAGTGAACTTTCATCACATGTTTCAGGAGAACCATAAGGACTAGAGACAAACCATTAGCTCCTACATGTGCATAGATGAGTCCTATAATAAATCCTAGGAGGATTTTATCTAACTCAATCTTGATGAGATGTGATAATGAGGTTTGTCTTGTAACTAAACCTCTTAAAATAGGCCAAAAGTTCATATATTATGACTTATTAGCCTAATTGATGAATTATTTATATAGACATGTCTAAATAGGCATTTTAAGGCTATAAAAACCATTGTTCAATATTGGTCAGGCCTCAATAGTGAAGGTTGTAGTTGATGAGAGGCATCCCTCAAGAGAATGCACTCATCCTTGAGTGTGTAAAATGAGCAAACTTCCATTATGTATTGTAGTAGAACTGTGAGAGATAAAGATAAACTGTCAGCTTCTAAACATGCATAGATGAGTCTTCTAAGAGATGACAAGATGATTATATTTAACTTGATTTAGGTGAGATATAGAAATGAGGTTTCTCTCACAACTAAATATCTTAGAACAAGCCAAAATTTGGTCAATGGTCACTGTATATTCTGACTCATTAGCCTAATCAATGAACTATCTATGTGGACACATTAGGATGGGTATTTTAATGATATAACTACCATTTTATGATCTTTTTTAGTCCCTAGGAGCAAAGGTTTTAGTTGATTGGAGGCATCCCTTGAGAGAATACACTCATCCCTAAGTGTGAAAAATGAGTAAACTTCCATTGCATGTTGCAAGAGAACCATAAGGGATAGAGATGAACCATTAGCTCCTACACATGCATGGATAAGGAATATACAAGATCCTAGAAGGATTCTCTCTATCTTGATCTAGGTGAGACATAATAATGAGGTTTATATCACAACCAAATATATTAGAATATGTTAAAATTTGGTCAGTAGGGGCCATATACTCTGACTCGTTAGCTCAAACAATAAACCATATATGTAGACACATCTAGATAGGAGTTTAAATGATATAATGACCATTTTTCAATCTCAATAGAGCCCTGAGAGTGAAGGTTATAGTTGATCAAAGGCATCCCTTAAGATAATACACTCATCCCTAAGTGTGCAAAATGAGAAAATTTCCATTGTACATTGAAAGAGAACCATGAGGGATAGAGATGAACTATCATCTCCTACACATGCATAGATGAGTCCTCTAAGAGATCCTAGGAGGATTCTCTCTAACTCAATTTGGGTGAGACACAATAATGAGGTTAATTTCACAGCTAAATCTTTGAGAATAGGCCAAAAGTTAGTCAATGAGGGTCGTATATTCTAACTCGTTAGCCCAATAAACAAACCATCTACATGGACACATCTGGAGAGACATTTTAAAGATATAATAATGGTTATCCAATCTTTGTTGGGCCCTAAGAGTGAATGTTTTAATTGATCAGAGGCATCCCTTAAGATAATCCACTCATCCTTGAGTGTACAAAATGAGTGAACTTATGTCACACATTGTAGGAGAACCATGATGGCTAAATATGAATCATCAACTCCTATACATTCATGAAATAGTCTTTTAAGTGAGATAGAGAAGAATCTCTCTATCTTGATTTGACATTAAAATGAGTTTTTTTATCACATCTAAACCTCTCAAAATAGGCCAAAAGCTGATTAGCAAGGGATGTATATTCTAACTTGTTAGACCAATTAATGAACCATATACACATACACATCTAGATAGGTGTTTTAAAGATAAAATGATCATTGTTCAGTCTTGATCAGGCCTTGGAAGTGAATATTACATTTGATCTAAGGCATCCCTTAAGAGAATACACTCATCCCTAAGTTTATAAAATGAGCAAAATTCCATCATGCATTGTAGGAGAACTGTGAGGGCTAGAGACAAACCATTATCTCCTAAACATGCATGGATGAGTCCTCTAAGAGTTCATAGATAAGATTATTTTCATGTTTTCTTGAAAGGACAAACAAAGAGGAGGTGAAAACTAGTATTCTTAAGGTAGATAACATTAATATGAATTATTTTTTGGCTTCTCTTCATTTCAAGAAGATAATCTTTTCTACTCACGACACCATTCACATGAAGGTGGAAGCTCATCTGGTGCCACTAACCTACATTAAAATTATTATTAAAATTTTTAAACATAAATAAACACATAATGATAAAATATTTGAAAATTAAAATACATTAAATCAAATAACTTTACTATATTAATTTGAAACACTAGATAAACTTACCAATTCAATCTAATGTACCTTCAAGATCAACTATATTTTCAAGAATCACTTTGTGGTCAAATCCATGCAGTTTCCACAAATTTATATTGTGAGGCTTTACATGATATTTGATGATTTGAATTTTTTTAAAAATAACTAAGTTTGAATAATGAAGCACCACCCTATGTGTTTCAAAGTCCTCAAATAAAATTGTCTTATTTTTTTATGATAGTACCTATGAAGCCAAGTTTTGGTAACCACTATGGATCCAATGGGATAAATTATCTCTTATCCATTCATAACATTTGTGGTTAATTTTTTTTGCCTCTAGACAATGACACAAGTAGTATTTTGTTCCCTCATCATGGTGCTTAGGTGTTATGATAACAAAAACATTCTCAGCATTTAAAGTATAATCAAATTGTAAGCATATCTAGGAAAAATAAAAAATATCACTAATATCTATCTAAGGTTGTATATTTAATTAGAAAATAAACTATACCTAGTTTTACAAGATTTGATATGTGGTCAAAGTCAATTGATGATGCCATTTCATGATCATTAAATTGTTGGGGTGAATGGCTACTCTCTATAGGTGATATGGGTCTACAATACTATTCATCAACCCATTTTTTTTATTAGCAGTCATTCCAATTGAATTCAATACATGGGGAATAAAAACATGCCATGTCCCTAGTATAAATAGTCCATGATCTTGAATTTAAGCTTTGAATATAGTGGAAAACACTAGATCTAGATACTATACTATAAAATTCATATATTATCTTATGTTGTTACTCTTTTAACTAAACGAATCTTCACACATGAGAATGTTTATCCAATCCATGACAAATATTTTCATTAAACCAAATCAAAATAATTATAGCATTGATAAAATTAGCACCATCCTTTTGCTTTACCTTCTCTCTTTTAAGGGATATTTTTACATATGCACCTGCACCATTATGTTTCTCTTTCCATGCCCAGCCTCAAGGAAGATCTAAAAATTATGAACGTCATTCTTATTATGCATTTTGATTAACCATTAAAACATTCAAAAATTCTTAAAATGTCTTGCATAATTGTTTGACCAAATGTAGTGTGTATCAAACATGATTTCTCTTGCATTCATATTTATATAAAATATTTCAAAACAACACTCGACAAAATATAGAGAATGTGATATGTCATCACTCATATAAAAGTCCCTTAACATCTTTATGTTGTCATCTATTCTATTAGGTACATGTATGACTATAATATAAACAAAACATACAACTTGAATTGAATTATAGTATTGGGATTAAACCTCATTCTTTGGTTATAGTGTGTAGTTCTCAGCAAAATTCAAAACTAAAATAATGGTGACAACTGAAAAGTTGTCCTTGCATACCTTGAATTGATTATCTAACCATTTTGATTTGTGTGTCTATTTTTCATATTGGTAGATAATATTATTCTTTAATTCAAACATGAAATTAGATACAAAAACTTTGGTAGTAACCAATTCACATCTTGATGATTCTTTTCTATCTTTTAACACATAATTTACAAATTTGTGCTTCTTATAGTCAATTAGTTACTTTCTAAATTCTTGTGAAATTTCTTCATGTATCTAACTCATCAAATTTGGAAAACCACCACAGCTTTTACATGTTATATCTAAATATTATTTGTTAAAAAGAACTATCCTTCAGGTCTTTGATAGGAAAGACCTTAGATTAATTGTCTTGATGTCTTAGGTGAGAAAGACACCATACATTCCTACAAAATCTTGTTAGTGTGCAAAATAAAATTTATATGAAAAAAACATAAAAAATCATAGTAAATTCAACATGTACCCTACAACAACATGTGGCACATTCTTGGTTCATTTTATCATAGAAAGGTTTACACATCTCAGAGGACCTTTGGCTAATTATCAATTGGCCATTAAATGTTTCAATAACTTTTTTATAAAATTCTGTTTGGGTCATGTCTAAGAAATGTTTTGCATGTGGATCATGGTTTTTTGAGATTTTTATTCTTTTAAAAACACATTTTACATTATATGATACTTTTCTGTTGTCGTGCCAAAAATTTTCAATCAAATGTCTTGTTACTTCAAATAATACCTTATCTTTTTGTGGGAGTCTACCACTAAATGCCCAACAATCCATGAGTGAAGTGTCATCAAACCTTGTTTTTATTTTTATGGAATTTATTATATTTTTATATTTAAGTTCAATTATTTACTTCTTTCACTAATAATTTTATCTTTAGATGTTTAAATACTCAATATGTATTCCATTATTACTCGTCTTACCACATTACTATCTTTTTTTGACTTTTATTGCCTATTATCTTAAATACATTAAATATATTCTTTACTATTGTACTATTTATTCACTCAATGTTTAATGTTCTTAACCATAATTTATGCATCACAAGGTACATTTTTTAAATTTCCATTAATTGAACAAATAGTTAGCATTATTTTGTATGGGTTTTATTCTCAAATGCATAGTCCCATACACATTGAGCATGAAATTAAACTGATCTTTTTGAAATTTTACCTTCCATAGGTTCTATTATTTTGTCATCTATTTCAACCAAATACCTTGGTGATCATCTTATTACCCTTGGAGGTGTGGGTATAGGAGCTATATTTTACCTTCCATAGGTTCTATTATTTTATCATCTATTTCAACCAAATACCTTGGTGATCATCTTATTACCCTTGGAGGTGTGGGTGTAGGAGCTATATTTTATATTAAATTGGGTGGTGTTAACACTTCAACCATAGTAGGGATAGTAGAGGGTTGACTATCTACATTAGATCCTACATGCAAATTAAATCCGTCTTCATTAGGAGACACATGATTTGGGATCATTAATTGATGTTGATTATCATCATACTAAAAAATTTCATTATGAATGGATGTTTCATTATATTGTGTTTGTCTATGTGTTTCATCACTCATTACAAATTCATTACTTAAATGCTCTAAATTTTGAATTTCATCGTGCAACAAAAATTGATTGAGTTCTCTTATCTCATTTGAAGACATATCTAAACTAAATTACATAGAATTGGTCACGTTATTTTTATTTGAAATATTACCTGGTGTAAAGGAAACACCTTCACCTTGCCTAGAAGCCCTTATGGATGCTCTCCTATCTACTTGTCTTTTCCTTTCTTTTTCTCTTTTCTCTTCAATTTACTCATTTGTTATCTCTTTGATTTGTCTTTTACAATGAATTCCCAACTTCATTATTTATATTTAATATTATAAGACAATTATAGATTTAAACTTGAAGAATTTGTAGTGATTCAAATAACATGAATGGAGAATATACCAAATTTGCATAGTTACAGCAGAAAAACTAGTTTATATTTGCAAATAACAAAACAAATGAGAAAATTTCATAGGAAAGCTAAGAGAAATTCATGAATCACAAAGGGTTTTCATGCTTTTAAAATCACTCATGCCCTTTGTGATCTATGAGAAAGGGACAAAAATAATTAATGTGTAAGAAGTTGGTTCACAAAGGGCGTACGCCCTTTACAAGTTTACAATTTTTTTTCCATTTTCCCTCCAAAATTACCTTGATTTTAGGACTAGGGGTCCCAAACCTAGTCCAAACTCTGTCATGAACCAGCTAAGGAGATTTCTAAGAATTTTAAGGGTTTTTTTCTATCTTTATTGGCACATCTAATCAAGCAGCTTTTATTTTTATCTTTTTAAAAATTATATGGGTTTGTATAAGGGAAGCATATTTTTAGAACATTTAATTTTTTTTAATGTTAGAATATTATTTATAAATTTTAATTAATTTATACATAACATACCTCATTATGAACTATATATATATATATATATATATATATATATATATATATATATATATATATATATATATATATATATATATATATATATATATATATATATATATATATATATATAAAAATCAAAAATTCCCTTATAATTTTTTAAATATTAATCAAACATTTATAAAACTTATATCTCAACAATCTAAACATTGTCAACTATGATTTTAAAAAAAATGATTTTCATGAAGTTAAGGTCAAAAAGTTATTTTCTTACACTTACAATTTTAATTTTTTAGTTGTCTTGACTTGTAAAATTATTTATAAATTATACATATAATAAAAAATTAATAAAAAATATTCTCAAAAATATTTTATATTTCACCTATCTATATATGAAGTTTCATACAAAAATTCATTCATTTATTTAAACAAAGTGTGTTTATACATATGCAATATCATTATATTTTCACAAAAATGACCAAATTATTATCATAAATGCATCTATTTTACACACTTTTGTCATCTATGTAATTAAAAAAATTATATATTTATAAACTACATTCAAAATACCACAATTAATGTTCTTATGTCATTATCATATTCCTTTTCTAAGTGTCTTTAACATTCTCTCTTATTTCAACTATTATTATTTTTAGAAAAAAAGTGTTGATTTATACCTCCCATTTTGTCCCCCATTATCTTGCATCTACCCACATTTTACCATCATTTTTCTCCTCTTGTCTTCCCTCAAATATCTTAAAATGGATTCTCCAAGTATTTCGACTTACTTGTTTGATTTCTTGATAATGGCAGCCTCAAGATGAAATGTCGAATGGATTAATGGATGTAAGGATAATTTGGATGAAAGAGAGTATGAACACTGATAGATCTTATCTGTATTCCCAATTAGTCTAACCAAGATCCATGCTTGGTTATTTATAGGGTGATGAGGGAGAATTAATAATGAATTTTAAATTCATTAGAAACCTCTAGTTTAGAGGATTCTATAAAGTTAGAGAAGTCTTTAGGTTTGAATGGGGTTAATAGGGATTGATTTAGGGGTTTAGGAGGTGGTTGTATGGGTTATTAGGGACTAGGGATGTAGGAGATCCTAGGAATAGGCTAGGGTAGGTGGGATTGGAATTTTAAATTCCAATATAATGGATAAGTGGGGTTAGGATAAGATTAAATGATAAATGACATATTAAAAGAAGGATTAATTGACTTGTGGAGAAAGAATAAGGTTAGCATGATGTAGAAAATATATGATGGGGATGAGATTTAATTATTTAATTATGATTATGGTTATGAAATTAATTGTAATAAATAGTAGGATTATTGGAATAATTAGGGTGAGCATATTTATATGTATACATATTCAATATTGTGGAAAGTTTGTGAATCTGAGCATGAAGTAATTATTGAAATGCTTAAAAGTAGAGATGATCATAAATGTAAATTGGAATTACATGGTAACATTAATGTACAATGTGTTTGACATTTAAAATTATTAAATTTAACTTATTTAATTTTCTATATTTTAATTTTGCATTATTTTATTATTATTTGTTTATTTCTACTTGAATATATTACTAATAATTTTACTGTAGGTTAGTGGTACTAGATGAGATTATACCTTCATGTGGTTGGTGTTGTGAATAGATAAAATTATCTTATTGAAACAAAGAGAATCCTAAAATCAATACTTTTAATATTAGGGCTTGATAAAGAGTGAAAGGGGGGCATTCTAGCATTAAAACACCCATTTAGATGCATCCACAAAGACTGTCTATCAAAGTGGCTTAGATCTTGTTCTATATTATGTCTTGTTATCAAGAAACCTTGGAAACTTGTGAATATGGTTGTGGGTTGAATTTTGAACAATATTCCTCTTTTTTTGCATACCTACAGAAGGTTTAGATTGTGAAAATATCCTTTTTATCATTGATATGGTCATATAGTCTTGTAAACTATAGTGCAGATGTGTAAACATTCAATGATGAGGTTCTTCTTGAAGAAAAAAATTCTTAAGACATTTAAAGAGGTTTAGAGGTTATGAAAACATATTTCATACCTATTTCAGACTTATAAGTGGATTTTAAGAGCATGAAACCCTCATATCTTTGTATAATTATCTTATCTAAAGTCTTGAAATCCATTGAACATTTGTTTGAAGGCCTATAGACATATAGATATCTTTTGACAAGACAATCAACCTTATTTTATTCTTGATCACACTCAAAAATATGTCTAACCCTTACTTCATACTTGAGTATCCTTGAAACCTTGGAACTCTATCTCCAAAACCTTGTAATCATGTTTTGGCTCAATGAGAACTTGATTTAAGGTTTGAAACTTGAAAAAACACCTTGGAAACATGTTAAAAACCCTAAAATCTTGCTCCCTCTTCTTAAAACATGCTAAAAAACTCATAATAACATGAGAGATTTTTGGAAACATGATATAAGACTTAGAAACCATTACGAAAAGGTCTACAATTGAAACATTCTTGAAAGCATTTAATTTTCTACCTTGAGATCTTTGTGAAGGTTCTGTAGGTATTTTTAACTCATCTAAAACCTATAATCATTATTGAAACCCTACATCAATCCTTCCAATTAGGTTATAAAATCATGAAACTACTTTTCATATGTTTGTAGTCTTGGAATTTTTCTATTTGATCTTCCTACACCCTTATAATGGTCACCCAACCTTGTTCATATTCTCACAAACCTATAATATATCATTTGAAGGTCTTATAAGACCTAAATAACCTTCTTAACTCTTGTAATAACATTGAATATATATGGAGATTTGTAGAACTTCATTTTACTTGATTTTAGTCATATCATTTCTCTTGAAATGTTACCTTTGTTTTCATGAAAAAAATGAAATTTGAAAATCTTTCATGAAAAACTCTAACTAGACTATAAAATACCTAATTTGGGTCCAAAGTGGTCACCATGAAATAAGGCCTAGAATTCTTGCTTCTAGCATATAGAGTGATGTAATGTTAAGATTATCCTAAGGGATGCATTTGATGAACAACAAATTTTAGTCTCAAGGCTTGAAAATGAGCACAAGGGGACTAATCCAGTGTTAAAACATCCATCTCATGAAGATAGTTCAATGATTAGGCTAATGAGTCACAAGACACGCCTCCCACTGACCAATTTTTAGTCCCTTAAGATATATTTGGATATGATATAAAACTCTTTGTTATGTATCGATCATCCCAAATTGGTAAGAATCCTCTTGGGGTTTATTATAGGTCTCGACTATGTAACTATCAGAGTCGATGACTCATCTTTATCCCTTAGGATTATCTTATAATGCACAGTATAACTTTACTCAATTTTCACTCTTAGGGATGAAAATATTCTCTTAAGAAATGCATTTGACCAACTATAAATTAATGTCCTATATCTTGATAAAGAGTGTAGGGTGGCTATTATAATATTAAAAATGCCCATCTAGACATGCCAGTGGAGATGATTCATTGATTGGGTTAGTGAGTCACAAGATATGCCTCCCACTAACCAAATTTTAGTCCCTTAAGATAGATTTAGTTGTGAGAGAAAAATCATTTCCATGTCTTACTCATCCTAATATGGAAAGACTACTCTTGATGGTGCTTAAAGGACTTGAATTTGTAACTATATGAGATGACATCTCATCTCTACCCCTCATGGTTCTCTTGAAACATGTGATATAACTTTGCTTAATTTTCCCACTCAGGGATGAGAAACTTCTTGTAAGAGATGCATCCAACCAAATACAAATTTCAATCCCTGAGTTTGACAGAAAATGTAATGGAGTTAATCCAATTTTAAATTATTCATATGGATCATCTAAAAATATAGTTCATCAATTGGGATAAAGAGTCACAAGATATGTCTCCCACTGACTAAATTTTAGTCCCTTAAGAGATATTTATCTATGAGATAAAACTCATTATAATGTTTCACTCATCTTGATTTGGTAAGAATCATATTAGGGGTGATTATAAGACTCGACTATGAACTATAGAATTTTACTTAATGTATCTATCCCTCAAAGTTCTTCTACAATGTGTGGTGAATAATTTGTTCAGTTTTCTCACTCAAGATGAGACACTTCTCTTAAGGGATTCATCTAGCTAACTACAAATTTTAGTCCTAGGCCTAATAGAGAGTATAAGGTAGCCATTATAATCTTAAAAAACCTATTTAGATGCATCTATGAAAATATTTTTTCCATTGGTCTAATGAGTTAGAAGATATGCCTCTCATATACCAACTTTAGGTCTCTTAAGAGACATTTGGCTATGAGAGAAAACTCAACATCATATCTTACTAATAATAATATGGAAATAGTACTCTTGGGGTGCTTGGATAAATTAACTATATAACTATAGGAGTTAATGAGTCATATCTACCCTTATAGTTCTCCTGTA
>JARHVA010003366.1:1265000-1270000 GCA_037957365.1 Torreya grandis
TCTAAAACAAATGTCAAATAGATGTTCAATCCATGCATTCTTCAATTCCAATCTCATGCATTATTTTGAAGTCACACAAAATAAAGTCATATTCTAGCACTCTAAATTCACAAAAGACACTCCCTTATTGACCTTCATCATCTCTAATCACTCCCTCATAAAACCTCATATTCCTTTATCATCCCTAATCAATCTCTCATTAGTTCTCATTATCCCTCATTGTCCCTAATCACTTCCTCATTAGATATCATCATCCATCATTATCATTAATACTCCCTCATCAACCCTCATCATCCCCAATCACTCCCTCATCAACCCTCATCATCCTTAGTCATTCCCTCATCATACCTAATCATCCCTCATTGCCCTTGATCCTCCCTAAACACTCCCTAATAAACCCTCATCATCCCTAATCATACCTAATAACTCTCTCATCATCCCTCATCACCCATAGTCACACTCTCATCATCCCTCATCATCCCTAATAATTCTATCATAAACCATCATCATTTATTTTCTTCCTTATTCAATCCTTTATCGTCTTCCATTGTCCCTTATCATACCTAATCACTCCCTCATCAACCCTCATCATCCTTCATCATACTTAATCACTCCTTCCTTATTCATCCTCATCCCTTATTATCCCTAAACATTCCCTCATTGGCCCTCATTGTACCTCATCACTCCCTCATCATCCCTAGTCACCCCCTCATCTACTAGAGTGTGTTCCAATCTAGTAGTTAGTATAAATTTATTTTAAGGTGAATAATATATTTTTTAGATGGTGTTTCAATTACCTTTGTTATAATTGGAGTGTACTAGGGTGATTATTCAAATTCAAGTCTGGTATATTAGGTAGGGCCATGATGGATTACTTTAGGGAGATTATTGAATGATTTCCATGGTGGAAATAAGATAATATCCTCTTTTCACTTGAATGGTGGAAATTAATTTTGTATAATGAGGGATGATGATAGATCAAAACTTGTATCTTTTCACTTGATTCATATACTATGATTTGGAAAATGAGTTATAAAAAGGGAAACTATGTTTCCTCCTTAGTGAAAAAAATATGCAGGTATGATCTTTACATGTGGGGATGTACTTATGGATTAGAAAATTATTTAATATGATGTAAACTATATTCCTTATCAATGCTAAATTGATATGATGTTGGTAAGTGAAAATAGGTTGTATTGTGAGTCCAAGTTGCATTTCATACCTGAGTTGCATTGTGAGCCCACATTGCATTATGAGTCTAAGCTGCATTGTGAGCCTGAGTTGCATTTCAAACCCAAGTTGCATTTTAATCCTAATTTAAATTTGGATCCCAGATTACATTTCCATCCCAAGTTGCATTGGGATCTTGAGTTGTATTTCCAACCTAAGTTACATTATGAGCTTGAGTTACATTGTGTGCCCAAGTTGCATTTCTAGCTTGAGCTACATTAGGAGCCCAAATTATATTGGAATCTTGAGTTTAATTAGGAGCGCAAGTCTCATTTCTAATGATGAATTTTTAAAAATTAGTGTGATTATCATGGGATCCTTATGAGAATCATGACATGGATTTTAACTTATAACTACTATGGGAGGAGGATGTTGTTTGAATTTATATGTGGAAAAATAAGTTACAACAAAGGAAAATATGTCATTCCCCCTTGATATGAAATCAAAATTGTAATGCTACATATATTCAAGTTCAAAAATAAATGGTAAATGTATGAAGGAAAATATGTTTCCTCTTTAATTCAAGATTGAAATCTATTTTTACCTTGGATTTGTGTATCATAGTTTTTTATAGCTTTGATGTCTTATTAATCTATGAAGAGTGGAAGGTTGATGTTTGGGTCTTTAAAGTTAGTCTGAGTTTTATCCTCAGGCCACTATAAGGGTTGTTGATACCCCTTTCTTAACTCACCCACCTAGTAATAGACTTGATGACATGTTTTGGCATTCCCTAATGGTATCATAAATTTGACCTTTAGAGTTGTTGGCTCTCACCCCCTTGTCACCTCTACTATATATATGTTGATAATTGTAGTTCTTATTTCAGTTCCTTATTGGTATTCATATTTTGATGAGGAGGTAAAATAATTTTTTTGGACACAATTATTTATTTTCTATTTGGGTTACAAACATTGAGTTAAAGGGCTAGAGCATTTTGGATCTTCTCATGTTTGTGAGTTATTCTGAAAGAATGATTGGGGTCATGAGTATAAATTATTACCATTTGTACCATTGACTTTGTTATGACATGTTTTTTCATTACATTGAAATCTTTGCACTTATGTATGAATTATGATAGGAAAATGGAGAGGAGGTTGAGTAGAATTATGATAGGAAAGTGGAGAGGAGGTTGAGTAGAACTACCAATTATTGCATCATTGTTCTATGTTGTGGTTTCTAAAATGTATGTTTAGTGTTTGTCATTTAGGTTTCATTTTTAGGGTTTTAGGTCAAGGGTTTAAGTTTAAAAATTTTTATTTTGGTTTTTGGGTTAATTGTTTGGGTTCTGACATTTAAGTTTTAAGGTTAAGGTTTTATGGTCTTAGGATTTAAGGTCTATGGTTTTGGGTTCAAGGTTTTATGGTTCAAATTTTAAGGTTTAGGGTTCAAATTTTAAGTTTTAGGGTTTAAGGTTTATGTTTTTTAATTTTGTGTTTATGGTTTAGTTTTTAATATTGAGGGTATAGGGTTAAGGTTTTATGGTTTAGTGTTTAGGATTTAGGATTTTAGGCTTATGGTTTGGGCTTTAGGGTTAAGGGATTAAAGTTTAAATTTTAGGGCTTAGGGTCTAGG
This sequence comes from Torreya grandis, assembly GCA_037957365.1. Lineage (NCBI taxonomy): Eukaryota > Viridiplantae > Streptophyta > Pinopsida > Cupressales > Taxaceae > Torreya > Torreya grandis. Next base: position 1,267,803 of record JARHVA010003366.1, read on the forward strand.
GTATAAAGCCTAGGGTTTAATTTTTTAATTTTTTATGTTTAGGGTTTAGGTATTATTGTTTAGGGTTTAGGGATAATCTATTAAGTTTAAGAGTTTGAGGTTTATGGCATTTAGGGTTTAGGTATATGATTTAGTGTTTATGGTTTAGGGTTTATTGCTTAGGGTTTGGGGTTTAGAGTTTAGGGTTCAATGTTTAGTGTTTAGGTTTTAGGGTTTAGGGTTGATGGTTTAGGTGAAAATGGAGTGTACTAGGGTGATTAGATACATTTGTGTCTAGTATGAGTGACTGTATCACAACTACAAGAATTTGTCATTTATGAGTTACACCATACCTATATGTAGTATTAGATATTGGGTAGATATAATGTATGAATATCTATATCATTATTATATGTATGTTATAGGTTACATGATATAGGATAGTCATTTATGCATATTTATATACCCATTTAAAAAAAAAACCCACAAATTATTTAGGAATATATCCTGAATCGACCTTCAATCCTTTTACATGATTATCCCTAGTCACTCATTTCTATATATAGGTGATAATTCCCCCTATCCTTTGAAGATATGGATTAGCCAATTCCCACTCTCCTTTCTCTACATAGGTGATAACACAATATTATTATTTATGGTTAGAGGTTTAGGTTTTTGAAATTAGGGTTTAAGGTTTATGGTTGATGGTTTAAGATTCACAGTTTAGGGTTTAGGGTATAGGGATTATAGTTTAGGGTTCAAGTTTTAGTGTTATGGCTTAGGTATTAGGATTTAGGGTTTATAATATATATTTTATGCGTATAGGTTTGGTATTTATGGTTTTTGGCTCAAGGTTAAGGGTTTAAATTTTAGGGTTTGGAGTTTGATGTTTGGGGTTATGGTTTGGATTTTTTGGTTTTGTTAGCCAAATTTTGGCTACCATAGACTAGGTTCATTAAAACCTTGCCTTGTCATGTCTTATGACCTTATTCATATTCCTTTCATATCTTTTGGTGTCTGTAACTGGTATTTTTAAAGTCTTATAATCATAAATTAAGGTTATTTTGACAAGATTAAGGTAATGTTTGTGTTTATCTTATGTTAAGTCTAGTCATAGATTGAACATGAAAATATAGGGTCAAATTATGTAAAATTTTGATGAGTGTTTCTAAAAATCATATCATGTCTTGAACACCTTGTATAAACATTTTACATTTGTTTGGAAAAGTTAAGGTTCTTTGTGAAGATTAAGGTAAAGTGTATTACAAGGGAAAAGTACATATAGTCAAATTCAACACATGACAAGGACCAACTAGTCATAAAATATACTTTTAAAATCCTATAAGGTATTTATCTAAATCCCACTTATGTTATGAAAGCTAGTTGGGGTTAGTTTTGTAGGTTCAACATCCAAATTGAGAGAATCACTCCTTTATAGGTGGTTAAAGGCACTTATATGGACTTGGGAGATCTATTTGTAGATTAAAATGGTTTAGGGGTGTCTCTTCACCTTATGCATACCATATCCATGATTTAAAATCTTTCACAAGTCCATATATTCTAAAATGTTATTCAAAAATTCCATCACTCCCTTGGCAAGCTCATAAGGGTAATTTTCACATGCTTAGTACAAACAATGGTGTAAAAGTTATGGTCTAGGTTTTTTTATAGAGTAAGGGGTCCTAATGAACTTAAAATAAATGGAAATAGGTATAAAATTGGTTTTTCCTCCTTTATTAACAATTTTTAAGAGTGCAAGGAGGTCACTATGTCTTGTTCATTCAATTAGGGTGCATTTTTGCTTCTATTTATTCACTTTAGATTTTGATGGAGGAAATTTGACTTTTTGAGGTATTTTAAAAGATAAAATGATTATTGGTAATTTTATTTTCATAAATAAACTTAATTTAATGAGGTTTATTAATAAGGAAACTGGCATCTCAAGAATATGTGAACATCACCACCTCAACTGCAAGAGTTTTGGTTGGTTCTAAGTTTTATCATTCTAAAGAGTTTTAAAGTACTTAATCAATCATATAAAATGTAAAAAAATCCTCAATATTAGATTATACACATGATATATTTTAAAATTGGTCCTTTGTATACAATCCGTAAGGGGTGGCATGATTCTTGTTCTTTGTAGGCACGGCATAGTGCATGAATAGTTTCCTACAAGCCTGATTGCTGAAATTAGCCCAAATAGAAATGAGAAATGAATG
>JARHVA010003366.1:1275000-1405000 GCA_037957365.1 Torreya grandis
GCTTAGCAGCAGCGCTTAACGAACAAACCCTAGCCTCGCTGCCATAGATGCACAGAGAGACTGTTTGGGGACCGAATGGTGGTGCTAAAGTAGTAAATCATTTACATGGCCGTGGAGGGATCTCGTTTATTTTTTGGATGGGAGGAGTGCTTTCAATAAAGGAGGCTCGTGTTTGTGCGGCATTGTAATGGGAGATCTATTATTGCATGGAACTCTATTTTTACCTTGTATTTTCATATTGCAGATGGAACCTGGGTTGGTTTTTCAGCCTGAGTTGGACTGCCATTCTGATCTAGTTTGTGATGGAAATAGTGAATGGATGGGGGAAATTTTGTTTCCTCTATGTTGGTGCACCTTGTGCAGAAGATGGTTCACTTCAAAACCATGTTTTATAAAGCCTGCTCAGCTTTTGGTGACCAGATCTGGTTATTAGCCATTGCCTTCTATCAACTGGGGTCGTGGCTCATGTTGATGTGCTTCTAGACGTTGGGGATTTCTTCGATGATTTTTTGATTGCCATGGTGGTGAATCCTCTGAGCTTAGTAGAGGGGAAGAATGGGCAGATGATCGAGTGGACGGATTGGGCGCTGGTGATGCTGGTTCTAGGGTTTGAGGTTTTAGGTCCTTATAAAACCTAGATTTTAGGTCGTATAGCCTAGTTTTGTTTAGGTTTTAGGTCCTTGTAAAACCTGGGTGATTTTATTGGTTTATATTGGTGGTTTCAAGTCCCTGCAAAACCTGATTTAGATACTGTTCTTTAGTATGTTTTAGGAATGCCTTTCCTGGTGGATGTTAATGTTTTATCTTTCATGATTCTGTTAAAGGGTTTTGGGGCCCCTTCAAAACTTGATTTTACCTTAATCTAAAACAATCAAATTCTATTAAATAGATGCACAGTTACCAAAATATTGAATTGCCATAGTAGAAAATATAAAACTCAAATGCCAAAGTGTATTTTCCAAGACCCAAAATGTGAAGTGCCACTAGAAATAAATATGAATAAATAAAAAATTATACATTCTCAAAAAAATGGACTAAATTTTGAAAAGAAAAATCATATTTCCCATTCCAAAATTAAGGAAACACCATTTCAAATTTCCCAATCCTTTTATCACTATTTTTGTTAGTGCCTAGTGGGACAGTGCATTTAAATGGTCTGTTACAATGCCTTTCAAAAAATTATTGAGAACAAGTGTATGACATCTCCAATTTTTATTTGGTTTCCAAGCATATATGATACTATCTATGAGTATGGATGGTAAAGATGTATTAGGTGGGTTTGGCTTCAATTTCTTATCCAAGTAGCCTAAATAAATTTCTACTTCTACATATTTTTTTCCTACATGAACTAGGATGAACCAAGCTACATTAAACCTTCATTCTATATCCCCATTTATTTGTAGTATCTCAATATTGATTTTTTCTCTAGCAACCCATACTATGCAGTCTAGTCCTATAGAATCATTAGGTTTGACAAATAACATATCTTTGATTTACACATCTTAAGCTAGATTGAATGTAGTTTTTATTCTTTTTCTTCTTGGACTAACATATGTACCTGTAGATGTCGCTCTAAAATCAAGGGTCCTATCATAAACCATTTTATGTAGATCTCTATGCAAGAGCGTGTCGTGATGAGTTCTAGGCCAAAATATCTTGTGTACTCAACTTTAGAAGGGAGCATGTCTTCTTTCCTTATGCCATGGATGTTTTGGAAGTAATATGCTAGATCTTTCCACTTACTATTTCTGGTCAAACCAAATTCATTGAATTTTTGTACATACTTATTCAAGTTATATTTAATTTTTTTCACTATTTTTTCTACTTCTATCTGAGTCTTTTGAAATAATGAAATCTTGAGACATTTATCTATTTTTCAAGTCTTTGAAATATATTTTTGTCAGATTACCTTATGGAACATTTGGCTCACCATTTTCTTTTGTTATCCATAATGTAATCAGGGGGACTAATTTCTATTTCTTATAGAGTTTTAGAAATTCATAATGGGCTAACTTTGCCCCATATGTAGAAGAAAGTATTGATATTTTATTAAGCCTACTATTTTGTTTCTCCCCTTTTAGCTGGTAACTATTAAAATACTCTTTGAAATACACTACCTCTTCAATCAAATATGGCATGATGTTTCTTGTATTTTCACATGTCCTATAAGTGTCCATCATCCCTACCACACTCCATACATATTTCCTCTTTATACATTTAGATAGGTTTCCTAATGTGTTTTCGATGTCTTCATGGGTATGTCATATAGGGAGAAATATGACCTTGACATCTTGGAAAATACCTTTGTAGAAAAGGAGAGATACATATTAAAACACATACCTATAAAAAAAACATGATTTTGAAAATGTAGCATTAGTTCCATATAAGGTTCAACATTTTTTAAATATAATTATGGATGGAAGTACATGTTCTTATTGTCCCCATAATAGTTGTCTACTTCAAGGTATAGCCTAGAAGCAATTTTCTTGAAGGCACCAGTTTATTATTATTATTCTTTGTATTTCTTGCATTTAAGGTAGATGTTGTTAGACAAAAGTGCATCATACAATGGATATTTTGAAGATCCATGTTTATATAGTAAAGAGACATAAGTATGTAGCATTATTTTTTCCATATCCTTGAATAACTTATTTAATGAGGTGATAGTAAAGTTAGACCCTCCAAGAACTTACAGTAAAAAAAATGCCCATATCTGCTTGCACCATGACCATGTGTTATAATCCCTACCATTGAAAACTCTTATATTCTATCAATAACTACTTTGATTTTTATCACTATCCTCAACACAAATGTTTTTTGACATTCCACCTTATAATGAATGACATTAAGAACTATTTAAGGTATTGATCTGACATTCATTATGTGTGTAGTACATTTATATTGAAAAAAGTATTTGATTTGAGTGCATCACAAATTCTTGATCGATACGCTCTTCCTGATCTCTGGAGAGGGACCTAGAGCATTTTTATTGATTTAACAAGATGCATGTTTTGCACCTAGTGAAGTCATTAGACGTGGTAATGGTAGCATCATGAAAATTAGTTCTCCACGTTTTATTAAATTTTGGAGAGGATATTGGTTCATATTGCATATCTTATAGTTGTGCATTGATGTGGTGCCTCATAAATTATCAAGTGAAAAATGTTAGAATATGTCAAATATTTTCTCATGATATGTCTATATCTACCTAGCATGTTAGTCATGGAGAAACATCTAAAAAATCATCCACCAATTGATCCAACAAATATTTAGTTTCCATTGTCTTCTTTTGTGGATTTTTGTCAAAATATTCGTGCATGGAATGCATTTCATTCCCCATTTTTGAGACAATTTTGAATGTCTAAAAAGCTACTTCTCTTCAATCCATACATTTTAAACCAAGTTTCCAAACAAATATCTGTACCCTGAAAATCAATGCTAGTTTTGTTTTTAGTTTTCTTAAACAAATCGACAAAAATAACATCCAAGACATGTTGCCTCCTATCTATTGTAGTAGAATCAAAAAACTTCATATTTTTATATTTTAGAATCTCAAATGATAATCTTGACTGAATTTTTTTTTTGGTGAAACATTTATCTACATACATTGTTGAAATCGCACTTTTTATGCTTTCATCAAAATCCACTTGGTTGAGTGAAGTATTTAGATGATTTATTTTTTGGTTCGAGTATTTATAGGCATGAGTTAATTTTTTTAGATGCCTTTGTGCTAGGAATGTTAGGTAAGGAGTGAATTTATTATCCACTATGTCCCAAACATTTCCAATTTCTTTCTCTTTTGGTGTCATATATGGTAAATTTATTTCTCTACAAGTCTCAGTGTCCACTATTTTTTTGGAAGGCCATCTAATGATAGATGTTTCAATTAGCTTTCTACTGCAAGTCTCACAATGTTGTATACTTTTCATTATGTAAATTCCTAATTCATTTTATAACGTTGGGATAGGAATGCAGCCAAAAATCTGCCCTGGTTGTGTAAATTCAACATAACCAAAAGAATTTTTTTCATCATTGGTAAGAGATATACATTTGTGTAAAAAATGTACCCTTTTCCCAAGAATTTTTTTCTTAGGCTTTAAAATATGGTAGGATCATAGATATGTTGAACAAGTGAATCCAAGTAAGGGTTTTCTTGTTGTAATGGTTGTATATGTATAATTTAACTCAAATTATTTTGTATTTTTTCCATGTCATTGTCTATAGAAAACTTGTCTATGATGTGTTGCATCATTCTTGTGCTCCATCTAGTAAAACTATCAACTATATCCCCCAAATTATCCACAAAAGCTATAGGAAATGGAAGCAGTAGAGTAAAATCAAAATATTTAGTTACTTTAACACTTACAAATTCAATAAGTATTTCCTTATTTTGGCATGTGGAGGTGAGATTTATGGGTTCTAGAGATTCAGCTTCTAGAATTGCCACTTTGTGTATTCTTCCTTCACCAATGACTTTACCATTAGTTATGAGAAAAATATAGTCTCCACATTAGAAAGCCATTGATGTATGATTTTTCAGCTAGGATATTTGAAAAAGACATGAGAAGAGTTGTTATTCCGGTTATTTATAAAATCAATCCAATTTATGCCTATATGTAGGCGATAAAGCTATATTTATACCAGAACATAAGCATGGGGATATGTTAAAACCTAAAAATGTTAAAAGTTAATGTATAATTTTGTTTAACGACATGATTTATGTCAATCCAAAAAATTAATAGCTTTTAATATCATATACTACATACTTCAATTCTTGCTTCATCATACTTTGAAGGTATCTTCTAGGAAATACATTTTAAACATGCATCAAAGTGAAATACCATGTAGAGTAAAATAGCTAATTAAGTCAATACTCAACCATGTATTTTATTACAATCAAAAATGATAATTAGCACTGAGGTTTTGAGAAAAATTATGGAAAATGATTAGTTTCTTATATTTTAGGATCATGTATTTGATTTGAACCTCTATTGTGGACCCAAAAGTATGAAGGTATCTTTTAGGAGATACCTTTCAAACATGTGTATGGGTACCCTTGAAGGTTTAAAGGTAGTGCTGGGTGATACCTTGAAGGGCTTTGTCAATAGTCAAGGACATGTGGCATGCACCTATAAAACCATGACATTTTAGCACTTGAAAAATATTTCAAGTTCACTGGGTGAGCGAATTTCCATGATTATGCAAAGTGTCTCCATCCTGTGGACTTATCTTTGTCAAAGAGATTATAACAGACATTTTATTTGAAATAATTCCTTGATGAAATTGGGTCTTTAATCTTTTTGCTTGACATATTTATGTTTGTAAACATTTTTCTGAAATGAATCCCTTGATAGAATTCTTTTTGCCTTATGAACCTACCCTTTGGCCTTTTTGAAATGATCACTTATCCTTTGAGACTTTTGTCTCAGATCCCTTTACCTATCCAACCTTCCCTTTGACCTTTTTATTGAGGCCATGTTGGCCTGATAGAATGGCCCTTAGCCCCTTTTAAATTTCCCTTTGAATTTTTGAAATGGCCCTTTCCCTGCTAAAATGTACCCTTTAGGATTTTTGTCTTGGACCATTCTACCCTACAAAGTAGACCTTTTAGTAATTTTTTTTACACAAAGTAGACCCTTTAGAACTTTCTTCACTTAACCTTCCAGATAATGGGCATGGCCCTTTGCCTTCAAAACCTACCCTTCAGCATTTTAGAAGTGACCTTTAACCTTTTTGCAAAGACCCTTCAAGATTTTTGTCATCACCACTTTATCTTTCAGGACTTTTATCCTAGGTCCTTTGCCCTCTAGGACTTATCCTTCAAGAGATTATCCTCAGACTTTATCCTATGAATTAGACCCTTTTAGGCTTTTATCATGGGCACTTTGACCTAAAAATTAGATCCTTAAGATTGTTTCCCGATGAAAATGACCCTTCAAATTTTTTGAAATGACCCTTCAAGATAATTTCCTCGGACATTTTACTATAAACAATTATTGTAGGTCTTTTGTAAAACATCAATCTACAACATAAACCCAAATACCTTTATGCAAGTTTAAAGGTACTACAATTCCCTTCAAGGTATCTTCTAAAGAGAAATGGGGACCCACTTTTTCAAATTATGGTCTTAATTTCAAGGCCCTCTTTTATATGCTTATGTAAAATTTGGAAAAAGACTGACTATTGGCCTCTTATGCCTTTGGCAAAATGGTATAGGTATTATGTTTTCATAAAAATAACTCTTTTATTCTATCAGGTTTATATTTTCAAGCTTATACTTTAGGACTTATGCAATTTGTCTTTTTGGGTTTTATGTTTCAAAGGTTTTGTCCAATGCCTTTGTCGACATTATTTCTTTTGAACTTTATCTATGTATTTTTTTCATGGACTTATCTTTGTCAGGGAGATTATTGCAGACATTTTATTTGAAATAATTCCCTAATATAATTGGGTCTTTGAGCTTTTTTCCTGATAGAATTTGGTCTATAGACATTTTTTATAAAAAGAATCCCCTAACGAAATTCCTTTGCCTTGTGAACCTACCCTTTGGCATTTATAGAATGATCACTTACCCTTCAAGACTTTTGTCCTAGATCCCTTTACCTGACTAGCCTACCCTTTGGCATTTTTGTTGTGGCCATGTTGGCTCAACAACATTTCCCTTTGCCCTTGTTGAATTCGCCTTCGGCTTTTTTAAATGGCCCTTTCCCCGTTGAAACATACCCTTTAGGAATTTTATCCTAGACCATTCTACCCTATGAAGTAGACACTTTGGACATTTTTTGCCATGAAATAGACCCTTCAGAACTTTCTACACTTACCCTTTGAGATAATGGGTATGGCCCTTTGCCCTTTGAAACCTACCCTTTGGCCTTTTAAAATTTCCCTTTAGCCTTTTTGCAAAGACCCTTTAGGATTTTTGTTATCACCACTTTACCCTTCAATACTTTTGTCGTGGGCCCTTTGCCCTCTAGGATTTATCCTTTGGGACATTATCTTAGGCCTTTATCCTATGAAGTAGACCCTTTAGGAATTTTATCATGGGCACTTTGACCTATGAAGTAGATCCTTCAGATTGTTACTTGATGAAAATGACCCTTTAAACTTTTTGAAATGACCATTTGGGATAATTGCCTCATATATTTTGCCCAAAATAATTTTCTTGATGGTATTGCCAAACAGTGGGCTTTTTATTGCAGATCTTTTTGTAAAAGATTAGTCCCCAACATAAACCCAAATACCTTAATGATAAGAAAAATATTAACCCTTGCCATGCTTAGCCAAAATAAATTCAAAGTGTCTTTCAATGATATATATTAAATACCCCTACCAACTTGAACTAAGCAAGTTTGAATTATATAGGAATATAAAATCAAGGTGAACATTGGGCATTTATGTCACATGAACTGTTATTCAATGAAAAATATTATATATGTGATATGTAGCCATTGGAAGCCTTTAATGCTTTCAATCAAACTTGAATTTGAAGTCTCCTACTATCCTACAAAAACAAAGATCCTTAGCTACCATCTCAAAGAGCAGTATGAGTAAAACAATGATTAAGCTAGATCCAAGTGGATCATATTACATATTTAACACCTAGAAGGAAACTACAAACAACACAAAGTGTATACTATAATGGCATCTTTATCTAGGACATTTAGGGGAGTAAATCTTCCATCACCATACTCAATCAAGGATTCCATAGAATTCAAAAATATAGTGTTTGATGCCACCATATTCAAGAATAGGTACACTAACTATTTATAGCTATAGGACATAGTGGATTTGATGGATGCATTTTAATTAGAGGATGAGATGACATTCGATGATAGGCTATTTTTCAAATAATTGTTGGCTTTTAAATGCCAAAGGTTACATTTTACTACCACCAAGACAAAGGTGATGCCATTTATTGACCTCCTACAAGATTTGTTCTTCTTGAGAAAGATATCACAGGATGCCTACCTACATTATTCTAGTAATAACATAGTTTCACATGTATTTTGAGAGCTGAATTCCAAAGATACCTATCTTTGAACATACCTGATGAACACTACAACAAGGATACATTGCCATAGTTTAGCATAGAGAGATCAATTAAGAAGGCATTGTCTTCATGGTTAATCCTAGGCTAGACCATTACATAGAAAGGGAAGAAGCCAAAGGGGCCTATTTCCATAAACAAGTTCAGAATGGGGATTTGTATTGGCATGGCTCTATTGAATCAACTCTATGGTATGTCAAGTATTCATTTTGTCAATTTAGACTAGGTACCATTACTTTGCATGATGCTCACTCATTATGTTGCATATGCCATGGGAGAGATAATAATATTCCACTTAAAGGAGTAAATAATTCATAAATACAAGCATCCCACACCTTTGGTCAATTTCTATATGATGTCATATTTTCTAGGTGATATTATGGGAACCTCTTTGTAGATACCTCAAGGAATTATGGAGCCCAGCTATAGAATGCATAAAGAATATAATTTGTGATCATTACTAGTTTATGCACATATATTCCTACACCAATAACATGGTTAGGATATCTAAAGATGTCTATCCATAGGTTTGTAAAGACATTCATGGCTCACCCATGCATAGAATTGGACAAAATATCATAAAAAACTTGGAAGGTAAAGGGGATCATTTCCTCTATCTAAAATTCAAAGTTATAATGATTTGGGGAAATAAGGTTAATCTTTTGTGTCTCCCAAAATACATCCCAGACATGTTGACAGAGCAAGAAATTACTTTTCAACTATGGTAGAGTGTTGAAAAGGACCTATCCAGGCCGAAGAAGGATTTATTCTTTGGTCACCATATAACAATTAGAAGAATGATTTACATAATGAGGAATCATTTTAGAGAAGTGGGTGGAAAGCAAAAGAGTTATCCTTTCCTCATACTTCCACATAGATATTGGGATCTAAATGGACTTATTTAGAAGCACATATAGGGATTTAACATCCACTACAATCATTTTCCCTATTCATATGATTTTTTGTTTCTTAATACAAAAGATGATGTAGATGTGTTGGAAAGAGCAAGGATTACGAGACTTCAAGAAGATCATTTAAGAGTGACCCAGGATGATCCTTCAGTCATAGTAAGGGAATTGGATAGCAAGAACGATATATACAAAGGATGGGAGCATTATGAATTCTAGAGAGGATAGCCTGAGGAACAGTCCAAGGACCATGTGGGTCCCTCATCTCAAGCCTTCCCTTTGAAATTGAAGCTAAAAACTATGAAGAAAGATCCTAAGTTATTTTAACCTAGAATAAGTAGGGGAGCATAGGCAAGGGACCCCATTAGTTTAAATTTTGATGAGGAGGAGAGAACACAAGAACAAATAGCTACCAACACCATTCAAGCAATTACTATTATGCCCTAAACCTAGATTGCCACATCTATTAGGATAACAACACAAGAGGTAATGAAATTGACTCAATAAGGATTCCCTACATATATGAAGACCCCTCATGTTTATACAAGGAAGCCTAGGACTCCAACAAGGATTCCTATAGTTGAATCATCATAAGTCTTTCCTACTACACCTCCACATTCAAAACAAACATATGGAGAGGTTGTGATAATTAATGACATTGAGGATGAATCCAATGAAAAAGTTAAGCTGGAAATAACTAAGGCCATGAGCCTTCAAGTAGAGCCTAAAACATCAAGTTCCTTAGGTGATAATCCTTTCATGAGTATTGCTTTATCTTCTATGCCCATTTTTGAATGTGTTTTTACTTATTCTATGTTGAAGACACCCTAGGTAGAAGTGCTTACTTCCACCTCTATTGATCCCTTCACCCCTACCACATTCACTCAGTTCCCTCTTATCACCCTCGACGTGGAAAAAGATGTTTTTGATACCACCGTGGCTATTCCATAATCCACTTCAATCCCACTCACCATACTTACCTCCTCTATCCCTTTTGTTACCTCCACCATCAGAGCCTTAAATAAAAATAAAGTGTCTAGAAAGGTATAGACTACGTTATCCACTTCATAATTTCACATCCAATTTACTCAAATTTACCTTCCCATACCATCCACCACCTCCACAGAGGAAACCATTGTGATAAGTTCTAGCAAGGGAAGGAATCCAAAGCCTGAATTGATTTCAGTCCATCCACTCCCTCAATTTGGAGGAGTGGATTGGTCCAAGATTATTTGGCCTTCCTTAACCAACATCCTTGTCAAGAATCAGAAGAAATAGAAGGTTTAGGAGGAGGTAGATAAATAGGTTGTGGTTACAACATTGTATGCATCTCAATTAGATATTCCTCCATAGATGATGGACTTGAGAATCAAGGCAACCCAAATGTCTAACTTCAAGATCACTGAGCTTCCCTCTATCTCCACTCTATTTGATCCCCCATTTGGTAGTATACAAAGAGTGAAGAAGAGGAAGTTAGAAGATGATAATGGCATATACATAATTATAGAGTAAAGACACGAAGTATTCTCCCTTACTAAGAGGCAGAATAGAAATCTTGGATAGTCTCCTTACATTGAAAATCTTGTAGACCTGGCCCAAGCCCATAAAGATGATATAGTATCTATCCATCAGGGAAAAAAGGTGGCTCAAAAGGAACTTTAAGTTTAAGTTCAATAACTTAATTCTAAGGTGGAATAACTAAGGGAGAAAGAAAAGACTATGCATATCCCTGTAGGCATATAAGTTGAGGTACAAGAAGTAGCTTCCTAATGCTACAAATCTTTGGAAGTAATGTAATTCATGAAGGTTGAAGTGGAATCTCATGTAAATAATGCCAAACAATTATATAATTCACTAAGATATGACAATGCTAAGTTCAAAATTCTAGTTACATACAAAGGCAACTATTTATACAATCAGCTAGATTTAAAGACAACAATAGAGGCATCCAATGTTTTGAACTTGGTTATCATAAGATAGGAGAAAAAATGAGAATGGTTACAAGTAGTTGGGGATTTAATCCCCAAATTTCAAGGGCATGAGACACAAATCCTCCAAATTTTGCATGATTTGAGGTTGTCAAAGGTGAAGGATGCCATAAGAAAATTGATTAGTAGGATCAATTTTGATAAACTCATTCTAGAAGTAGTGGATGACTTCAAGCAAACTTTGCAAGGCTTAAAACTAGAAGAGATAGAACCCAAGTTAAGTGTGACCATAAATAAAGTCATAGAGATTGATATTTTTAAGAATATTTTTTAGATGACTAAGGAAGAGCATTAAAGACTCCTCAAATAAGTTAATATGATACATCAACCATTGCTACTAAACATGAACATCATACGGTAGCAATATGACATAGCATATAAAGTTTATCAAGAGAAAGAGGCCAAGAAAAATTAGAATTTTTGTAGTGCATCAACATCTACAACTTTTGAAACTATCACCTTAGATACCACACCAACCAAAGTACATGCAACTATCCAGATGACTCAGCCTTGATAGGCTAATATTTTACGCATGTACAATTTTGTAGACAGTGGACGTAGTCATAGTTTTCTTGTAGTTTAGACTTTTCATTGTGAATTTGATTTTATATTTTATACACATGCACACATTCCATAGTTTTGAAAAGGTCTAATTATCTAATTGATAACTATAGGACTACTCTTATATAGTTTTGACCATAGTAAGAACTACATGTTCTAACTATCACATATAATAACCTTGCATGAACTTGGAGGACGAGGTGACCTTTTCCCCAAGTATATATAAACAATTGTAATCCAACTTGGATTTTTGTCATAGATATTTTGAATACAGGTGCAACATCAATTTTGATCATCGGTGAAGTGTTTGAGTATTTTATTTCTAATTTATTTAAAATTAGTTGTTAATTTTTTGGTTGTATGTATTAATAATATTTAGTGTGTAATAGCTACAAATATATTCTTGACTATCTTTATTTATGTATTGATCTATAAATGCACAAAAACTATTCAAATATTGGTAAATATATTGATTAGGATGATTAAGTTCAAATTGATTCATATTTTTGAATGTGTACTAGTGTTTTCTTTGATGTAGTTTTCTATGTATGTGCTATAGCTACCTCAGATACTTCACTAGCCCAAGCCATAATTTAATTAATAAGAGTGTGAAATATCTACTCTAAAATGAGCAACCTTTTTTTGAGGCATGTTAATATCTTAAATTAGTACAAGGTTGTATGGGGATGTATTTTAAGTTGTACTAATTAGACATAAAGGATACACAATACAAAATTAAAGCTATGGGGAGGTAGGGGGATGAGTTGTAAGTTATATTATTTGTATATAAATGATACATGATACAAAATTATATTTATGGGGAGGTAGGAGCACTTATGGTTAACCTCTGTGAAGGATTAGGGTTGTTAACCCATGTTTGTCATCCCCTATAAGTCATCCCATATAATTGGAATTTTATTTTGCCTATAGTTAACCTCTGTGAATGATTAGGGTTGCTAACCCTTGTGTGTCATCCCCTACAACTCATCCCCTATGATTAGAGTTTTCTTTCAAAATATCTCTTAGGGGATTACCTTGAAGGGCCTTCAAGTAAATTCAAAGGGTCTCCTCATAGATACCTTGAACATGAACATAATTGGAATTTTATTTATAGGTACTTACTAAGAGATACCTTGAACATACAAAAAATTGGAATTTTTATTTGATGCATGTTCAATGTATCTCTTTATAGATACCTTGAACATACAAAAAAATGGAATTTTTATTTGAAGGTATCTCTTAAGAGATACATTGAACATGCACACAATTGGAATTTTCTTATGAGATATCTCGTAGGAGATACCTTGAATATGCATATGATTGGATTTTTATTTCAAGGTATCTCCTAGGAGATAACTCAAAGGGAAATGTAATACCTTACATGCTAATTTAAAATGTCCTTGTAATGGATTTTATATAACCATGACACCTTTTTATTTGAAAAGAACCCCGATGCACATGATTGGAATTTTATTTTAAGGTATCTCCTAGGAGATTCCTTGAACATGCACATGATTAAAATTTTATTTCAAGGTACCTCTTAGGATATACCTTTAAGGCCTTGGAATACCTTCCATGTTTATTGAAAAGGTCCTTACAAAATATTTGATATAACCATGACAACTTTTTATTTGGCAAGAACACAGATGCACACTATTGGAATTTTCTTTCCAGATATCTCCTAAGAGATACCTTAAACATGCACACGATTGGAATTTTATTTTAAGGTATCTCCTAAGAGATACATATAATTTCCTTATAATTCCTTCCATATTAAAATATACTTGAAAAATATCTGATATAACCATGACAATTTTTTATTTGGCAAGAACCCTAATGCACACTATTGGAATTTTCTTTTGAGATATCTCCTAGGAGATACCTTGAACATGTACACAATTAGAATTTTATTTCAATGTATCTCCTAGAAGATACCTCAAAAGGCCTTGGAATACCTTACATATTGATTGAAAATGTCATTTCAATGGATTTGATATAACCATGACACCTTTTTATTTGACAAAAAATCCTGATGCACACAATTGGAAGTTTTTTCAAGGTATCTCCTAGGAAATACCTTGAACATGCACATGATTGGAATTTTATTTCAAGGTATCTCCTAGGAGATACCTATAAGGTAATTTTAATACCTTCCATTTTTATTTCAAATTTCCTTACAAAGGATTTGATATAACCATGACAACTTTTTATTTGGCAAGAACATAGATGCACATTATTGGAATTTTATTTTGAGATATCTCCTAGGAGATACCATGAACATGCACACAATTGTAATTTTATTTCAATTTATCTCCTAGGACATACCTTTAAGGGCCTTGTAATACCTTACATGTTCATTATAAATATCCTTACAAAGGATTTGATATAACCATGACAATTTTTTATTTGGCAAGAACCTTGATGCACACTATTGGAATTTTCTTTTGAGATATCTCCTAGGAGATTCCTTGAACATGCACATGATTGGAATTTTATTTAAATGTATCTCCTAGGATATAAATCAAAGGGACTTGGAATACTTCCATGTTGATTTTAAAGGTCCTTGTAATGGATTTGATATAATAGTGGTACCTTTTTATTTGGGAAGAAGCTTGATGCTAGCTTTGATTACCTATGAGAACGATGCATGGCACTCCCACAACCAAAAAAATTAGAGGGCCCCACACAAAATATCAACAAAAATGGAAAGATGTCATGTGGCATAGTACAAAAAATTCATCACATTAACCTACATTTTGAGAGCCCCTGAGAATAATCATAAGGTGTCACATGTTAAAAGGTGATAAAATTTAGATTGAAAGCTAAAATTGACAGTGAGTCAAAGGTAAATCAATGTTAAATTTTAATTCTAATGAAATTTAACTCTAAAATTGATATCTCAAAGATAATCCTCCATAAGACTCTTTATAATCTAGGTATAACTAAAATACTAAAGTGGTAGGACATTGTAGTAGCTACAAGCCATATAAACTCATACGCTTTACCTAAGGATGATTTTAGGGCATGGGAACCCAAAACTGTCATTTCAAGGCACTTCTTAAAATTCAAAATAGATGTGGCTATGGAATATAAGCACCAAGAATAGGTGCATGAATTGATTTACAAGGATGCAATGAATAATGAGGTAGTCCTCAGAAATGTTGTAACAAAGAATATCAAGCAAGAAATGAGGCTTTATAAGGGGAAGAATAAATAAGATATTGTGAATCCCCAACTCCCACCAACTCATGGGAACATGTTTAATGCTAACTATGAGGAAGCACAAGAGGAGGAAGAAGACAATGTTTCTCTCATTAGGAATAAGGCATTTAGACCTCCATTGTAGGCTACTCCAAGTGAACAAAGCCTACCTCCAAGATCTGATCAAGGGAAAGATAACAATCAACCTAGCCCCTTTCAAGGTCATATACTTGTCTCTACACCTACTAAATAAGCTACCATATAAATCTTGGATCGATCATATCTAGATGTCATTAACTTCAAGGACTCTCATTAGGGAATTTAGTTCTCAATGGAGGAATTTAAAACACTAGCTGGAAAGAATATAGAGAAAGTTTACACAAGGAAGAAGTATAATAGAACTACCATGAGAGGAGTAGTGCCTTGAACTTATATAAAGTGATGAGGAAGAGGCATGAAGATGGAATCTAGCAAGCTAGAGTGGTCATGAAACTTGACCAAGCAGTGGCTTACACTTACATTTTATCCACTTGGCTATATTTGGGTGCTTTTTGTGGGCCAACGTAAACTTGTATTAAGCATTTTTTGAGCCTATTAATAGGTGTTTCCCCCTCATTTGTAACCAAAAAATAGTTGTTACCAAAATTAATAAAAGGAGCCAAAGAATTTGAGAGTTTGTCTATAATTTTCTCTTTTTATGTTCTATAATTTCTGATTCTCACACTTTTAGATGACTAATAATATCTTTTATACAAGCTAATTTGGTAATAACACATATTATATGTATCTGTTAGCTTGAGTTTAACACTAGGTTTACTAATTTGATATTATACTTGATCTATTTTCTTCTCATTTATAATCTAATGTGCCATACAATTTATTATGAGTGAGTAATTTTCATGCAAATATGATATTAAACATAATCATTTCCTTCTTCTGAAGCTTAAACTATATTTATTTATCTTTGAACATTATGCTAGAATTGGCAGATGCTAGTTTCATGTGTTTTTGCCTCAAAAGTTAGCAGAATTGGTATCTCTGATCATCTTGAGAACAATCTCTTTTATGTCCTACCCTACTCACTCTTGGATCCATACATGAATCACTTTATCTTAGTTCATGATGTAAATATCTATTGTTTGGTTACATTTTGGGAAAAAATTGGCAAACATTGAAATAATTTCATAAAGATTAGCAAGAATAAGTGTCACTTTATAAACATCTACTATCCCTATTGTAGGGTCTACTAGCATACTTTAAAATTGGTGATCACATCTCCATTATTTATGCAATTTCTAGTAGTAGATGTATAAAAAACTCAATCCCTAAGTATTCCAAGACTTAAAATTGAGTTTCTTACTTTCCCCTTGTTCCTTGATGACACAGGGAGCATAATAAGTGCATCATCAAGCCCAATAAATCAACCTTTAAGAAATAAATCAAGTGTCATTGAGACACCTACAAGTTTGGTTTCAAGAAAAAATATGCTATAGTCAAGGCTCTGGTAGTCTTAAGACCATTTTTAGGCTTGTGGAGGAAGTTTGGACCATCAAATACATGAACTATTGAGATGAATAACCTCAATATATAGCTCAATAAGGATACATGTGAGGTTTAAATAGGGATAAAGAAATACAAAAGTACATCTACAACTAGCTTCAAGAGCACTGCTACAGTCAAGTGGGTGAACCATGCTTAATGGAGAATTCAAGGGTATAGACTTTTAAGCATGGTAATGAGATTGTTAAGAGATCAACATACATAGATTAACTCATGGGTACTTTTTGTATTGTCAAAACTCCCAAAGAATCTTTATACCCTGTCACAGTCCATATAAAGGACATCACATCATGCATAGTGTTCTATATAGGAGAGGTTGATTTTCATGATTGAAAAATGGTGAACATGTGAAGAAGAGAATAGTCTAAAAGGAATGTATTAATCTATGGACTTTGGAGGAGACCTCAAGGATCCAAAATTAGTTGGATATTCATTTCCATGAAATCTTCACCTACAACTACTTAAGGGACTTAGGAAATATGTTGACAATAAAAAAATGAAGTAAAAGTTCATAGTATCTTATTATGTTTGAAGAATCATTTTATTTTATTCCTTAATATTTTAATCCAAACATATAATAGGTTTAGTAATTGATCCTAAATTCACATATTCAGAGGAGCTAGCCTCATAACTAGAGGTCTAGTCTAGATACAGGCATCCCACAACCTTAGATCATTCTAGTGTTAGTCTAGATATGAATCAGATCTGAGCAGTCTAATTTCAACTAGGTGTTATCTGGGTTGTTAATAGAAATCAAAATAGATATGTTGGTCTTTGTTTTTACAAGGGAGATTTCTTTTCTACCCTAGCTTACTCCCTCCTTTCAAACTTTGTTAACATGAATCACTTTAGATTACTGATCATTGTGTATATCCATTTGTTTGTTTAAGAGTTTGGGATTATATTGAAAAATACAAGGTAATTACATCATAACAAATTGAGGTATATTGTGTCACTACCATATTCTTGTTGTCCCTACAATAGGGTCTACTTAAAAACTAGAGGATGATAAGTTGTGACCATGTAATCTCTCCAGTGAAATTGAGTGGAACCCCAAAGTGTCACTACCATATTCATATTGTCCCTATAATCTAAGAAATTTTATTCTTCTATTCACATTACATCTTTGACACAGACACACATCAACATTCTGGAAGGACCTGAGGAGGAATCTGATTATTCTCAACCTACTATTTCTTATCATGCACTTTTAGGTATTAATACTCCTCCAAATATTAATGTGGCCAGTTTCCTCAAGAAATAGAAGTTGACTATAAATATTTACTCTAAGATTACACGTAAATTCATCAATAGTAAGTTGGCTACTCAATTGAACTATTTCATTTAACCAACTCCATAATTTCAAATCCTAATCATAGATGGGGGTATAGTTAATTGTTCTAGTAAATGCCATAGTATAGATCTATGGGAGACTAACTATTATATTATCTTATGTTTTATATTATCATGGATGGGGCTAACATTTTTTTTGGATTGTAATGGCTCACCATTTTATGCACAACTGAGATGAATTTTGAGTAACTATTCATGCTCATTCATTTAGAAGGAAGGACATTTGAATTGCATGGTTTATTGGCTAAATCTACATAATTAGTTAGTTTTCACTAGATGATGAAGATGATCAAAAAAGGTGCAAAGTAATTATTCTATGACTATTTTCCATATAATTTAAACCAAACAAGGAGTCTACCCATATTGAATTAAAACTAGTGGAGTTTACCCATTTTTGTCTTAAACACCCACTTGACTCCTTTGACTAGTTTTCCTTTTTTACCAAGCTTTATAGTAGGGATCAATGCTACCTAGGCCAACCCAAGGCCTCTCTGAGCTTGACACACTTTTTTAAAAATTGTATTTTTTATTAAAATTTGATTGAAGTATATACAGGTAGAGTTTTTGAATTTTTTTTTTTTGGTATTGTTTTATAAAATTTTAGTGTTACAATTTGAAAATATTGTTTTCCCAAACAATAATCATGTGCACACTCCTTCAATAAAAATCTCACTGACCTCATAGCTAGGCGCACTCCAGCAGGGCCAAAAATATTAAAATAATCTAGGTAGACTATCCAAATCTTAGTGATTTCATAACATAAAGTGCTAAACAATGAATAAAAGGGCCAAGTCAACACAAATAAATCACACATTTTAGATAGAGTAAAAAAATATATTAAACATTATTAAGATTAAATACCTAAAAATAAGGA
This sequence comes from Torreya grandis, assembly GCA_037957365.1. Taxonomy (NCBI): domain Eukaryota; kingdom Viridiplantae; phylum Streptophyta; class Pinopsida; order Cupressales; family Taxaceae; genus Torreya; species Torreya grandis. The sequence continues at coordinate 1,293,493 of JARHVA010003366.1, forward strand.
TCTACAGAAATGATAGTAACAAATATGGTTAATGCATTGAACACTCTAAAACTTACTCCATTCTGATCTGTTGGCACTCTACAGTGTATGTTTCAAAAAAAAAAAGAATATGTAAGAATAGGAATATATCTGGTCAGACATGTTCGGTAGTTTTTTTTTTCCTCTTAAAAATGCATGAAAATAATATGGACCCTACTTTGCAAAGTAAATTTGAATTTCAAATTCATTAGGGAATCTTGCCTATTTCTGAATGCAAATGCACCTTAGGAGTAGTCAAGTCGAATTGAAGCTAAGTAATATATTTAATATATTAAAATTATAGTTATATATATTACATTAAAATATATAATATTTATTTAAAATATATAATATTTATTTAAAATATATACTAAAAATATATATTATATAATGTAATCTGAGGTCAAGTAAAGCTCCACATCCTCCTTAGAAACACCTCTTTGAGATGCCATGGCTGTGAATTTTGTCAAATTACCCACTAGTGGACTGAAATCGAGCTACCAAATTGAGTTATATTTTCATAGACAACAATCCAAATCTCCTTGGATTGATTAAAAAGATCGTAGGGTTGAATTAGGGATATCTTACTTGCTAGGGATTTTTTAAAGGTTTATGCAAATCTCTAATGGTGGCAGTGAGTCCAAATTATGAGTTTTTTGCCTTAGATTTTGTTTGGATAGAGCATTTATACCTTTACCTTTTATGGGTCCATAAAATCTTCAAATCTATCGTGTCTTGCTTATGTGGTGTCATCATGGCATCTCTGTGGCATATAGATCATTAATATTTAAAAGTGACAGTTGCCCTTTGAAAAAATCCTCTTCACCTCACACCATCGGATTTATTTACATGGATCAATGGAGGTTGTTGATCTCAATTTGTGGGATCAAATGCCATTGGCTATATTATGATACTCCTCATGATTGTGACACTTATCAACATCATGTTTATTTTGGTTTTATTGAAAATTCCACCTTCATCTCATGTCATTGGATCTTCCTTTCATGGATGAATGCACTCCATTTGATTTTGATCTAATGGATTATGTCTTTTACTCCATCTACCATTGATCAGAATGTGTACGCTAAGCCACATAACTTAAATGTTTGGGAAGATGATTGAGATTTAATGCATAGACTATGGTTTTGACACTTATCATTTCTACGCTTGCTCTGAGTTCTTTTGATTTTTTAACTTTGATCATGCCCCATACAATTAACCACCACGTTTCTTGCAATAGGGATCAAAACCATATCATCTATCTAATTAGTAACACCACCATAATTGGTTTGCATCAAATATTTTTCCTCATCTAATTTAAGTTCTAGTGCATAGAGCACCATATGATCTACATTAATGCAGTTGAATATCAATGTTAGTAGGATCATCTCCATCTCCACCTCCACTCTCATAAAGATCAATATGGAAAAATTGGCTTGTATGTTACATGAGGGTATTAGTAAGTGTGTTAAGTGTATGTAAACTATTAGTCTCTAAAAAATCCTTCATTTTAGAGTAGATTGTCTCAGGATAAAGTGGTTATTTGATAGAGAATATCACAGGTTGATTAGGCACATGAGATGTACCCAACCTATCCTGTCAAAAGTGTTTTTTATTGGCCCTAAAAACTCTTAATAATAAAATTAATAAATAATTTCATTTAGGATATTAAACTTGAATTAAATTTTTCTCATAAAATATGAAAGAACCTCATTGTTTTTAGAAGATGGGACATCATAACCATCCACTAATAGTCCCAAAAAATATTTCACATCAATTAATGGTGGTATTAGTGGATTGGGAAATGTTTGAATTACATTATAAGTGGCACATTTGTATTTGGATTATTGAATAATGATAATTTTTTTTTCTTTTTTATCTCTCAAACTAATCACTAGTAATTTGACATTATCATGTTATAGGAATTACATATTTATATATAATATTCCCATCTATCAATTTGACATGTTATCATTTAATAAAATTAACCTATAGTAAGGTAGGGGTCTCATGTTTGGGGATTGCTAATTATTTTTGAGGGTGTGTTGCTGAGAAATCATAGGATTGTTTTTTCTAATTTGGAGTCCTACATTCTTAAAAAATTTGTGCAATATACATTGCTAAAAAAAATTAATTAAAAATGGGACATAGGTTAAACATTATATGTGGCTTAAACATGGACCTAATTAATCTTGAACCATGGACTTAGTTTAATTTTTATCATAAAGCTTGGTCGTGTTTTTTAACATAATCGAACCTTAAGCTAAAAATCTTAGTTTGGTCTAAATAGTCGCATGGTTCCTTTTTTATAAGGCTTAGCCTAAAGTCTTATCCTAAGGTTTATAATATTTATTAATATGATAAAAACCTTAGGATAAAACTTTATGCTATGTCTTTGTTATTTACAAAGTCCTTTTGTTTTAGGTTTCTATCCTTGGTCCAAAGTCTTTATGCCTTGGTCAATTTTAATTCACAAGGTCCCCTTTAATATGTATAGAACTTAGATTAAATATTTTATCCTAAGTCCCTTATATATGCTCTTGAGCTTAAATTTCATTCTTTCTTTTAGGATCAATGATCCACATTTGATTGAATGAGATTTATCGAATGGTGCGAGCCGAATAAAGACTTCAACAGAGCCCAAGACAAGCGAGAGGGTGACAAGTGTCACCTTTTTGAAAAAAGACTTTTGAGTAGCTAATGATGGTACATACCTCATATATTGATCCAATGGTCCACATTTGTTCATATGAGATGGATCCAATGGATCATAACAAGTATTAAAAAGTCAAACCCTGACCAAAAAGTTAAAGCCTGAGCATGTTCCCAAGATCTATAGTCCACATGAGCCTAGCATAGTTGATTAAATGATGCATGTAATTTTTAATTATTAAATGTTTTATGGATATCCATGGGGGTGATAAGTGTCACCATCATTGGATCCTAGTACAGAGATCAAATGATGTATATGAGCCTAGTACAAAGAGCATAAAAACATCGAGCAATTGCCATATAACACAGATAGGAAATAGGACAAACCCAGGAATGAAAAGTGACAATATTAGAAGATAACACCATAGACATGTTTAAAATTTATGCTTATGTTCCCATCAATGATGTTCATGCAGATGTTGAATGATAATCATAAGGATGTCAATTTTAAGACAATAAAAAACCTAGATGATGTGTTTAAAATTGGTGGTCACATGCCCATCAAAGATATTTACGTAGATGTCAAATGATGGTCACAAGGATGTCAATTTTAAAATTTATGGTTACATTCCCATCAAAAATGTTCATGCCAATGTCAAATGATAGGCACACAGATGTCAATTTTAACATAGTAGAGAGTTTTGAACATGAGTTTAAAATTTATGGTCGCATGCCTGTCAAAGATGATCATGTTGACATCAAATTATGGGCACATATACATTAATTTTAATACAACTACTTGTATCCAAATTAAAAGTTAATGGTCATATTTTCAATAGTGATGAGCAGAATGCCATGAGGATGCCATGAAAATACCACATCAAAGCCACATGAGTGCAATGTGCCAAATTAAAGACTTTAAAAACTTGGTGATGTAAAGGTAGGGATCTCAGATCATGATGTTTAAGCTTAAAACTATCATTGGATCTCTATTAGAACCTACAAGAACACTCTAGTAAGTTGAAGACCATAACCTAACCCTGTGAGCATTATGATTAACCTGAAGGGAGTTGAATTATCACCTATGTAAAGATAAGTCAAGCTAGAGTCCATTAACGAGAAGTCTAAAAGGATTTTTATAAATTATGGGGAACTCTCTTATATCCTTGAGTATCTTAAAGATATAATAGTGCATGTATTGGACAACATTAGAAATCAATGAAGACCCTACAATAATAATAGAGAACTTCATCAGCCAGAGGGTTCTCAAAGTTAGAATATTCATCCTATGGCTAAACCTTATCCATTTTAAAATTGGAATATTTTGTTTGTAAAGGCATGTGTTTTTTTTAAACACACATCTTATATATAAGTCCATTGGGAAAATATAGTGTATTTCTAGAACATTTGTGAAAAGGATAGCTGGTCCTACACCTGTACTTTTTTAATTGGTTAGGACTGACTGACATGATTCATTGCATCTTATAAAAGGATCATTGTAAATTGTAAATATTAGGGGAATTTTAGAGCCACAATTTATTTGTAAAATTGGATCAATTAATATAAGCAATAATTTTTTCAAAGATTATTTGGTATTTACTTGTGTTCATTATTATTATGGATTCTCTCTCACTTGTTTGTTCTGATTTCTAGATTTGAATGATTTATATGAATTCTTGGTATGCACCTTTAATTTAAAATTTTTTAACTTGTGCCAATGATAGGTTTACTAAAATTCCTTAGGTTCATTTCATTTTCTTACTCTTCTTGCATTTGGGCTAATGTTGTTTGCCTGTAGGGTAAATCTTTAAATTGAACCAGGTTTTTATTTGCATTATTTCCACCTTCATTAGAAGTTTTATTGATGTGTAATAGGATTTGATATTATGATACTTCATGTTACACATTGGTTAAGTGTATGTCTAAATGAAATTTTAACTTTGTCATGATGTTTGAAATGAAGATAAGAAACATTTTTTTCTTCCCTACCCTTCTTTTTGCTTCTTTTTTAACCAGACCACTTTAGCATAATTCTCATTATAAATATCCATCTTAGATTAGTTATTAGATTAGTTTTTGATCCTAATTCACTATTATCAGCATAGATACTTCATAGTTTGCATATAATCTATTATTTGTCCATGGTGCATGAATACATGCATCTTAGTAACTATGTATTACAAAAAACTGCCAACACATCTCTAGCTCACTTTGTGGCATCTGTAGTCAGAAATACTAAGAAAAACATCACACATTTAGACTTAAAAATTTAATTTAGTAATCAATCATTATGGTCTTATTAAAATATAAAAATAAACCAAAGGATTTGAGTGGAGAAATAAACTCACTGGGATAGATATTTATTGGCACTTTAGCTTAATTTGAATCTGTTCAACAAAAGAATTGTGTATCACTAATTTAAATTGTAGATCAAAAGACCTGATGCTTAACTAAAATTTTATGGTAATTTTATAAATAATAATAGATTCGATTCTTTTGTATAATTTGTATGTAATTTAATAGTTCATAGACTTTTTATAACCAAGTTCAAAGGACTACAAAATTAATCATTCACATTACTTGAAATTTTTGGATTGTCTATCTGCTTTACTACCAATTGTCATCTACAACATCAAATTTAATGATTATGATTCATCAACTAAGGCACCTAAAAAATTAATAATTTGCATTACTTGAAATCATTCGATTGTCCATCTGCTTTACTACCCCATATCTCATGCCAAGTGTCATTTATAACACCAAATTTTATGCTTCATGCTACATGATTACAACTTTTAATTTAATTCCAATTGCCTACTAAACATTATTAGTGTTCAATAGATTTTATCTTTGAAGTAATCTACCTCATCTGTTGTACACATGGTGAAGCACCATAGAGTTTTAAATCTATATTGGTGATCACATTTTTGATCTTATAATGTTAAATAAAGTAGAAACTTGGCCCATTTTCATGTTACATGGCATTATACACTACATTAAAAGCATATAAATTCATTTAATTTTATTAAAAATATAATATTATTTATGTAATATTAACAATATATAGATGTATTAAAATATATTATATTGAAATAAATAATATTGATTTATAGCCTATATTAACATATATATTATATGATATAATAATATTGATTAATATTATAATATATTTTAAAAAATATATAATTTATATATAGTATAAATAAATAATTAATTATTTTAATATATACAAATATTATGATATATATTATATGTCAATTATATTTATTTAATAACTAATATAATTTGTGTGTGTGTGGGGGGGGGGTGAGGGTAATAGGGGTTATGCGAAGTGAAATAGTGTAAATCAACAATTAAACCTACTAGTTACTCCAAACCCATGACAATGTCAAAATAATTTCATCTAAAATATTTGTGGGTGCAAACCTATCAGGATCTAAATCATCATGCAATGATTTAGTCTATGATCATTTGCATTCTTCATGTAAAGAGATAGCCTCTTAACATAATTTCTACATCAAAGTTATAACTCCCTTGGTTTCGATCAGGAGGCATTTCTATTCATTGGATAAGGAACATAGTTATGGGTGATCAAGTTTTTGTCTTGGCAATTACAATGGAGAAATTAATTTTATTTTAATGGCACTAAAAAAATTATAAGCGACCAAGAAGAATTTTGGGTTTAGAAATATGATACAAATTTGAAGTGGAAATATATGTTTGAAATAAACCATCTACTCCAATGTGTATTCCTACTATTATACCACCACCCCAACTTATTTCTCCTAATAATTAATAATGGTACATCTTCAAAAAATGGATGAAACTCCACTTATTATGAAATAGCCTAATAATTATTTTTAAATCATTACCATCAGTTCCAAAGTTTTATGATGATAATTTTACTTCTATTTCCATATTTTAACATCTATAATTTTCATTGTAATATGGTCTTGTAGTGGATTATTAAACATTTTCTAATTCTAATGATCCCCTATATGTGATCTAACACCCATGGTAGGAGACCCATCAAGTGTAATTTTTTATGAAGAGTCTATTGCTATTTTATTATAATGAAATTCCTTAAATTATACACATCTATATTTAGATACAATCTATAAATGGAAAGTCTGTATATATAAATACTATATATAGTAAGTGTTATGAGGTAGACTGCTTATGCCTTTACATAACCATAATTTAAATAATCACATAAAATCCTTTCCCAAGAGGTCTTTGAGTTACTAGGTATCATTTTGTGTCACTTATTTTAATTACAATTTTAGGGTCGAATTCATCTCTAAATATTAGTTTGTAAGTTCAAGAAAGGAGACTCACCCTCACAAGTATTTGAATTGGTAAATTAAATTATCTCAAAGGTATTCTTTGTGGGGGGGGGGGGATAACAACTAAGGATTCAAATCCCTATTAGACAATTTTCTTATGTCACATATTCAAAAAATGTGGATGAAACTCCACTTATTATGCAAGAGCCTATTATTTCTAAATCATTAGCATACTCTCTACATCAAAATTACAACTCCCTTGATTTTGATCAAGGGGCATTTGTATTCACTGGATAAGGGGCTCAGTTGTGGGTGATGAGGTTTTGTCTTGTTGATTTCAATGGAGAAATTACTTTTTTAACAATGGCGTTAAAAAAATTAGAAGCGACCAAGAAGAATTTTGGGTTTAGAAATATGATAAAAACTTGAAATAGACATATACGTTTGAAAGACACCATTTATTCCAATGTGTATGCCTACTATTATACCACCAAGTCAACTTATTTCTCCAAATAATTAATAATGTTACATCTTCAAAAAATGTGGATGAAACACCACTTATTATGCAAGAGCCTATTATTTTTAAATAATTACCATTAGTTCCAAAGTTCCATGATGATAATTTTACTTCTATTTCCATATTTGAACTTCTATAATTTTCATTGTAATATGGTCTTGTAGTGGATTATTGAAAAATTTCTAATTCTAAAGATCCCCTAGATGTGATCCAAAATCCATGGTGGGATACCCATCAAGTGTAATTTGTTACAACAAGTCTGTTGCTATTTTATTGGAATGAAATTCCCTAAATTATACAAATCTACATTTAGATATAATATATAAATGGATCAAAGTTTATATATATAAGTAATAGATATAGTAAGTGTTCTGAGGTAGACTAATTATGACCTCACATAACCATATTAATTTATATAAGCACAAAAAATTCTTTCCCAAGAGGTCTTTGAGTTACTAGGTACAATTTTGTGTCACTTATTTTAATTACCATTTTGGGGTTGAATCCATCTCCAAATATTAGTTTGTAAATCCAAGAAAGGCGACTCTGCCTCATAGGTATTTGAATTGGTGAATTAAATTATTTCAAATGCATTCTAGGGGGGGGCTAAAAATTAAGGAGTCAAATCCCTATTTATAGATAATTTTCTTATGTTACATCTTCAAAAAATGTGGATGAAATTCCACTTATTATGCAAGAGCCTATTGTTTTTAAATCATTTCCAAAGTTCCATGATGATAATTTTACTTCTATTTCCATATTTGAACTTCTATAATTTTCATTGTATGTCTTGTAGTGGATTATTGAACATTTCTCTAATTCTAATGATCCCCTGGATGTAATCCAAAACCCATTGTAGGAGACCCATAAAGTATAATTTATTGGTACTTGTATAAGTCAGGGATTGACCAAATATGCTTAGGGGTTGCTTATAGGTGTAGGGAGAGTCTAATATGAGTTGACACTCAGCTGACTTTATAATAAGAAGAACCAAAGGATTTATGAATCGAGTATTTTTTTGTGAGATTCATTTTGTAATATAGTTTGTTATGGCACTATCATGTTCACTGTTTAATTGGTATCACATTTTGGTTCATTCAGATTAACATTGTAAGATGAATTTATCTTAGATTTTCATGTATTGGATGAGGCTAATGCAGTGGCTCAAAATTTCATTAGCTTTTTTAATGCAAGAAGTTTCATTTCTTGGTCATTTTTAGGGTCACCCAATTGTTTCTCATAAGTCATATATTTTAGTGCCACATAGTGTGGTGGTAAGGGATGAAATGATACCTCTAATGCAAGAGGGTTATGAAAGACATATTTTGAATCAAGTACATGATTTGGATGCCTTTTAGGTATTCTTCTCAATGAGATTTTTTTTTCTTCCATTGCTTTAATAATTTGTAATTAGTATTTTGAAAAATCCCCACCTTGGTTCCTTTACCTTGATTTACAAGATTTTTTCTCAAATATAAATCTTAAGATCTAAAGAAATCTATAAAAGGATTAAAGTCTAATATATAATAATATATGGAAATCTATTTATAGACATACTATATAAATAAAAAGTGTTCTTGTGATAGCTGTAAATGATCTTAGTCATCATATAATGGACCAATGAGTCATGAAAATGCCTTATAAATGCTTTCCAAATGAGTCGATAACTGAAAATGGATTTAATCATCTTGGGATGTACCAGTTAATCATCAAAATGCCCTAGTTGAAAAGCTTTCCAAATGAGTATGTTTCTATTTTATTGGAAAAAATTTCCCTAAATCATACAATTAAATTATCTCAATGGTATTCTATGGGAGCTAAAAATTAAGGAGTCAAATCCCTATTAGACAATTTAATCATGTAATTTAATGAACAAATATAAATAATTTTTTTAAATTAGAATAATTATAATAAACAATTAAAATTTACAAATATTTTTATATTAAAAAACTATTTGAGTTTATTATTTATTTATATTTATGTTTAAATATTTTTATTAAATAATGTACATTGTTTGAATGTTTAATATGTTTAAATATATATAAAAAATTAAATAATTTTTAAATATGTTACAAATTTTTATATAAAATTTTAAATTAATATAGAATTAAAATTTTTAGTGTGCTTTAAAATTAGGGTTAAGTTTATCTTTCTCTCTTTCCATTATTTTCTCTCAGTTTCTCTCTCTCTTTTGAAGGCCAAAAAACATTATTTTATTGGATGTTAGGTTAACTGTGGCATTAGTGGTGGAAGCGTTGACCCCATTTTTCATTGCCATTTCTATAGGTGCTTCTTGTCAAGTATTTAATCTATGTAATGTATTATTGTACTATCTCTGAAATGTGTGATTTTTTTGGCTTGACATGACCCTTTTATTCATTGTTTACTACTTTAAGTTATGAAATCACAAAGATTCAAATATACCTAATTTTATTATGAAATGGCTGAGATAATAAAATGGTGAAGATTAAGATTATTTAGTGCTTACTTGTATTCATTAGGGACCCAAATGGTGAATGTGAGGGAAAACCATACATTATTTATTAACTGTAAGCAAATAATAAAATGGTTGAGATAATGAAATGATGGAGATTATGATTATTTAGTGCTTACTTGTATTCAATAGGGACCCAAATAGTGAATGTGAGGGGAAATCAGACATTTTTTATTAACTGTAAGTAAATAATGAAATGGCCAAGATAATTAAATGATGGAGATTATGATTGTTTAGTGTTTAATTCTATTCAATAGGGACCCAAATTTTGAATGTGAGGGGAAAGCAGACATTTTTTATTAATTGTAAGAAAATAATGAAATGGATAAGATTATGAAATGACAGAGATTAGTATTGTTTAGTGCTTACTTGTATTCGATAGGGACTAAAATGGTGAATGTGAGGGGAAAATTGACATTTTTTATTAACTGTAAGCAAATAATGAAATGGCAGAGATTAGGATTGTTTAGTGCTTACTTATATTTAATAGATACCCAAATGGTAAATGTGAGGGGAAAGCATACATTTTTTATTAACTGTAAGCAAATAATCAAATGGCTGAGATAATAAAATGGCAGAGATTAGGATTGTTTAGTGATTATGTCTATTCAATAGGGACCCAAATGGTGAATGTGAGGGGAAAGTAAACATTTTATATTAATTGTAAGCAAATAATAAAATGTCCAAGATAATGAAATGGTAAAGATTAGTATTATTTAGCACTTACTTATATTCAACAAGGACCCAAATAGTGAATGTGAGGGGAAAGTACAATTTTTTTATTAACTATAAGCAAATAATGAAATTGCTGAGATAATGAAATAATGAAGATTAGGATTATTTAGTGCTTAATTGTATTCAATAGAGACCTAAATGGTGAATGTGAGGGGAAAGTAGATATTTTTATTAACTATAAGCAAATGATTATAGTAAAAAAGTGTCATGATGTGAGAGAGTTTCCATGGTTCCACCTTGTCTCTATCTCCTTGCATCATTCATCTATTGGCTCTATTTAGAATAATATGAATTATTTTTATTTTAGACTGAGTTGAAAAGTCATTTTTTGGCCTATTCTACGTTATTATTATTTGAGCTGAATTGTTTCCATGTAAGACTGAGTTAAAAAGTTATTTTTTGGGGTGGAAAAATTTCATCTCATGTTGCATCATAAAATTTAATGAATGATTGATTGAATAACACCTAGAATAATAATTTGGGGTCACAAATTTTTCCCTCATGCTTCAATATTCTTGGGTATAGGGGTCCCATACATCATTATATATTTAAAAATTGCTTATAAAATATTTGCATCTTAAAAATAGGAGAAACTATTGTTTAGGGAGAATTTTTGAGGGGTGGGAAGCAACAAGGGGCTACAGATTTGTATGGAAACTCCTTTTTTTCTGGTTACCAGCTATCATTTGCATCCAATAAATTTTTTATTTTTTTCAAACAAAATTTTTGTAGTAAAATACTCCTAATTTCTCTCAGTAACATGTATTACACATAATTTTTGTAGTCTTTGGAGCACATACAGATATCTTCAAAGCATCTAGTACAAATCTTCTAATCACCATGTATAAGGCTTTAGAGCATTCCAAGAATTATTTATAGCATCCTGTGTTTGTGTTTGGAGCACACCTAGAGAATCTTTGGATTAATTTTAGCATGTTTTTGGAGTATCTTTGAAGCATTCAATCTTTGGATCTCACTTGATGAATCTTAAAAATTGTAGACAAAAGAGTTGTAAAAAGTATGTTTTCTTATCAAAATTACCCCATCATTGGGATTTTTTATTGTACTTAAAATTACCCCATCATTGGGATGTGTTCCTCTATCCAAAATTACCCCATCTATGGGATGTGTTGTACTCAAAACTATGCTATTAATCCAAGTTAGACATAACAATAAGGTAAAAAATCAACAATAAATTACATACAAATAAAGAACAAACTGAATTCATATCCTACTTAGATCAGACTTTAACTATTAAATTAAATATAATATATAACTAAATGTAACACTTTATGGATAGTTTATATAACTATGATGAGTTATATGAAATGCTCATCATTTCTCCCCCACACTTCACCTTTTGTAAGTCCTCTCATAAAAAAGTGGGATGACTAATCTTTAATCCAAATTTATTTATTCAAACCTCTGACTCAGATCATAAAATTCAAAATGATGGCCCTAGTCATAGTGGCCCCTTGGCAAGAATCCAATATCTCTAACAAATGAATGCACCCAAGCTTCAAATTTATCTTCTGCTTGAGAATTCCAACACCACCATGGAGATAGAAGACACAGAATGATAGGAAGCCTAAATCTCATCCCAATCCAGACATATGAACCTATTTACTCTAAGCACTAAGTGATTATTTGACAAACTATTATGGATCTTCTTAGACTCCATTTAATATTGTTGAGGTTGAGGACTTCCCTGAACCTCAACTCATCAAGTAATGTCTCCTACCTAACAAGACTTGCATTAAAACCATTGACATAATGGTAATTTACAAAATATTTAAAAGCAACAATATTAGATCTCAATAGCTCATGATACTTTTTTTTCTTATGCATATGATATAGTGGTTGAAAAGAAGAAATAAGTTTCTCTACTTCTAGAAATTGTGGTCTCATGCATAACCCAATGGTGCTTTATAATTCTAGAAATCTATTATTGACCGATTGCCATGCCTTTTAGTTATTTAGAGTTGAGAGAAAGGCACAAAATTTTCTCTCTCCAATAAATAAATTTATCAAAAAACTAGATTGATATTCTAGCTACAAATTGAAAGTATAAAAATCACAAATGACATCTTACCTTTCTTCAGTGCTGTTTAGAAAAATGTCCATAAATAAATATTCATCTTCAATGATATATGAAAAACCAAGGGAAATTAACTGAATCTATCATTTATAAAATTTTTCATTCAATAAAAGAACATAAACTGATGAAGGTTACTTTCATGCTAATAGTTCCTTAGAAATAACACAAATGTGCTAGAGAGAAGCATTTGATTTTTGCAATTACAGTTGGGATTCTATCAATTGCTTCTAAGATTACTTCTTAAGTTTGGGATTTTCATCCTTTAGTTTTTAAATTTTCTTCTGGGTGATATGCCAGATAGAGATTATTTCTTGTAATGGAACAAGAAAATAAGGAACAACTCTTATTGGACCCTCTTTCTGAACTACAATCTCTCATGTTTATCTTTGCATGGCCTGAATAGAGACTTGTAACTTATAATTCTAAGAGGCAATCTCTATTATATATTATTAAGTTGGGAAAGCATTACATTTATATCAAAAATACTTTCTCTTAGATTATTAATTAGATTATGCTTATCAACATTGGCATTTTGTAAATAAGTAATCTGAGTGTCCTTAATTTCAAGATAACTATTAAAATGACTCAATTATTGGGTCTATGAAAACATTACATTGTGGACCCTAGTTTTTTCAACTTGTATTCCTTGAAAAATTATTTCTTGTTCACTAAATCTAGTAACATATTATTCCCACCTTTGTTTTAAATTAGAAATCATCAAGTCATTACCTTTCAAATTTGAACAAAGAACATCTAACTCTATTTGTTGTAGTCTGATTGTTTCGTCATGGTGTGATAAAGCCATGTCATGATGCAATTCTTTTTATTCATTGATAGAATGTAAAGAAGATGGATCTTATTCAATCAAGGGTACCTTCTCTTATTAGAAATAGAGGGCATAGGATGCTCTGGTTAATCCATAAACACATAAATCCTTCTAATTTATTAAAGAATCCTTATGTATATTTAACACATTATATATAAATAAATAACCTTATTTATATGGTGTTGTTTGTACATATTTGTGGCCAATTGCATCTACATAATCCATGCTTTTCTAAAGAACCACTTGGGGGATATGTTGATGGAGGCAATGGATGATCTGGAGATAGCCCTTAGAAGGTAGACATCTCAAGAAGAAACCTCTCCACATGGTAGAATAAGTCATTATAGTGTTTGTCATTCATGGCCAATGAAATGGTATTGAAACCAGTGTCTCAAAAGACTATGTTTATCTTATATGAATAGAGAAATGGGACCTATTCTAACTTGGTAGTTCTAGACGTTCCTACTTCAGCCATGGCTTTCAAATTTTGATTGATGAGATCATATATTGTCTTAATATGGGATGAATGCACAAAAGTCCTTTTTTCAAGATTGAATAATGCAATGCTAATGGTAATCTTGGTTCATGTTGTATTAATGGTAATCTTGTCAAACTTCAAGCTATTGCTTTTAATAATTAATTTCACCAAAATTCAATTTATATTTAATTTGAATTTGATTTTCCATCAATTTTAGCTTTAAATCTAAATATTTCCACCTTTTGACACATGGTTGCCACCTCATATATAGATAAGTACTCATATGGTACCTGAATATGACTAAGCTTCCTAGTGACTTGAAATCTATACATATGGAACTTTTTTATTACCTTGTAAATTCTTAGAATGCATCTTTATATGATGACTCATCTATTTTTCACCACATGGTGACCCTTAATTCATAGTGATATCTCAAGTGGTGCCTTTTAATTCTAATACCTTGAAGGGGAAATCCACTCTTGTGCTTGTTTGAAAGATATCTCTTAGGAGATAACTTGAAGGGGAAATCCATTCTTGTGCATGTTTGAAAGGTTTCTCCTAGAAGGTACCTTGAAGGTATTATAGGGGCCTTCAAAATATCACCTAGTAGTGACTTCCATATAAAGTAAAATTTCACTTGTTCCTTGAAGGAGAAATCCACTCTTGTGCATATTTGAAATGTATCTTCTAGGAGATACCTTGAAGGTATTACAAGGTCCTTCAAAATATCACCCAGTAGTGCCTTCCATGTAAAGGAAAATTGCACTTGTTTCTTAAAATAAAAACCCATTCTTCCCTATTTGAAATATATCTCTTAAGAGATACCTTATAGGGGAAATCCAATCTTGTGCATGTTTGAAAGGTATCCTCTAGGAGATACATTGAAGGTATTACAAGGACCTTTAAAATATCACCTAGTAGTGCCTTTTGTGTAAAGGAAATTCCACTTGATCCTTGAATGAGAAATCCACTCTTATGATTATTTGAAAGGTATCACCTAGAAGATACCTTGAATGGAAAATAAAATCTTGTGCATTTTTTAAATGTATATCCTAATAAATACCTTGAAGGTATTACAAAGGCCTTAAAAATATAACCTAGTAGTTCCTTTTGTGTAAAGGAAAATTCCATTTATTCCTTGAAGGAGAAATACACTCTTGTGCCTATTTGACATGTATCTTCTCAGAGATACCTTGAAGGGTAAATCCACTCTTTTACATGTTTCAAAGATATCTCCTAGGATATACCTTGAAGGTATTATAAGGGATTTAAAAGTATCACCTAGTAGTGCCTTCCATGTAAAGGAAAATTGCACTTGTTCCTTAAGGAAAAATCCACTCTTGTCCCTATTTGAAATGTATCTCTTTAGAGATACCTTAAAGGTTAAATCCACTCTTTTCCATGTTTGAAATGTATCTCTTAGGATAAACATTGAATTTACTACATGGGCCTTCAAAATATCACCTAGTGGTGCCTTTCGTGTAAAGGAAAATTCCACTTATTTTTTGAAGGAGAAATCCACTCTTGTTCCTATTTGAAAGGTATCTCTAGGAGATACCTTGAAGGGGATACATACTATTGTGCATTTTTTAAAGGTATATCCTTGGAGATACCTTGAATTTATTACAAGGGCCTTCAAAATATCACCTAATAATGCCTTCCATGTAAATAAAAACTGCACTTGTTCCTTAAAGGAAAAGTCCACTTTTGTTCTTGTTTGAAATGTATTTCTTAGGAGATAACTTGAAGGGAAAATCCACTCTTGTACATGTTTGAAAGGTATATACTAGGAGATTCATATATGGGCCTTAAAAATATCACTGAGTAGTGCTTTCTTTGTAAATAAATATTTCACTTGTTCTTTGAAGGAGAAATCCACTCCACTATTGTGCCTATTTGAAATATATCTCTTTGGAGATAACTTGAAGGTAAAATCCACTATTGTGCATGTTTTAAAGGTATCTCCTAGGATATACCTTAAAGGTAAAATACACTCTTTTGCATGTTTACAAGGTATCTCCTAGGATATACCTTGAAGGTATTACAAGGGCCTTAAAAATATCACCTAGTAGTGCCTTCCATGTAAAGGAAAATTGCACTTATTTCTTGAAGGAGAAATCCACTCTTGTCCATATTTGAAATGTATCTCCTAGGAGATAACTTAAAGGTAAATACACTCTTGTGTATGTTTGAAAGGTATATCCTAGGAGATACATTGAAGGTATTACAAGAGCCTTCAAAATATCACCAAGTAATATCTTTCATGTAAAAGAAAATTACACTTGTTCATTGAAGGAGAAATCCACTCTTGTGCCTATTTGAAATATACCTTAGAAGAGATACATTGAGGGGAAAATCCACTCTTATGTATGTTTTAAAGGTATCTCATAGGAGATAAATTGAAGTTATTACAAGGGCCTTCAAAATATCACCTGATAGTGCCTTCTGTATAAAGGAAAATTCCACTTGTTATTTGAAGAAGAAATCCACTCTTGTGCCTATTTTAAAAGTATCTCCTAGGAGATACCTTGAAGAGGAACTCCACTCTTTTTAATGTTTTAAAGGAATATCCTAGGAGATACCTTTAATTTATTATAAGGGACCTCAAAATATCACCTGGTAGTGCCTTCTATGTAAAGGAAAATTGCACTAGTTCCTTGAAGGAGAAATCCAATCTTGTCCCTGTTTGAAATGTATCTCCTAGGAGATATCTTGAAGGGGATATCAAATCTTGTGCATGTTTGAAAGGTATATCCTAGAATAAAACTTAAAGGTATTTCAAGGGCCTTCAAAATATCACCTAGTAGTGCCTTCCATGTAAAGGTAAATTGCACTTATTCCTTGAAGGAAAAATCCACTCTTGTCCCAATTTGAAATGTATCTCCTAAGAGATACCTTGAAGATGAAATACAGTATTTTTCATGTTTTAAAGGTATTATTTAGGAGATAAATTGAATTTATTATAGATGCATTCAAAATATCACCTAGTAGTGCCTTTTATGTAAAGGAAATTCCACTTGTTCTTTAACATAAAAATCTACTCTTATGCCTGTTTGAAAGGTATCTCTTAGGAGATACCTTGAAGGGGAAATACAATCTTTTGCACATTTAAAATGTATATCCTAGGAGATAAATTAAAGGTATTATAGTGTAATTCAAAATATCACCCAATAGTTCTTTTCATGTAAAGGAAAATTCCACTTATTCCTTGAAGGAGAAATCCACTCTTGTGCCTATTTGAAAGGTATCTCTTAGGAGATACCTTGAAGGGGAATTCCACTCTTTTTCATGTTTGAAAGGTATATCCTAGGAGATAAATTGAAGGTATTACAAGGGCCTTTAAAATATCACCCAATAATTCCAAAATAAAATATTCCACTTATTGACCACTTGTTTATACAACTACTAGTAGTGCCTTCTATGTAAAGGAAAATTCCACTTGTTCCTTAAAAGAGAAATCCACTCTTATGCCTATTTGAAAGGTATATTATATGAGATACCTTGAAGGGTAAATTAACTCTTATGCATGTTTAAAAGGTATTTCCTAGGATATACATTGAATGTATTCCTACTTTGACTAGCCCTTTGGTATTTGAAATAATTATTTCAGATATTTTGTCTGAAATAATTTCCCCAAAGAAATTAAACTTGACATTTTCTCTGAAGAAATTGAGCTAACACTTTTGTCGAAGAAAGTAATTTTTTTCAATTTTTTGTGTTGGAAAATGCCCAAAGGGAAAGTACCCTTGAGACTTTTTACCATGTACAAAATGTTTGAAACAAATAAGGACTTTACATTTTTTCAAAATAATTTAGACTTTACTTTTGAGATTTTTTGTCATGGGAAAAATTCCCAAAGGGAAAAGTACCCTTTGTAGTTTTTTCCATGGATAAAAAGTTTTAAATAAATGGACCTTACACTTTTATTGAAGGAATTGGACATAGCTCTTTTGTTAGAGAAATTGGACCTTTACACTTTTACCAAAGGGTAATTGCGCTTCAAACCTTTTATGATGGGTAAAAGATCAGAAACAAATAAGGGCTTTACATTTTCCTAATAGTATGAAATTCTTTAGGACATTTTTCCTATGAGAAAATACCCAAAGGGCAAGTGCCCTTCAGACTTTTTACCATGAACAAAATTTCTAAAAGAAATGACCCTTCAAATTTTTTGCAAAATACTTAGCCCGATACAAGTAGGATTTGGCCAAGACATTGAATTCCTTCAGACTTTTTTTAATGGATAAACTATCTAATGGAAATAAGTGTTCATACTTTTTGACTGAGACAAAAATCCCATAGACCTATTTTCATCAAACATTATGTTCGTGAAAAAATCCTAAAAAATTATAAGGGAAAGACATATTCACCAAAAAAATACTAGATTAGGACTTAGCCATTTTTCACATGAACTTAACGTTTCAAAGGAGCATTTGGAGATGGAAGTTAGTCTAAGGACTTAGGTATTTACACTTGATAAGGGCTTAAATACTTTAGTGTAATTTTGGGCACTAACACTAGCTCTTTCTTAGGATGCATACCCCCTACGAGTGTGCAAAGAACCCTAGAATGTAAGATTAGGTGCCAATCCATTGGCTATAGAGTCAAGACTTATAATATTTATCAAAAATTTATGAAGGCCTAAAAAAATATGATAGACTAATAAAAAATAGATTAGGAGGATCTAAAAATGAACACAATAAAAAACACAAAGGGAAATTATATAAATAAATCCCAAAGTAGAGGGTTAACAAAGTAAAAAAAAGATAAAGTGGTAGTTTTCAAGGAGGTTATGTGACCAACCAGATCATGGTTCCACTAGTCATTGATTTGGTCAAGGCCAAGCTCTGCTAGCTTGTCCTCATGAATGATCTATTCTCTCATCTTGTAGCCTATAATTTCACCTAGGGTGACATGATAATATGCAATCCCATCATAAACTTATTGATTAGAGTGGGATTCTTGCCTTTGTATGTCATGGTTTCCTTAGGGATAAGCCATGAATTCAACACCTTTTCCATAGTATTACCTTGTCTCCATGAAACTAGTACGTGTTTGTTAAAATAAGCATCTGGTGTTAGTAATGACATATACCTCTAAAAATATGCTCTATATATATAGGCCACAACCATTTGGTTATGAATATGGTGTATAAAATCATCATGTGTAACTTTTCCTATAAATAATAAGTCTCAAAGGAGGTCGACACATGGTATTGCCTCAAGTTTGGTGGTAGTTGAATGCAATCCTATCTCTTAAGTACTAGAAAGTCTATGATGAATAGTCACTCTAAAAGAGATAGATTTTCATCCAATGAAAATATGTCAACATAATCGATAACATCCCATAATTTAGAGTAGTTCCCATACCTATTGTCAAACATGGTGGAATCATAAATCATGTCCTTGAATTCAGTTGAGTCCTTGATAGAAAATGGTGATGGTAAGAGTGCTCCCCTAAATGCCTTAGATGAAGATGCCATTGTAATCATGTGCAGTTCTTGTAGTTTATTTAAATTCTCTTTGAAAAAAATCTCCTTTCCATCATTCACTTGTTTAATTGTATAAGTCTCATAGGTATCTAGGTATTTTATTATGTAGGATAGTAGTCAAGTTTAAATTCATTTAAGACCAATGAAGACATCAATGGTTGCACACCATGTATATAGACTTTAGCATTCAATTCTAGTTCATTATAAATTACCAATATTCACATGTTTTGTACTTTATGTATAGTTCATATCTAGTTAGTTTAGTTGGTGGGTATGCTTAGCAAGTATCAGGAAGTATTTTACTTTATTGGCTAAGTATAATGGGCTTTCGATAGTCAAGAATTGGGAATTGAGTTTTATGTTGTGATTAAGACTAAAAAATATTTGAAAACAAAGGCCGATATAAAAAACTTGAAGATCAAAATCATTGATAAAAGATAAGCCATTCAAAACATTTATCCACACAAAATGTCCAATGTGAAAACTCCAAACAAAAAAGTCTGAAGACCAAAAGTCCTGAATAAAAATTTTGAAGACAAAAATCCATCAAGCAAAATGTTCAAACAAAAAACATAAAGACTAAAATATAATAATAGGGCCCAATCAAAATTTGTAATAACCAAATCTTGAATACATTTCCTTAAAATAAAACTAAGTCCTGGAAAGTTCCTTTAAGTTATCACCTACTAGTGCCTTCAGGGTCAAGGAAAATTCTACTCGTGTGCATGTTGAAGGTGTCTCCTAAGAGATACTTTCAACATTACCTTTAGTGTATGACAATTCCCTTTGAAGTATCTCCTACGATATTCCTTTTAAGGGCCTTGTATTTACTTGAAGGTATGGAAAAGCTCTTGAGTGTAACTTTTATTCAATAAAAATGATGCAATGATGGAATATACTTATTCAAATTGCTCTTGATGATCTTATGAAGTTTGTAATTTTGATGGGTTTCAAATTGAATCTTAGAATTAAGACACATTTACCCCTCGATAAGATCTAAAAAATACCTTATACACAATAATAAATGTATTGTTAACTACCTTCTTTAATTGAAACACCTATTTACTCATTGAATCCTTTCTACACCATAATAATGATCGGTAAATTCCACCTTGAGGTATCTACTATGAAACTCCTTCAAGTGCCTTTTCATACCTTAATGGGTGACTTGAAATTATCTCCTTGAGGGTAACATGAAGATATTTTAATGGGTGATTTAAAATTATCTCCTTTGAAAAGTTTCACTTCCAAAAGCTTCCAAAATAGGGGGAAGGGTAGAGTAGAAAAGAAAGTCCCTATGGTCTTAATATTTACCTTTGAATATATATTCTCTATGGATAAGTGTTTTCAGAACTAATGTTTGTTGCATGTAGGTGTTACATATATATAGACAAACATAGTCAAGCAGTCTAGGAAAGTTTGATATAGGAAAACTTAGAGATCTGGGCTAAAGGTTGCTCCTAGAAGATACCTTGAAGGGTAAATCCACTGTTATGACTTTTTAAAATGTATCTCATTAAATCACTTATACACCTCAATAACACTGGCCAAGTTCAAGATTGAAGTATCTGTAGATCATAATCCACATTTTGAAGTTTTAGGGTAGTTAGCCTTTTCATCATGGATGTGCTCAATGAAGTTTAATGGGTGGTGTATTGACCTCCTCTTTCTTGGGTTCCCCTTCTTCATTTTTTAGATAAGTCTCAGTCCCTTCTGTTAATGACATGTGTCATCATGATGCTCCTCAAGAAAGAAGGGAATTATTATTTAAAGTAAAGGCATGTCATTAGTAAAGGGAAGTGGACCCCATTTATAACAAGAATTCTAGAGTTAGTTCAGAGGGAGAAACACGTCACCATAATGCTTCTTCTAAGTATCATGGGAACCCCAGAGGTTACTTCATAGATCACAATTTCATCCCACATTTGTAAATATTTCTATTGGAAACTATTATTCAAGGTCAAGAGTTTTAGGCATCAACAATATACACTAGGATATTTATTCATGGGTAACATAAAGGTATCACATAGGAGATACCTTGAAGATATTAAAAACTTCAATAACACAAGGCAAGTTTAATCTTGACATATCCAATAGGAGATTCTTTTGAGGGCCTTTTAATACCTTCATGGGTAACTTGAAGGTATCTCCTAAGAGATACCTTGAAGATATTAAAAATACCATCAAGGTAAAGGAAAATTTTAGAGGTACAATAAGGTAATTATTTGGATCTGAAACTATTAACATAACATGGAAAATTGTTAAACTAAATTGAGGTGGAAAGAGCATGCATGAAAGAGGACCTAAAATTCACTCTCTCTCAAGTATTAAAAGGCCCTTGAATTTATCAAGTTATGAAATAGTAGTTATTTCAAGGTGAAATAAAGTTCTACTAGGAGATACATTCAAAATCCCTTTGAATGTATGACAACACCCTTTGAGGTGTCCACTAGGATATTCCTTCAAGGCCCTTGAAGTACACTTGTAAAACCATCATGGTTAACTTGAAGGTATCTCCTATGAGATGTCTTATAAGAAAAATTTACTCTTAAACATGATTGAGAGGTATATCCTAGGAGATACCTTGAAGGTACCTATTCATGGGCATTTTAGCACATATTAGAAATATACGTCCCCTCATATTTCTCATTTGAAACAAATGTTTGTGTATTTTTTTGCCCATAAGATTATATTGACTAGTGCACATAATTTATTTTTGGTTTGGTCATACCTTATTAGTGTAATTTCGAGTTAATATATATATATATTACAAAGATTTCATATGTATTTTGTATTATAGTTTAGAATTAACATTTATTGATATACATTTAATCACTATTTAATCACAATTGTTTTTCATAAACCGATGCAATATGCAACTTACATTTTACAAAAGATGAATATTTAAATCATTTCAATTACTTTTTTAAATGTATTCAATTGGAAAAGGAATTTTGACACTTAAAAGGTAGAAGAAGGCCTCACTGGAAGATAATTTGGATAAAAGGTAGAAGGCCTCACTCCAATAGAATTTGGATAGAGTACCATTTAAAATACCAAAAAAAAAAAAAAAAAAAATTCCACACCAACATCTTTCATTTTATGGTGGCAATAAAATTCCTCTTGATGATTGGTATTTTGAATTATTTAGTCCACTAAACATGCATGTAGATATATATTTATTTATCATTACATCTCGAAAAGAATCTTCTCTGATTGGAATAATTCTTGCCTGTGATAAGGATGAACTTGAATATGCCCTTCAATTCTAATTGGAAGTATGAAATTGATAAGAGGGAATTCTCCATCGAGCTACAACTAATTTCAATAAATTTACACCTAGTAAAATAGAATTGATAGAAAATAAGTTTTCTCCTTGTGAAATATTTGGGTTTCATTTGAGTAGTTATGACAACCTTCAAATGTTTGATTTGATAGATAGAAATAATTTGGTCATTATAGTACAAAATATGTTGGAATAAATATATGAACAAGGAGAAACAACTTCTTCTACTTGCCACCATGAAAACATGTATTTAAAATACCCTACAGTCATGATATAAAAAACATTGAAGAAAACAAGAAAAGAAAGGGAAACATATTTGCATATAGATTTGAAAGAGGCCATACAAATACTCACACTAGTGGATAAAAATAAGATTAAAAAAAAGTTTAGAACACTTTTGTTGACACAAACTTCTGATCAGACACATAGTGAATTCTATACATAGTATATTTCCTCTAATAGTAATGCCTTGAACATTCATATAGAGCTCTATGAATTGGGTGACACTAATATCAAAATAATAAATCTGAATGAAAGAGGGGTGAATGATATAATTCATTCATTTGTAAAACATAATGAGGTTCCAATGAAGGATGCTTTGTTAATTTCTTTTGATCCAAGTAACCCTAAATGTATTATTGAATCAAAGGAAGTCCTAGAAGATATGATAGAGAAGGAAATTTTAAGGTTCAAAATTGTAGAAAGATAACATAAAATTATAGCATAATAAAGAATTATTTCAGAGGAGGAATACAATTTAGTATCATTGAGAAATAAATGTTCTATTAAAAGGGAAAGATTTTTGAAAACTTGTACTCCATTCCATATTGTGCATAAAATATGTAATCAATATAATGAAGCCAATGAAATAATTTATAAGTCTTCATTTGTAGAAAGAGTTTGATTTGTACATGACCTTATAAAACTGATAGGTTGTAAGAATTTTGAAACATAAAAAATATATAGAAGAAACACATGAACAAGATTGACACTTGTTCACACAAATAAACTATTCATCACAACAAATATAGAAGAGAAAATGCTTTCTTTTCATGGAACAACCAATTTGGGATTATTTTGACAAGTCACTTGATTATTTTTAAAGTGGTACTTTACCTAGTCCAAATAAAAAATATTTAATTCTTATTGGTACAACAATATTTAGATATATTCAAGGGCTTTTAGATAAACAAAAAATAGAACTAGAAAATTTATTGGAAAAAGGGTCTATTTCCTTCTTAAAAACCCCTGGGTACAACATGGATACTTGGTGCAAAATTGAAGATAGAAAGTAACATATTATAAAAAAATTATAGATTATTTGAGAAACCATGATATGACACTACCACCAGATAAAATAATCACACTTGAAGAGGTAGTGGAACATTAAATAATTTTTAAAAAAAGGTTTGATGACTTGTTTGTCTTTAATGAAGGTATTTTAAAAAATAAAAAAGGCTGGGAAGAATTATCTCAAGATGAATTAAGCATATTGAAAAACTATCTACATAATGATGGAGGTTAGCTTTCCAAAATAGATACAGAAAGATTGAGCTACCATTATGGGCTCCCATGTCTTTGGCCATCTATTTTAAAAGGTTTTAGTGAAATGTTCATTCTTGGCTTGAACATTGATTTGATAATTATTAATCTTTTTAATCTCACTAAAGTTTTTAAGTAATAACATCTTCACCTATTTATTTAGGTATTGATTGATAAAGTTATTATTGGGGCTTGGGGCTTTTAATGTATTCATCATCAACAAATTAGAACACTTTTCTAGCATTCAAACCTCTCTCAAGAATATGCATGTTGTTGATTTCCATTTCATGCAAGATACATGTGTCATACTATAGGGTCTAGATAGTAATGGATTCAATTGGAAACATATTACAAGTATCAATTTTTTTTAGGATTCCACTCATTTTTAACTGTAAAGTTTTAGCCTCCGTTCATAACAAAGTAGATTAGAGGAAGGTTTTGACATCTAAAAAGATGTACCAATATTTCAAATTATTGGTTCAAAAAAAATAAAAATGCCATTCAAAAATGAACTAAATAACATATTTTAAGATAAACTTATCTCTACTTTCAATGATTCGAATGCATGTGACATGCTAGGGGGATATACAGGAGCTAGATTGGTGTTTGCTTGTACAAAATTGCAAAGAAATTTATATTACATTATATAAAATAAAGAACAAACATTTTTTAATGTTTAATTTCAAAATTGTTTGACAAATTTATATCAATAAATATAATAACAACCACTTCGATTAGTACCAGGTGCATAACATTTTTAATTTATTTTATAATCATGCTTCATTTTCCAAATATAACATCTTAATAATCTTTCGGTGTGTATACTTTATTTTTCAAACCTAACGGAGTAGTAATATTTTGGTGTGTAGCACTAATGGCATTACATGCAAGTGAAGAAACAATAATAATGTAAGATAATATGAATGAACATGACACATTGCAAGTTGAAGAAGGTAAGATAAGATCATGCATATTTTTTCGATTATATAATTTTTTATTTATCAATGATTCATAATACTGACATAATATTTCTTCATCTATTTATGTCTCAATTAAAAATAGTTTACAACAAAACTTTAGAACATTGTGTCTCCAACACAACAACCCATGACACAACTCTATAGGTTGGTGCCTCTTGGAAAAAAAACACACTCTACAACAAGACATATTTTTAAAATACAAATATCAAATCAATTGATGATGAGAATTTTTAGTTACTACATTATATAATACCTTATGGGGAATAAATAATCAAAGTTTCAATGAAAGAGTGCACCCATACAAACTAAAAAAAGGCAAAAAAAAAGGTGAAAACTCAATTCAATAAATGTGTAATTATACAATTTCATACAAGTCTAAAATATACTAATTATCTTTATTTATTTAAACAAATTAAAATTGAATTTTTCTTCATGGACAAGAGATTGTAGAAGACAATAAAATATATACTTGCATCAACTTGGGATTTGGAAGTGTGGGTTCATTTTATTGTTATGTAGACTTGAATGTGGTTGTATTTACCCATTAAACCATTGTTTACATGTTTAATTTACCCATTATAATGTTGTTTACAATTTTAATTTATCTAGTTTAAAATAACACAATATGTGCTATATTATGTCTTCAATATAATAAATTTTAATGTAGAGTATCCACGTGTTGTTTACTAATAAAAAAACAATAAAGTATATTGAGCTAGAAAAAATTGTATTACTATTGATTTTAAATAGTTTTTAAATTAATGTGTCTTATTGGAAGTATATGAAGGGGTTTCAACTATTAAGGTGTATATTCATTTGAATTAAGTGATAGTGAACTATGGCTTAGAAGAATAAATCCTATTTTATTTGTTGTGATGGGCTATATAAACATATAAATATGTATTAGTACCCATAAAAATAATTGATACTTTCATTACTGTAAGAATATAAATGTTGGTTGATCAATGTTAAATTCCTATCAATGTTTATGAGAAATGAGTTATGGTAAAATGGGACTATTTCAGAATTTGATAAATTCATGGTCAAGTTATAAGGATTCAATATGAACATTTATATGCTGGTGACATAATCTAAACTACCTACGTATGTAAGCTGTGTCTAGCTATCTGTCAGCATTTACTTCACTTTATTTTCTTTTAATTTTTTGGATCCTGCTATCTGTAAAATATATATCATTATACTATGATAATTTAATGCGTTAATAGCTATTAAGAGATCTTTCCATATCCTCCATCAAATTATATCTACATCTAGACTTTTCCAATGGATGTTATAAATACATGTACCTACAATGTTATCAACATGCCTAGGAGCATCCTAGTTGAAGCTATTAGACAATGAGAGAAGTATGCCATCAATGGCAACTAGTAATAATGTAGCTCTAGTAGGAATGAGTGTGTGAGTATTTAGGAAGGATATGTATTTATCATGGGCCTTCGAATGGCCATGGAAGTTATGTTGTCTGATTGAGCATGGCAGCTCATCATTGTTCATATGAAATGTGTTTAATGATTATTGATTGTAATTCTTGAATGAGTTAATATGAATGATAATATAAGTTTCCAGTTCTTGTCTTTGTTAGTTAATATGTGTTTGAATGGATCTCTATATGTTTTAATACTAAATGGTTTGAAAATTCTATCTTTATGTTTGCATTCTACTGTCACTAGTTATTTTCCTAATTGTTATAATACTGCAAGTGGTTCTATCATTTGGCATTGTAAGTAGTTGTCACTCTAAGTGGTCTGTCTATTCCTACATTATATGCATATGTATGTTACAAAATGGCACATCCGTGTATAATGAGTATAGCTACAATGTGCCTAAGCATGTATTTATTTTTATATGTGCTTATATGAATCTTTATAAGATTTAAGGAAATGCAAAAAAAATGAATCAAATGAAATGCATTATGTTTTTATGTTACAATAAGAAATGCAAATCAAAAGCACATCAATGACTAATCTAGTAACATGTAAAACATTTTATTAGAAAATTTCCATTTTATATTTCTTATAATATAATATTTTTAATAAATTATTCATTTCTTTTTTAACAAATTGTAGACATTTCAAAGGAGGAGCTAAAATTGACTTCTTAAAAACTACTAATTTTGGGGTTAGATGACTTATTATTTTTTGTGCACAAAACAAAAGATATGCAAATGCATGATACAAAAAAAATAAGATTATAAAATAGAAAATATTTCATACTACATTTGAGATAGTTCAAAATAAATATTGAAGGTGGCAATGCAATCTTTTTTTCACGTTGGCATTTGGTCAATGATAGAGGACAATCATTTGAGGATAATAATTCAAGCCATGGGTTACACAAGTTCAAATTTCATGTTTTTTTGGGGTAAAATATATTCTAAGCCATTAAATATAAACATCAATAATTTGGATGAAGTTATTTTTAAAGGGACCTTTGGAGATGATTTTTTAATTGCCAACACATTATTCATTGATTATAATTCTCATAATTGTGTTAGAAATCAAAAATTGAAAATGAGTTATGTTACATCAAGTATATATATTATAAATGGAAGTTGGAAAGATGAAAAGGATTGGAGAATCGAAATGACATCTATCATCACATTCTTGGGAGAAAGCAAAAAATCCATGCCATCAACTATGAACCAATGTTTATAAAGATGTAAATTTGTCATAGTATGATTCTTTCAAGTGTATTTATTAATTATAAACTATAATTATAGTAATAAACATTATCATCAATTTCATACAAATCAATTCTAAATTATTCCAAATATAGTTAAATTACTTTCAAATTAATCAATTCTAATTTAGAATTACTTTGATCTGGTTAAGTGTAAATGGACACTCCATCTATTTATCTTAAAATTTCCCAACTTGATCCATTAGTATATTGACACTTTTTCATGAAGATCTTCCCAATGAACAATTAACAGTTGTCAAGATATTTTATTATGTAGATGAACTAGATTTCTTAATATGTTTTCATCCATAATTTGGCCAGTCATATGGTGCCACGTGTCCTAACAATGGAAGGTAATTAAAAGGATCATTGATCAATATGAACGCCTAAAAGGGTGCCATGAATTCAAAACAATCCAGTCTATTCAAATTAATCTTGCTCCCAAATGGTTTGAAATAATTCAATTTATTTGGAATATAGAAAACATATTTATGGAGAAAATATTCTCCACTCCACTTTAGTGGGTATAATTTTAAATTATTTAAAATAGTCCAATTTAATCAAAATGATATATGCTCAAATGGTTTGAAACAGTCTAGTTTATTTGGAATAAACAAGATTTTTTTTGGAGAAAATCTTCTTCACTCCATTTTATAGGTATAAGTCTAAATTATTCAAAATAGCTCTATTTATTCAAAATGATCTATGCCCAAATGCTTTGATACAGTCTAATTTATTTCGAATATATCAAATTTATTTTTGGAGAAAATTCTCTTCACTCTAATTAGTGGGTATAAGTCCATATTATTTAAAATAACCCAATTTATTCAAAATGATCTATGTCCAAATGGTTTGAAACACTCCAATTTATTTGGAATATAGGAAATTTATTTTTTGGAGAAAATTTTCTCCACTCCTCTTTAGTGGGTATAAGTCCAAATTATTTAAAATAGTCCAATTCATTCAAAACTGTCTATGACCAAATGGTTTGAAATAATCCATTTTATTTGAAACATAAGGAAATTATTTTTGGAGAAAATTTTCTCCTCTCCACTTTAGTGGGTATAAGTCCTAATTATTTAAAATAGTCCTTAGAGGAGAGAAGAGAATGAAGTCCAAGAGTCACTAAACTAGTTATAAAGCTAAGATAAGATGTTAAATCTATAGGAAAAAGGAATATGGGACAAACCATGAAAGGTCTACTTGGACAAATGTCCCTCAAAGCATGAAACTCCCTAAACTTGGCATATAACTCTTCAATTGCTTGCTCAGAAATTGAATTCATCATCTGGCCTTCTTTTGAATGATCCAAAACATAATAGGTATAGATGATATCATTGGAATAAGAGGGATGGGTTATAAAAATTCTCTAACATGTATTGGATGTGTCCCTAATAATTAATATCCTTCTAGTCAAGTGTTCTCACCATCTACAATCTTAATCACTCTTCTTTCACAAACCCTTCATACTTGGCACCAAGATGGTCTTTATTTTTATAATCAAATCCATAAAAGGGAGTGTATGACACTTTTCAAGTGCCCTCATGACCTCAGATCCATTAGATAGACCTTAAAATGTCTTCCAATTAGAGTTTTGATCTTCTCACCTGGTGATCACTCCTTGTTCACTATTCCAATTTGGACTAGCTAAGATGAAGGTACTTGTAGAGGTACTTGTGTGCTTATATGATTAAATAAATTAACATGAGGGGTTGGATTAGGTCCCATCCTTCCTCCCAAAATTATTTTTATCTTTTGAAACCCTTCTATACCTACACAACACATAAAATTATCAATAAAATCCATTTTCCACCCTATTCATACAAGTAGGGTAGAACTCAAATTGATGGGAAGGAGACCTAAAGATTCCTCTAAAATTTCCAATCATCTCCAAAGTTATTATAGCTCATCTAGATGCCTCTCCTTCTTCATCTTTTTTATTAGGTCACTAGCAAGGGTTTTAGAGGGTTTTATGTGGTTATGACCCTTATCATTTGTTCATAAAGGTATGATATTCAATTTTTTTTAAAAAAATCATGAGATGAAAATTTGGGACCCTATTCAACTTATCCAATCTCCTCAAACTCCCATATTAATCCTTCATGTTATTGTGAGCTTCCAAACATAGTTTCTCAAGCTCTTCTTAGCTTTATGCATACCTAATCATGTCCTTAAGCTATTAAATGGCTTATCTATGGTCTATTATATATTAAAAAAGATTAGACACACCTCATATCTCCTTATGTGCATGTTCCAATGATTTTCAATACTTAGTGTTAGAAATGATGTTGGACCTCTTTAGGCTATGAGGCTTTGTTAAGGCCTAATAGGTCTATCTACATAATTGTGAGTTTAAACCATTTTTTTTGGCCTCAAACATCTATGAGAGTTTTATCATGCTTATTAATTTCTAATTTAACTCTATAAATCTTTATGTAATGTCTCATCAACCTCTATCTCACCTTCTCAACAAGATTCCTCTAAACCTATAGGGTTTAATTCCCTATGAGTGCCCTCTATTTGAGATAAAACATAAGGCATATAACCTATTGTCCCAAGAAAAAAATGGTGTGGTAAGCTTAGGTAGGTGATGAAGACACTTTTTTCCATGTTTTATGGTTAAATAATACATCTAGCATCTCCAAACTTTACAAAACCCAAAACAGACTTATGGAGTGTTGACTGTGTGTAGGGTCTAAAAATATGACTATAAGTTGTCCTTTAAGAACTCCTCTTTTCCTTATTTATATGATATTGGAACATCTTGAGATTATTACCAATATTTTTTAGGACACTCAAAGAATATTCATAATCTCAACCTTTGTTAAGCTCTCTAAGGTATACCTTCCAAGACTGACAGACTGTGTATAATGTTATTTACTTAAGAGAGAGAGCTACTAGTAGGTATGTATTACATGTTTATATCCTTAATCATTGATATAATACCTTTATTATGTATTCAAGTTTTTTCTCATAGTTTAATTTTATCATACCATGCCTTAGGTTAGACCAACCTCAAGACTTGTTATGCTTATAGGTCACTGTCATGCCACAGTCAACTATAGTTTACCATTTTTGGAATATCGAAGCTACTGTAGGTTATATTTCATATTTAAACCTATGTCACATGGTATAGGATATATTTTTAAGTATTTTGAGGCATTTATAACTTTTATGTTCTTATGTATGCATGTTTCCATGTCTAAGTTTACACCATGGACTTGTAGGAACCTACGGTCAACTGTTAGTAAGATTTTTTAAGGGAAAGGCACACGTATAGATGGTGATACAGGTTACCACCTTATGCTTTCACTCATTATAAATTTATTTGAAACATTAGTATGCCTCTAAACCTAATAGGACCAATTAATATGCATGCATTCTTTTATACTGTTACTTTGGATTGTAAGCCACTTGAGAGTTCATATCCTATAGTAAACACTAAAAGTTTACAATGAACAAATGCATAGATTTGGAGTATTCTAGCATAAAATCTTATTGGCCAAATCACTCACTTTATTTTTTAAGTTTTTACCCTATATGAGAGCTTCATCATGGATTAATTATGATCTATCTAGACTTACTGTTGCACTATTCCATGATATCTCCAAAAGTGGTTAGGGATCTATTTTGGAGTTTTTAAGGAAACTTGTCCCTAAGACTCCTCTCCAATTGTGAATACAACTCCTTATGTCTACCTATGACTTGATAGATTTACCATGATTCTCATGACATTTTTCCAACTCCAAAAAATTAATTAAGGTTTAAAACATGTCAACCTTCTCCATATAACACTTTTAGATCTCTATGAGAGCCACCTATAGGTGGACATTTTTGTATAAAAGGTAGTGAGTAGAGTCATGAGCAATGTGCATAGAGAATAGTCTTAAAATTAGTATTATACCCTCTCAAAGTGTTCAAATGAATGTTTTTCATCATTAATGACTTAAAACCAGTTCAAAATCCTTATCTCAACGTGACTAACTCTTGTATGGAACCTATAAGTGCATATCAATGGTGTATGACTGTGTTAAGGACTAAATTGGCCATCATAGTCCATAATTTATCACTTAAAGGGCCTAGTTTAGTTGTTCATGTTCCAAGGATGTATTTAATATCTTGAAGCTCCTCAATACATCTTCATGACCATGCTTAGAGCTTCACACACTATGACTATAAGTGAATGTAAGCAGAAAGCTAATTGTGTATCACTTTATTGACTGTAACCTTCATGATGCTAGCTTGTGAGACTGATATTGGAAGGAGAGGGGTTCAATAATACATTATATACATGAAAAATAACATGTCACTCTTATCTTAAACCACTAAAGGGACCAAGACCTCTACAATTTGTGGAACATGCTTATAACTAGGCAATGGTGATCTCATTTTGTAATCTGATCTATTTAACTCATAAAGTCACATCCAAACATGAAAAAAAGATATGGAACCATGAAATAAATATTTACACATCCTATAAAATCAATTTCATCAATTGGATTCTATAGACAAGCTCATACAAAAGCAAAACCTATAGGGTGTGAGGATTAGCAAGAAAAATGGAATAGTTATCTTCTTAAGAATAGATCATAGAGCATAGACAACCATTATATAAAATATTTAAATGAATGTGAATCATACCAATTTTACTATCCACCACCATGAGAGTATGACTTGAAACCTCTCTTATTGATCATACCATCAGAAGACCTGTTGATCCAGTTTGCATGTTTAGTGGAGTGATGGAGAAGTTTCAGCCATTTTTTATGCTTCCAAAGTAGATAAAGCATGAAAATGGAGTTAATAATTTTTAAGATCCATTTCATAATATTTTCCCATGTGCCAATCTCTTTTATAGGCCATACAATTGCCAAAACCTCCTTTGCACTTATTTTCTTGATTTTAATTAAGCACCTACAATTTTTAGATAGGACTAACATTCCTGATAATGAATCTAAATTATTGAAGTTGAAAGAGAGTTTTTTTTAAAAAAATTTACTACCTTCATAAATGACTCTAATATGGCCCTTAGGTAACATAGAATGACGTTAAGGGCTTTACCATACCATGTGTTGTATTAACCAACAAGAGCCAAAAAGGTTAGTACGTATATAATTTGAGAGAGGAGAGAAGAGAATGAAGTCCAAAAGTCACTAAACCACTTGTCAAGATAAGATAAGGAGTTACATCTATAGGAGAAAGGAATATGGGATAGACCAAGTAAGGTCTACTTTGACAAATGTCCCTCAAAGAATGAAACTCCTTGAACTTGGTGTAGAAATCTTCAATTACTTGATTAGAAATTGCCTTTGTCATTTGGCCTTATTTGAATGCTCCAAAATAGACTAGGGATATATGATATCATTTAACTAAGAGGTAGGGGTTATAAACATGCATTGGATGTGTCCTAATCATTAGTATCCTTCTATACAAGTGTTCTCATTGCTTGCATTCTTAATCATTCTTCTTTCACTCACCTTTAAAACTTGGTACCAAGATGGTCTTTAGTTTTTGAATCTATTCCATAAAATGGAGTGTATGAAACTTATAAAGAGACCTAATGACCTTAAATCCATTAGGTAGACCTTAAAAGGCTTTCCAATTAAAGATTTGATCTTCTCACCTGGTGATCACTTGTTCACTTTGCCAGTTTGGACTAGCTAAGATGAAGTTACTTGGAGAGGTACTTGTGTGTTTATTTGATATAATAAATGAACATTATGGGTTTGATTATGTCCCATCCTTACTCCCAAGTAATTTTAATCTTTTGAAACCCTTTTGTACCTACACAACACAAAATTTTCAAGAAAATCCATTCTACACCTTGTCCATACAAGTAGGGTAGAACTAAAATTAATGGGATGGATCCTTGGAGAGTCCTATACAATTTATAATCATCTAAAAAGTTATTATATCTCATTTGGTTTCTTCTCCTTCTTCATATTTCCAATTGGGTCACTAGCAAGGGTTTTAGAGGGTTTTAGGTGGTTCTAACCCTTAGCATTTTTTTATAAAGGTATAACGTTAAAATTTGGAAAAAATTCCATGAGATGTAATTTTTTGACCCTCTTAAACTTATCCAATATCCTCAAACTCCCATGCTAAGCCTATATGCTATTGTGAGCTTTCAAACTTAGTTTCTCAACCTCTTATTAGTTTTTTTGCATACCTAGTCATGTATTTAAGCCAAGAAATGGATTATCTATGGTATTCTATGTATTATAAAACATTATAAACACCTCATATCTCCAAATGTCCATGTTTCAATTATTTTCAATGCTTTTTTAGTTTTATAAATGATGTTGGACCTCTTTAGCCTAGTAGGCCTAGTCAAGACCTAATAGGTCTGTCTGCATACTTTTGAGTTTAGACCATTATGTTTGGCCTAAGATACATATGAGAATTTTATCATGATTATTCATGTCTAATATAAATATCTAAATATTTATTTAATGTCTTATCAACATCTAGCTCACCTTCTCATCAAGATTCCTCTAAATGGTTTAGTTCCTTGGGAATGCCCTTTGTCTGAGACAAAATATAGGGCATCTCCCCTATTGTACATACAAATAACATGGTATGGTAGGATTGGGTAGGTGATGGAGATAATATATACCAATTTTTAGGGTTTAATTATACCTATATCATCTCTAAACATTACAAAACACAAAACAAACTTATGGAGTGTTAACTATGTGTAAGGTCTGCAAATATGATTGTAAGTTGTCCTTTGAGAAATCCTCTTTGACCTATTTTTATGATATGGGAAACTCTTGAGATTATTAAAATCATTTTTAAATACAATAAAATCATATTCATAATATCAACCTTTTCTAAACTCTCTAAGGTATACCTTCCAAGATTGACTGATTGTGTATAATGTTATTTGCTTAAGAGAGAGAACTACCTATAAGCACGTATTGCATGTTTAGATCCTAAATCATTGATTTAATAAATTTTTGAGGTTTTAAATTTTATTTTAATAGTTTCATTTTATCATACCATGCCTTAGGTTAGACCAACCTCAAGACTGGTTATGCTTATAGGTCACTGTCATGCCATAGTCAACTATATTTCACCATTTTTGGAGTAATATAGGTTTTGTCGGTTGTATTTCATATTTAGACCTATGTCACATGGTATAGGATATATTTTTATGTTTTTTGAGGCATTTAAAGCTTTTATATTCTTATTTCAACATTTTTCCATGTCTAAGTTCACACCATGGACCTATAGAAACCTATAGTCAATTGTAGGTAAGCTTTTTTAAGGGCAATGCACACATGTAGGTGGTGATACAGGAAACCACCTTATGATTTCACTCCTTCTAATGTTATTTGAAACATTAGTAAACCTATCAACCCAAAAAGACCACTTAACATGAATGCATCCTTCTATACTTTTACTTTGGAATGTAATCCACTTGAGAGTTCAATATCCTATAGTAAACACTGAAAGTTTGCAATGAACAAATGCATAGATTTGAAGCCTTGTAGCATGGAATCCTATTAGCCAAATCACTCACTTTATTTTTCAATTTGTTACCCTATATGATGGCTTCATGATGGAACACTTAGGATCTATCTATAATTACTGTTTCACTATTACATGATATCCCCAAAAGTGGCTAGGGCTTTGTTTTGGAGTTTTAAAGGAAACTTGTCCCTAAGACTCCTCTCTAATTGTGAATAAAACTCCTTATGTTTGACTTATACTTGATAGAATAACCATGATTATCATGACATTTTTCCAACTCCAAAAACTTCATGAAGGTTTAAAACATGTCAACCTCCTCCATACAACACTTGTAGATCTCTATGAGAGCCCCCTGTAGGTGGACATTTCTATATATAGGGCAATGATTAGAGACATGAGCAATGTGTATAGTGAATAGTATTACAATCAGTATTATACCCTCTCAAAGTATTAAAATGAATTTTTTTCATCATGGACTTAAAACTAGTTCAAAATTATTATCTCAATGTGACTAGGTCATGTATGGCACCTATAAGTGCATATCAGTGGTGTATGACTATGTTAATGATTGAATTGGCCATCACAGTCCATCATTTATCACTTGAATGACCTAGTTTTTTTTTTCATGACCAAGGGATGTATTTAATACCTTAAAAATCCTTAATACATCTTCATGGCCATCTTTAAAGCTTAACACACTATGACTATAAGTGAATGTAAATAGAGATCTAACTGTGTATCACTTTCTTGACTAAAACCTTCATGATGCTAGCTTGTGAGACTGATATTAGAAGGAGTGGGGGTCAATAAGACATTAGAGACATGAAACATAACATATAACTCTTATCTTAAATGACTACAAGGACTAGAAACTCTAAAATTTGTGGAACATGACTACAATTTGGAAATGTTGACCTCATGAATATGAATCAGACCAAGTTTACTATCCACCACCAAGAGAATTTAAAATGAAACCTCCCCTACTAGCCATACCATTAGAAGACCTGTTAACCATTTTTACATGTCTAGTGGAGTGATGGAGAAGAATAATGGTTTTAACCATTTTCTTATGCTTCTAAAGTAGAAAATCATGAAAATAGAGTAAGGGAAGTTGAATATCCATTCCATAAGCTTGTCCCATGTGCCACTCTCTTATATAGGATGTATAATTGCAAAAACCTCCTTCTTTGCACTTGTTTTCTAATTTTAGTTAGGAACCTACAAATTTTAGATAGGACTAACATTATTGATAAGGAATTTGACATATAGACATTGAAAGATAATTTTAAACACTTGTCTACTTTGGAAAACCATACCACCTTCATAAATGACTTTAA
Organism: Torreya grandis; assembly: GCA_037957365.1. Lineage (NCBI taxonomy): Eukaryota > Viridiplantae > Streptophyta > Pinopsida > Cupressales > Taxaceae > Torreya > Torreya grandis. The sequence goes on from JARHVA010003366.1 coordinate 1,330,409, forward strand.
TATGGCCCTTAGGTAACATAGAATGACTTAGGACCAAATATGACCCTAAATAAGACTAATAACACATTAAATCACATCAAAAGGACCATGGAAAACCATTTGACAAACTAATAGACCCTTATACAAAATTTTTACTTTAGGGGGTTGACTTATTTTGACTTGTGGTCAAAATAGTCAACACCTACATAAGGAGATTTACCTATTTTGATGGCTATAAGGAAATGAAGCAATTTAAGAGGTTTGGGTATGAAATGGAGTAATATAGTTTTTTTGAAGGAATAATATTGGTTGAGACAAACTTATAAGGAAATCAGGAGTGTCTAATGTGTTTTTTCTATAGTCATGAGCTTGAAAACCAAGTTTTAAGCATTTTGAGCCTAAAAGGAGCTGGTGAAGATTGCATACTAATGAGGAGTAAAAGAAAGGCTATAAAAAATTCATGGAAGTGGTATAAAAACTTATAAATCATCCCAAATATTAGTAAAGCATATTTTAACTATATTTTTAGGTGTGGAGGTGTATCCTCAACAAAGATGAGTTAGATTCAAGAGCTCAAATTTACCTAGGTAACCTCCTACACCAATTTGAGACAACACATCATTGAGAAAATATATGCATGTTGATGATAACCTTAAATAATATTTTATTAATCATGTTATTTTTTTGAAACCACCCTCATGATATAAGACACTTTTCCATGACTTTGTATATCCCATCTCTCTCTTTCTTGCTCACACTTTCTTATATATGTAGCCTTATATGTCTTTGCAAAGCATCCTCACATTGGTGATGGTGAATCCCTACCAAAATTAAGTCTTGTACTTGCATATTATAATTAATTAAATATTTATATTTTATTTCCATCTATAAAATAATGATTTTGACTATGTTATTTGGATGAATGCTTAGTGATATTATATGTACTTCCTTGCATTTGTCCTTCATGTTCATGCCTTTATGTAAGTTTATTGCCATTCACTGGTCATATTAAGTGTTATACCTAGTTTGATTATTTATATAAATAATAAACCATTATTTTTTGTTTTTAACACCTCTTTATTGATCATCCTAAACTCTTGTAACCTTCCTAACATTCATGTTGAAGTACTAGTGTGATAGTGACTATTTTGGAGTAACATAATCAGATTGTAACTTAGTATTTCATAGTGAACTATTAACAAGATAAAGACCTCATGTTTGGTACATCACCTTTTAGTTTCTTTATTATTTCTAATCTTCATTTATCTATTTTCTATGCCAATAAAGTAGTGTAGTTGTTAGTCTAGGTGTTATACTTGGGAGCTAGCCTAGATCCCCTAGTAAGGTCACCCATAACATTGGGTCAATCCCATTTAATAGATCAAGTTGAGAGGGATTGAATCATACTCTCAAGAGGTCAAATTTTATCTATAAAAATTTGGGCATTCATATTTGGACACAAAGATAAAGAGGTTGTCAAATATTGATTCTAGTTTTGGTAAAAGTGCAACTATAACAACTTTTTTCATGCAACATCTTGAGACTCCAACGAGTTTTAGTCTCTTGGTAGCTGACTAGTGAGCCAAATTTCATGTCAAATGTGATTAAAAGATAAAAATTTAAATGTATTTCCTTTGAATTTTTTGAATTACCTTTGTATTGATACAAAAGGAAGAGGTTTCCTCATACTCTCCCTTATATCAAGTCACCTAAAGGGAAGCTATTTATTCCTTAATATCCATGTTTTCCTAAAATTGATAGCATGGATATAAATATTCTTATTATCACTAAATTTTTAACCTTTGGATAATTAGTTTATGTATTCTCAAAATTTAGTGAAACAATGGGTTACCTCTAGGCTTGTGAGTTGCCTACAACAGAGATAAACCTCTAGTTTGAAAGAGCTAGCTCCCAAGATTTGTCTTTGATATCTTATCACTTTTACTAATTGATTTATTGGATGACAAGAGATATAATGAAATATTAAAATAACATATTATAATGAGGTGATACACCAAGTTAATCTCCACTAGACATCCATTAACTTTCACTATGAAAGATGACTCACAAGACTAGCTTGAACATCCTAAATTACTCTAACATAAGTGTTTCAAACATGAAGGTGATATGAACCATAGTTATCAAGGTGAATGGAAAATAGGTATGATTATAGACATAAATGGTATTCCTTACACTTAGAGATAGACAAGGACATTAATTATACTTCATGTGACCTATTAGAGAGTAAACTACTTGCATAAAACATGAGAGAGTAAAGTGAATAAAAGGATAGATGATTATCATTTATCATTCAAATTTTAACTAATTCACACACTTATAAAAGTATTTGTGGAATAAAAACTAGTTTTAAATCTTTACTGAAAGGCAAGCATTTATATTCAAACTAGTAAGGCTTCACCATACTAGACATGGATTGTTTTACAATGCCAAAATAGATTACATATATAGAGTATAAGAGAGGAGAGAGAAGGATTGGAAATGAAAAATCACAAGACCAAGTGTAAAATATTTAAACATAATTATAATATAATAAAATAGAGTTAGAGAATAGGTAGCAAAGTTATCTTAGACAAATGTCCATCAAAATTGCATCATTCTTTGGAAGTTGGGATACAGATCTTCATGTCTTTCTTGAAACTACCTTGATGATGAGTATTCTACTTGACTATTCAAAAATAACATATAAGTACTTGAAACATATCATATGACTTGAGAAGGTGAAAACTTGATTATGACAGGTATGATACACCTCAACTAATAGCCTTGTTTATTACACTTGTTGTTCACCTCCTTACAACTGCTCACTAACCTTCTAGGCCTCAATCTTCACACTTATCACTATGGTGACCTAATTTTTTAAATAAGGTTAGTTTTATAGGTTTTAAAAAATTAATTTAGATTTTTTTTCCTTTGTTATATTACATAGACGTTAATGAAACTCAAAACAAACTTCTCACTATCAACTTTGACAACACATTTTTCCTCACTATGTTATTTAAGACTGCCTGTAATGACCAATCTGATAGAGGGGTTTACAAACATGAACAAGGTGATAATTGAGTTATAGGATTTATAAAAAGTCCCCATACATCTTCCATATTGTACATCATTCATCAATTTCCTTTTGTACCTATAAAACACCTCAAATCCTACAAAAACACAAAATTAGGCCTATCTATATAAGTAATGGTGTAAAAAATTGGATAATCAAGAGATTAGTAAAGTGTCAAATAGGTTTAAGTCACTTCAAATGTTAATTTACTAATTCTAGATGAATCTCCATTCATGTTTTATTCATCAGGTTCTTGAGAGGGTTTTAGGTTATTTTGGTTCTTAGTGATGATTCATAAAATTTAGACACTCAAACCTTGAAATAATTCCACTATGATCAGGTTTAGGATCCCCATTAACTATAAATATATAATTGAGGCACCATTCACACCATTCTTATATATATGATTGAAGGAAGTTAGCTTCTCAACTAGTTGCTTATATTTTGGATGCCCCTACGAAGAAACTAGGCTAAAATGACCAATTCTAGGTTATTATCTACAAACCAATGAATCTTATATACCCTTCACTATACTAAAAATTATTTAACATTATTTTTTAATATCTCATGATGTTATCAGTGAAGTTAGACACCATTAAGGTTAAATCATAGTTGTAGGCCTAGTCTGCATATACTATGTACTTGAGCATGTTGTCAATTTTCAATTATCCCAGTGTCTATAGGTGATTTTAAAACTTTATTCATATAGGATTAAACCCTATACATATTCTCTAAATTCATTCTTGTTTCTCTCTTGCATCTTTTTACCATTCATGTATACTAGGTTTGCAGGCTACATGACTATAAAGTTCCCCCTTTTTGAGATAAAATAGACACTTCCCCTATTGGTACATCCAAAATGAGACTATGGAGGTCTTATTTAGGTCATTATGACCTTTTTTTGTTAATTTTCAAGGTTTTAATAAGATCTAAGAGGCCTTAACCCTTCCAATTCCCAAAACTGACTTATAGGCTTGTGACTATTTATTTTTTTTGGTTTGGGCCTAAGAAACCTAAGTTATGACTATAGGTTAAGGTTATTACTTATTTAAATCACATGGGAATGTGATATTACAATTTTTATATTTGTTTCAACATGTTCATTCCATAGTACACATTTTTATACCAAATAAACTTGCACCTTTCATTGGCCTAGACTGGTTTATGACTATGTTAATTGTAGGTGTCCATTAAGAATATGAGAGATTCCTATAGGTGGATATATATTTTGAACACTATAGTTTATTAATTTTATTCCATATTCAAGTCACTATGACCATTTCACCTTATAACTCTATTAATCAACTAACGTGTATCTTCTATTAACTTAGACTAGTATGTGTATTGAGTCCAAACTAGGTATGGATATTAGGGAAACCAAAAGGCTTCCTATAGGTGTTGATTCATGTTTTGAGTACTATGTTGAACTATTTTTATTCCTTATAATGTCCCTAAGGTCATCTCATATTTGGATGGGCCTACTTCTACCTTGGAACCATGCTTTTTTTTTACCATCAATACATTATAGTGTCACCATTGCATTTCAATGTTTTGGGTTTATATTGGGACTGATAGCATTGTATTCATTGATTTTTTCTAACAATAAACTTTATTGAATGGAAAAAAACTCTACCATCATTTATATTGACTAAACATTCTCTTTATTATATCAAAGTGTGACTTCTCTATCTATGCAACACGGATAGAGCTATTATGCTTACACAGACCTCATGAACTTCCAAAATGAGATGATACTATATAGGGAAGGACACTTTTTTGAAGAAGTTAAGGTAAACCTATCATTAATAAATTTTTACTACTCTATATCTTGTACTTAGGTTGGTAGTAGGCAGTGACCTCATTGTTTTGAATACCTAGTCCTATTCATGAATTAGCAGAGTATATCATAGTATTTAAAGGTGATGGGGTCCAATTAAAAAGTTCTAAGAAAGAAATTTTAATCTCTCATAGACCACTGACACTAAACTTCTAAGGCGTAGATACTCAATATGCATTCTACCTAAAGAAGATAGTGAGGACATAGGTCTATTATGACCTCAAACCAGATAATAATAGATCAACTAAAGTTTGGAAAACAAATTGCATTAAGCAGGTGAAAACTAATGTATTACCCTTTGAATTGAAGCCACTCATAGGAAAATGAAACTCTATAACTAGAAAACACCCTTGTGTAAACTTCAATGATGCTTAATCTTATCACAAGGATGGTTCTTCCTGTTCTTTCATATTCACATGTGCCAAATAGGTTAAAACCAATGTGAAGAGGATTAAAATACTCTACAAGTACTCATACAACATTTGGTTCACATGGATCAATATAAATAGAGGTAAAAATTGAGGTGTTGGGAATGTATAGACAACTTGGAGGTGATAACAATCATAGTGATTGTTCATGAATCACAAACCACTAATCCAAAAACCATGACCATGGAATGAGATCTCATGAGGAATACTAACCTCCCCCAATTTCACTAAATCTAACTGTTCTTCTCCTATTTATACTGAAGGAAAACTGTTGACCTCTTTTGACCTGTCTAAGAGAGTGATGAGAGAGAGAGACTAATTTTTGGTAGTTTTAAACCATTGAAGCTTTATGAGCTTGGGAAAGACCTATGTGGATATTAATACATATCCTTGAATCCTTCACATGTGCTAAATGAGTCTCATCAGTCTACACAATTGCCTGAAACTCCCGTTTTATAGTGATCTTGTTTTAATGTTGGACTTGAAACCTATTTAGTTGAAAAATGTTTATTTGACATTAATTGACATATTGTATGTTATATTACGTTTTTAAAAATTAAAATTTAGTTTAAAATTGTACAACTCCCTAAAATGACCCAAAATGTGACATAAAATGACTTTGAAAAAAGTGACAAAGACAAAATCATACTATGTGACCTCATTAATGACCATGGAAATATTATAGGACCATGGTGACCATTTTATGACTTAAAATACCTTATTAAAACTTTTTTCATGCATGGAGGTTTACATATTTTTACCTAGGGGTAAAATTAATTAACATTTTATTGATTTCTAGGCGGTAGCATGCATACTATGCTAAAGACTAGTTGTCTTCTCCTATCCTTGGGAAATGGAGTCACCTATATGATACATTTGAAACTGATATACTTATGAAAATACATAAAACTAACACCAACACAAAGTAATAAATAAACACATAAAAAAAAAAACATTAAGACACACATTTGTGCTTGCTAAAAACTTGGGGAAAAACACATAATGACACAAAGCAACGCACACCTAACCTATTATGTATATGACTAACCTTCATATAATCAATAGTATAGATTTAACTGAATAAAATTTATAAGTACAAGTAACTCCTCCCCATTCATTCTTTCCAATTTTAAGGAATTATTTTTCTTGCACTTGATGACAATGTATGACCCACTCCACAAAGTATCAAACATGGTATGTCTTCCTAAATTTTCTATATCTTCGTCCTATTTTATTACTATGTTACCCTCTTGGAAGTTTATTAGATTTAATTTCTTATCAAAGGATATATTCATTAACACTTGATGATGTTTCATGGCTTTGCGAACATTATTTCTTATCTCTTGTAGCTCCATCAATTCTATTAACCTCACCTCCATTAGAGTATTTTCAAGCAATTCTAACTGATGTGCTAGCTCTAAGGCATGTAGCTCTTAGGATATGGATAACCTATCTTCTCTCCCATGAAAAAGAATAAAAGGAGAGTTACCTATTGATATTTTAGGTGTGATTCTATTAGCCCATAGGGTTGTCTTCAACTTAGTATACCAAGCTCTTTGATTACTTTCCAAAGTCTTCTTGATAATTCTAATTAGTTTATTATTAGTAGACTCAACCAACCCATTACTTTACAAGTAATAATTAGATGATGTACTCAAATACATACCATTACTAATTCCCCAATCAGTTGTCTTATCACCCATGAAATTAAGTGCATTATATAAAATGATGGTATAAAGAGTTCCAAAAATTGTAGTAATGCTTTCAAAGAACTCCAAGATAGAACTCTCATTGGCCTCCTTCAATGCAACTAATTCAACCCATATTGTAAAGTAATCATTTACTATGAGGATCTACTTGTGACCAAAACTTGATGGAGGATTTATCATGCCAATGAAGTCAAGACCCCATTGCATGAAAGGTTGATTTACTTGAGTAGGCCTCAAAGAGAGAGCTTTAAGATTTCATTTTCCTATAAATAAATCACATTGAAAACACCTTATTACCCAAGAATACTATTATTTGAAGAGGATAGGCCAATATTATCCTACCCTCATGATATTTATAGCTATGGTTCTTGAAGAGACATGACTTCATACTATTCCATCATGAAACTTTTCAAGCAACACTCCAAACTTGTCATTGTCAATGAATCTCAACAATACACCATTTGTATCTCTTCTAAAAATTACACCATCTACAAGATAATAAGGAATATCTTGAAATATAAAATACCTTCTTTTAGATCTACTCAAACCATTATGACACTCACCATTTTGGAGGAATCTGATGATGTATTGTGTCCAACTTTGTAGAGGTGTGGAATTAACTGATTGAGGGCAATATTGATTCACTAAAGCTTCCTCTTTTGGTTCATGGAGGTCTACATCCAAGTGTTCACAAAGACCCTTACCTCTTACCAACTTGATCACCTTAATGTCAACATCATACTCCATTACATTTGTAACAAACCGTGCCCTCTTTTAATTGAGGTATTTGCTCAAAAGGAACTCCTTGGTGCTAGGATGAAAAAATATAATGTGTATCCTATTGTCTGAAACCATATTCCTAAAATTATTTAGTCCTCTTATAATAAAAAGTAATTATTTCTACACAAATGTATAATTGACTTCATATTCCTCCAAACCTTGACTAAAAAATGTAATTAGTTGTTCAACACCCTTATAATTATTTTGCATAAGCATAGATGAGATAGTATCAAGGTTATCAAATGAATATAACATGAAATATTTAGAAAAATAAATATTTAAAAGAGTGGGATCTTGTGCAATTGCTTGTTTAATGGATTCAAAACTGCTCTTACCCTCACTATTCCAAGTGAACACTTGATTCTTCTTAAGCATGGTGGTGATAGGCTTCATCAAAGATGTAAAACCAGGTATGAATCTTCTCACAAAATTTATCCTACCTAAGAAAATTTAGATTCCTTTCTTGTGTAAGGGTAATGATAGGCCTAGGATAGCCTCTATCCTTTCAGGGTTAATTTCTAGGCCATCCTTGGAAACAATGTGTCTTAGAAGTTTACCTTCATGGACAACAAAAGTGCACCTTTTTGGGTTAAGAGATAACCCATACTGCCTACACATTTCAAACACTTTCATTAGATGTTTCATGTGATCATTTTAATACTTTGAGAACATGGTTATACCATCTGGATACACAAACAACATTTCATTGATTATACCTTTGAAAGCCATGTCCATTGCCTTTTGAAAGGTGGTACCAACACTTGACAAGCCAAAGGGAATCTTACTATAAGAAAAAGTTCCTCATTTTTTAGTAAATGCTATCTTGAACTAATCATATTCATTCATCAAAATATGGTTATAACCATAATATCCATATAGGAGTAAGAAGCATTAGGAATCTAAAACAAATTGTAAAATCTAATCCATACGAGGTAAGGGGTAATAGTATTTGAGTGACACCCTATTGAGATATCTAAATTACACACAAAGTATTATTTACCCATTCTTCTCATTAATAGGCACAAGGTTAGATACCCAAGTTGAGTGAATTATATGAAATATTATCTTATATTCAAGGAGCTTGGTGAGTTTCATTCTCATGAGTTGTTTAACTTTGGGATTAATAGGCCTTTATTTTTGCCTAAATGGTTTGACTCTAGGTTATAACTCAATGTTATGATGGGATAGACTAGGATCAAACCCTTTTAGATGTTTATATTCCCAAAAAAATATGCCATGGAAATTTGTACACAAATTAATGAATGCTTTTTCTTCTCATGTGGAACATACCTTGCCTAGTTTGAGGAGCTTGTCCTTGAAGATTAAGACTCTTTCATAGTTTTACTCTTTTGTATAAATGATCACCTTATCTTTATTCCTTTAGTAATATTCATAAAAGATACTCTCTATAGTTAAAAATTATTTAGGTATCTTGTTTATTCTTGGATGTACAATCTAATTCTCAAATTGGTCATAGAGTCTCTTCTGATTTCTTAAAGAGAACTCAGATTGATTATACAAAAATTGTACAAAATATTTGTCACTATCAAACACTTGCCAAGAAACTCATTATTAGGAATGAAAGGTATTATAATGACCTTGATATGTGATTGTTTTCCTTCCTCTTTTATGGCAGTAGATGTAGACACCTAAAACTAGCCACCAATGACCTCCAACTAAGCTTTTGACCAATTTCTACCAAAATACACAATTTGGCCTAAAAACATTAAAACATGATAAATGATGTGAACCTATCATATTGAAGTGTTGATTTTATATAGAGTATCACTAAATGGGACAATGAAATTTATGAATCAACTAACTTTGATCAAATCATTTCAAGTCAAAATGACATTTTCGCACCTAGGTGCTCTAGATTGCTCTTTTCTATCAAATTTATTACACAAGACACATGTATTTGTTATTTTGTTTTGAAAACATCCTAAATGGGATAATGGATCCAATGAATCTAACATTGACTTATAATTCCAATCCAGTCAAATTTTGAGCCAATAATATGACATTCTGACCAATTTAATTAATTTGTGCACCAATTGCCAATATTTACACCAAAATTGATAAATCATGTTTAAGGATAGTTAATATGAATTAAGAGCTTAAGTTAATTTTACATGATAATTATTGAATATTTATTTTTGGAAATTGATATTGAATAACTAAATCATCAAATGACATCATTTCTATGGGGTGGCATCCACAAGCCATACATGAATAAAATATTAGGATTAAACCCTCCCATGCCTCATCAATGCCTACCATGCCTAAAAAATCCCCCTTCTTACCAAATAATTATAAGGGTATATATGGATTTTATTTTCATAATTAGATTAATTCATGGCCATACATCTTCATCTTGAGATGGGCGATCATGGTTGATCCAATCCCTTTTAAAAAATCTATAAATAGGAGCCCTCACAACCATAATTTTAAAGATTAGATAGTGAAATGTTATAATGCTTCAATCATTCCAAAATAATTGAAATTTAGTGTTATAATTCCAAATTACTAAGCCAAGCCAAGCCAAAGCTAAAGGTGCCAAGATGAGATGAAGGTAGCCACAATCCATTGAAGAAGATCTCTTGAAGCACAAGCCGAGCAAGCCAAAGAAGGAACCTTTTGGAGAAATCAAGGATTTGCTAAGAAATTTTTGTTTTGTGTTCATATCTCTCATTTATTTCTATTTTTTAGTTTTGTTTTCAAATGGTTTTTCCTCATTAAGCTCCTCCTAGTAACTAGGCCTAGAGATGTCATGCTAGTTAGTGTGTTTCTTTCATTTTGTTTTCATTTTGGAACTAACATGATACTAACCATCCTCTCTTGAGTCAAATTCTAATTCTACATAATGGCATGCCTAGTGGGACTAAACCTCATGAATTTGATCAAAAATCACCTAAAAATAACATACTAACCACTTATTTCTAGGATCTTAGAGTGGGAAGCAAAGAAGGTGAAAATTTGAGAAAAAATCTATTTTTTTGTAAGCCATAGTTGTGTTCTCACGACTATGTAATCTGACCCAACTTGGCTTGGATGCCAACCCAACTTGACTACCAACCTGACCCAACTTGACTTGGCTCCCAACCTAACTCGACTATGTAACCCGACCCAACTCGAGAGCTCAATTTATAAAGTTATTTGTTTCACTTGGAAAAATGCTTCAAAGCTAAAAGAAGTGCTGACCATTTTATTGTAGGATTTACTTGAAAAAGTGCTAAAACAAGCTTAATTAGTACTTTCATATTTTTTCTAGATGTTAAAAAAATAATTAAGTATTTTCACTTTGGGTTTAAAGAGGAAATTTTTTATGTTTGTGTTGAATGTTTTGATTATTCTTTCAAAGTTTATAACTTAAAGCCAAGGGGTTAAAAGGACACCACCACACATTTCATTTAGTGCTATAAAATTTAATACACTTCAAATTTTTTACAAGTTATTTTCATTACTTGTTTAGCCTAAACTTGTTTGAGTAAATAGGGATTTATGCATGTATGCTCTCCCATTAATCCCATTTAGGGAACTTTTGGGATCAAAAGTGCCAACTTATTTTTGGTTGGTTTACAATTATTTATATTTGTGCATCTTAAAACCAAGGGGATAGTAATGAATATAATCAAACACTTTCAATTTGGTGCAAAAAAATTAACCTCACTTCAATTATTTATAAACTTGTTTGTTGATTATGTATTTTAGTGAAAAGATAAGTGCGTGTATGCTCTCCCATCTATCCCCTTTACATAAATTTTGGGATCAAAAACACCATCTCATATCACTTTAAGCCTAGTCCAAGGCATAAAAATAATTTCATTTAAAGCCCTCCTCAAAAACTCACAATAGTATTAGGTGATCTTGAGGTGACTATAAAGTATTTCTATTATGTCATTTATTTCATACATCTTAGATTATGATGGGGACTTTATTACCTCCCACAATTTATTTATGGAATCTTTGACCCAAGAATTCATCTCCAAAAATTGTCTTCAACCTCTCTCCATGGGGGGGGGGTATATAAATTAGGATCACCCCACTGAGATTAGAGGTTTGAGAAATTAAACCACCTCCTAGTGTTAAGGCTAAGCCTGAGACATATGAGCATATTGGACATCACACTACACTAATAAAGTGATGGATGTAGTGGTTGTAAAAAGGGTTAGACCTTTTTATAACAAGCTAAGTTCCATGGACCCAAATGATGTGAACTTATTTTGGCACATTGGATGTGAAAGTCTAATGCAATCGATCCATCTAAAATGTTCAAAAAATAATTAGTTTAGTTAACCCCACTTTTCCATACCTTATCAGTTTAGGGATTAAGATGATTCATTAGTTGATTTATATTTGTTTTAGATTACTTGGTCTTATTTTGGGTCAAAACTTGGTGTTAACAAGAAACTAAATAAACAAACACATTGTCCCTAAATTTCTTTAAAAAAAAGTGGCATTATGCTACCCAAGTGAAAACATATTTTTTCTTGTTCAAATTCATCATCATACACTTTGTGTCATATATTTCAATTTGGTGTAGTTATGCTTCCCATTTGAGTCTAGAATTTTTTCCACATTTTGTTTAGGTCCCCTATTGATAGTTTAAATTTGAAATTGGACTCTTCCAAGTTTTAAAGGTTGATGTGTTAAATTGGGTTCACCATTTTTCACTTGACTTGTTTTAACTTGACTTCAATTCCCAATTTGAATTAAGGGCCATTTTTAGAATCAACATCATTATCATCATTTTCTAGGACTCAAGTCATCTTGCATATTGCTTACACTTTAATTCCTAGGCTATATTTTTGTACCATCCATCTTATTGCACCTTTTATCTTAGGTCCATTTGATAACATAATTTTGCCTTAAAATTTTGTCCAAATTTATGTGTGTATATCATTCAGATTAAGGAAGGTAGAGTTATGCTACCCAAAACATGTCAAACCATTTTGCCTTTGAGTCTTTGAAACATAACATTGATCACATTATTAGAGCATGTTAATGTTGTTATGCTACTCAATTTATTTCAAGACTTGTTTACCATTGTATCAAAACCATTGTTCAAAACCATGTCACATATGCCATTTGGATCTTGTTTATGTGCCATCATGATATCTAATCTTGTTTAGTAAAATATTAGTTTTCAATTAACCTTGTCAAGTTTGGATCCAAACATTGATTTATTTCTATTTAGGCCTCATTTTGTAGGGGTTGATACATATATCTTTCTCTTTTGAGTTACGTAAATTCAGTTAATTGATTACCCAAATTTTAAAATTATTGATTGCTTTTTTGTTCACAAAGCCTATCCTTATCATTTTTTGTTCCTTTATTTGGGAGAAAATAGCATTTATACAAAAGCCTTTTGCCTTATGTATTATGACAACCTATCATGTTTATGTTTGATTCCGTGTGTTGGGTCTATGTCAAAGATATTTCCAAGCTTGTTAGATTAAATCAAATTCACATCAATCCTTTTTTTCAAGCCTATATTTTGACATCGTTTGGCCAAAAGTCCTAGCACAACTTGTTTGAGCCTAGATTTTGAATCCGTGTTTGGATAAAAGACCTAGAAACTCTTTTCCCTTTCTTAGTTTAGACCTTGTTTGAAACACTTTGATAGAGACCTTTGACATGTTCATTTTTATTTAAATGCTTAACCTTTTGTGTGTATGACATTTGATGTTAGACTATTTTATGTCAAATATTAGCACAAACCATTTTGAAGATATGGCTATACTTTTAGACCATTGTTTTCAAAGAAACAACTCCACCACCTTCAACCAAGTTATACCAAGTTTGAACCATTTGTCCTTTGGACATAGTTTTTTAGAGTTTGTATAACTCCAAGCATTTTTAATTTTAGAGATTTCATCATTTATGTAGATATGTCTACCATCACATATGGTGGAGTCATGTACAATCCAACCTATGATAGAATGGCTATACAAAACATGAATAGAAACCCCTACAAAGATAGATTTTTTAAGGAGTTTTATTATTCTCCCTATAATACTCCATATGGGGAACATAGTAAAAATCCATAAAATCCAAATAAATTTATCGATTAGGATCATATGGTTTATGAGGAGGACTTGGATGGTTTATGAGGAGGACTTGGATGCTTTGGCTTATATGAGTAATCAAGATCCACCATGTCATACCATTTCTATTTCAAGACTATAGTGTCACACCATTCCCATACTAGGACCTCATCTTTTGGCTTGTGTGAGTAACCATGCTCCACAACACCCCATACTTGTCCTTATAGGACCTCATCATTTGGCTTGTGTGAGCAACTAGGCTCCACAATGACCCTTCCTCATTCTAAGACCTAGTCCTTTGGATTTTATAAGAAATTAAGATCCACACCGCCTTGTAATTACCATTTCAAGACTTTATCCTTTGGCTCATGTGAGAAATCATGCTCCCAAATACCCTACCAATATCCAATCATAGGCCATTCCTTATCTAGTACCAATCCCATCAAAACCTCAACCAAGCCAATAAATGCCTATCCCTCAATCGAGTGAATCACTTAATGACCAAGCTATGTTCCAAATTGGTATTTTCCAAATCATTGAAAACCAAGGCCAAGAAAACCAACCAATCTAAGATGATTTTTTTGAAACAACCATTTTTGACAAGTCAACCTATGATGAATCACCTATTGATCTTATACCAGTTGTTGAGGAGTCTCACTTTGATAAGCCAATCTTTGCTGAGTCACTTCTTAATGATTATAACCACCTTTGGGAAAATAATTACCTCAACCATATGCCTATTTTTAAAGAGCCTCCCATTGACAAGCCAATTTCTAAGGAGTTGTCTCTTGACCTTTTTCCTACTAGTGAGGAGTCTTATTTTGACAAACTAGTCTTTGTGAAGCCCATTCTGCCATCACACATTGTTACTTGTCCAATACCAAACATTCAAAAAGACATCATTATAATAGAGTACCCATCAAATGAAGAATTAAATTTAGAGTCAAGTTATATTCTTGAATCAACATCAGCTTTAGCATTAGAATCAGAATCAACATCGGTCTTAATTTTAGATTCAGAGTCCATTGAGTCAAAATTAGATTCAGATACAGAATATGTTTATGATTATTACAACATTAGTTATGCATGCCTCAAAAATCAATTATAATACATTTGTGATCCTTCGATGGTTTTTGAGGATAATTGCTTTAGCATTGATACAAGTTATCTTAGTATCTTCTACAAGGATTGTGTTTCCAAATCCCATCCCATTACAACCAACCATCATAACCATATTATTGAAATTTCATCTTTTACAAGTGTTGATTGTGACTGACATAATTATACCTTATTGAACTACATCCATGGAAATATATCAGTTGAGGAAGGGCAAGGAGACCAGCACCACATTCATATAAAAGAAGAACAATCTTCTAGTGAAACCTTTTTGAAGGTGCTAGGGGACAATCAAATTTCAAACTCAATATCTTCTAGTGAAACCTTTTCAAAGGTGCTAGAATAAAATAAAATTCATAAGTTAATGTTAATTAGTGAAACCTTCTTAAGATGCTATAGGATGATCAAGATAAGTTTATTGGTATAAACCTCTTTAAGGTGCCAAAAGCCGAGCACATAAGTTCTTCACTTCTTGACGAAGACAAAATCAAAGATAAAGTCAAAATAGCTTCCTATCTATAGCCTAATCAGATGGTAGATATTCTCAAACCTAAATAGTAGAAGAATCTAGTGGTCTTATTGAGAGAAAATTCAGAAGTCTTCAGCCCTACCACAACCAAAGTTATATCAAATTTAGAATCAACAACATTGTGTGTGTCTGAAAACCCTGATCTTCATTTTTTTCCCCATCATTATTCATTCCATTATCCTCCATCATTCTATTTTCCAATCAAACCTATCATCCAATATTTATCCCTATTTACCATCTATTGTTTCACTTTATTTTGTAAAACTACAAAGATACCTTGTCTTGCCATTTAAAGGAATCATAATCAACAACCAACAAAGATCAAAAGAACATCATTTGAATCCAAATTTGTAGTCAATTCTTGATAGAGTAACTATTTAGATGAGGTGTGGGATAACAATTTACATGAATGATTATTCTATTTGTCTCATTTATTGATCAAGATGTGCATCTCCACTTTAGTAGGAACAACAAAATCGTATGCCAGTTACCATACCCAGACCAAACATATCAAAAACCAACAATCCATCATTAGCCAAAAGGATGTACCATACCATTTTAAATTGCCTTATCTATTTTCCATTGTCACATATGCTACCATTCACCCCTTACCACTTGGGGGCATCCCTCTTACCATTTTATCCAATCTATCAAACCCATAATTATCTTAAACAAGACCATTTTATTCTATGCTATCATTCCTATCTAGACCAAAGCCTATTTTAAGTCATCCTACCTAATCTTGTTTTGATCTTAGTTCCTTTGGTTCTTCCCACACTTTTGTGAGGGGATTCTGATCAAGTTCCAATAATATTATCAAAATCCATGTTTTCATGACAGTCTATGAAAGTAATGTGATAGTTGATCTAGAAAGATATATTTCATTTTCTATCCTATATCAAGTTTGTTAATGTGAACCTGATTATAATCGCCTATGGGCAAATCAGTGTTACATCAGTCTTGTTACTAATTATAACCACTTATGGGAAAATTAGGATCATTGATCTAGTTTATTGTATTCTAGTTATAACCACCTATGGGTAAACTAGGGGAAACATTTGTTTATCATGTATTATTTCATCACCTTACCATTGTTGTTTCCATTTGACTGGCCATTTGTAGGATTTGATAACTTGTTGGGACCTAGTTGGTTTTTCCTTGCCTTTTGTGTGGATAAAATTATTGTGACTTGAGGTCATTTTGGGACTATGTGGGCCATGCTCAATTCATGTTAAGGTCACTTTAGTCCCTTTTCTATGTGCTTTTGCCATTTTTCAAGTCACCTAATCCAAATTTTCTCACCATTTTATGAGTAGGTATCTTGTCATTCTCTAACGAGCTAAGATACCTCAAATTTCCAAAAATAGTAAAATAATTCAAAATCTAAAAATATTTGTCCTGTTTAAGCCTAGTTAGTCATCCTCGATCTACCTTACTGGAGCAAAGTCATTGTTAGGATGTTTTTTTTTCTTTTCAAGTTTTCTATTTATTTTTTATTTATTTGTCTACTTGCTTGTTTGTTTGATTTCAGTACTATTGCCTTGACTTGGTGTATATGTATGGATTGGGTGATTCTTTATGCAAATTATTCTTGAGTCCATCCATATTCATATGTCAACTTTTTAATCATGGTTTTTATCATTAGTGCATTGCTTTCAATTTTTTATTGGATCAAGAGTCACTTCTTACACATATTTTAGGATAGTATTTATAATGTTATATCATTATGCATACCATCATGTGCTATAGAAAAAATCAACTTCAATAAGTTCCATAAGCAATAGAGCCACAAAAGTTTCTCCTTGGCACCTTGGCAAATCCTCCTATCCCATATTGATCAAATCAACCCATTGACCATTCTAGTTGTTTTATTGCTAATGACAATGAGCATCTCCTCATTAGCAAGTACAATTGAATCTTTTCTATTTTATCAATATCATTCTTCTATCCATCTCTTTCATCACTTTGCATCCTCATATGCCTGGTTATTTGTGGCTTCTTTAGTCATTAGACCATTACATCTACATGTCAACCTATTCATCTTTAATCTATATTATAGGATATATCCTTGATTTATGCTTGATAATAAGACCTAACTATGTCACAATCATCTTTATCAAATAATCTAGGTCATCTTAATGATTATAACTACCTATGGGCAAATCATTACTATTTACTTTTATCCCTGATTATAACTACCTTTGGGTAAATCAGTTCCCTTTTTAAATCAATGCATGCAAGCATTTCTCATTTGGATCACTCTTAACCACATGTTAATTTCTCCTTTATTCTTTCTCATTTTTTAGGGACCATCCATCCACATATGTGATGACCACTCCCTCGAGGGGGCATCATCATAGGCTTTTTAGACACCATTGGGAGCTTTTTCTTCAATCATCATCTTATTTTTGGCATATAGGTCTTTACTCATTATTTGAGAATGCGTTACTATGCCTATGGTTTGAAATGACTTCTCATATAGGGGAAAACTATAGACACCTAAAACTGGCCACCAATGACCTCCAACTAGGCTTTTGACAAATTTCTACCAAAATGTTGAATTTGGCCTACAAACACTAAACATGCTAAATTATGTGAACCTGTCATATTCAAGTGTCAAATTTGGCTAGAGTATCACTAAATAGGATAATGAAATTTATGAATCAAATAAATTTGATTAGATAATTTCAAGTCAAAATGTCATTTTCACAGCTAGGTGCTCTGGATTGCTCTTTTCTATAAAATTTATTGCACAAGACATGTGTCTTTGTTATTTTCTATTGACAACATCTTAAATGGGATAATGGATCTAGAAAATATAACATCACCTTCTAATTCCAATCCAATCAAATTTCAAGCTAATAATATGACATTCTAATCAATTTGATTAATTTGTGCACTAATTGCAAAGATTTACATCAAATTTGATAATTTATGTTTAAGGATAATCAATATGAATTAAGATCTCAAGTTAATTTTCCATGAAACTTATTGAATATTTATTTTTGGAAATTGATATTGAATAATTACATCATCAAATGACATCATTTATATGGGGTGGCATCCATAAGTCATAAATGCATAAAATATCAGGATTAAGCCCTCCCATGCCTCATCAATGCCTCCTATACCTCATAAATGTCATTTCTTCCCAAATCATGATGAGGGTATTTATGTATTTTATTTAAATAATTAGATTAATTCATGGCCACACATCTTCATCTTGAGATGGATAGTCATGGTTGATCCAATCCATTTTGAAAAATTTATAAATAGGAGGCCTCACAACCATAATTTTAAAGCTTGGATAATGAAAATTTATAATGCTTAAATCATTCCAAAATCATTGCATTTTAGTGTTATAATGCTAAATTATTGAGCCAAGCCAAGCCAAATCCAAAGGTGCCAATAGCAGATGAAGGTATCCATACTCCATTAAAGAAGATCTCTTGAAGCACAAGCCGAGCAAGCCAAAGAAGGAGCCTTTTAGAGCAATCAATGATTTGGTAAGAAATTCATGTCTTATATTCATGTATCTCATTTTTTAGTTGTGTTTTCAAATGAGTTTTCCTCGTTAATCTCCCCCTAGTGATTAGGTCTAGAAATGTTATTCTAGTTAGTGTGTTTATTTCATTTTTTTTCATTTTAGAGCTAACATGATACTAACCATCCTCTCTTGAGTCAAATTACAAGTCTATAGTAGGTGTGTCAAATTGTGATCCGATAACAACTAACCTATCAGTATGCTTATTCTTCTCTCTTGGGATTGGTTGTATGTTGAATGCACTAAAGTATTCAAGTAAATCCCACATCCTATGCTTATAATACTTAAGAAAAGGGTTCTTGGTATCACTCACATTCCTTATTTGATGTACAATCAGTTCACTATCTCCATATACTTGGAAATTCTTGATCCCTTTCCTTTTTTCCCATTGAAGGCCATGAATCAATCCTTCATACTCAACAACATTATAGGTAAAATTGAAATGTAATCTAGATGAAGAGTAATACTATTATTTGGATAGGGAAACTAAAATAACACTAGATCCTACACCAATATTGATCCTTAAAATTTCAAATAAAATCTTCCACATTTCATGACTCTCACTTTCTTCCTTGGTGAGTGAGGGTATTGATTTTTCTTCCTCATGTAAGCAATACATTCCTAAGTCAGTCACTTTCATGAAAACATAAGGATCATATTCATAAGTGTTAAAAACATACTCATATATGAAAATATTAGAGATACATTAAAGTTTGGAGGATGTTCCATCATTTATAACATGTTCTTGATCATTACTAGTATAATTCAGATTAGAACTTGCTTCCACATATGGATCAATGTGAAACTTGTACAATGGATGTGTTATAATAGTTATATGTGATCCATACCTTGTTTTAAAGGCCAAAAAGGACCTATAAGTTAAGAGATATCCTCCTATCTTAATGGTGAAGTACCTTGATAGATAAATAGCAAAGTGAGCAGGCAGATCAACCACCACTATATCTTATGGGATTGGGAATCTTGGATAGTCATGTAAGATAATATTTAAGACTTTGATGAGCCCTAATAACTTAACGGGTGTCTCATAAATTTATAACACCCCCTTTCTATATGGATCATATTTCAAGCCCAACTTGTCTGCCACAAGTTTGGGTAAAGATGAAGTACTTTCCCCACTATCCATAATGCAATTGTGATTAGTTTGTCTTCCATAATGAAGGTGAGATAGAAAGGTGGGGGATTTTTATATTTTGTGGAGGGTTAAACAATGTGAGTAGGAGGATTAGTTAGGGATAAAATAACATGTCTTGATGGTTAAGGATTGATATGGATTTGGGATAGCTACTCCTAAAGTAATTCCTTTTGACTGGGTATGCGAAACACTTCCCAAAGAGATATGGATGTTTTAGTACTCTTCAAAGAATCAATGATATTCAAAGAAGGAACATTCACCTTTTATTGTATACTTATAGGAAACAAAATGGCTTGAGCTTGAAGTAATGGAGTTCTTTGAGTTACCCTTCCCACTTTTTGATTTTGAAGAGGTGTAGGAGTTGTAGAGGTTGCCACATTTGCACTCACACCTTGTTACCTTGGAGGAGGATTATTTGGACTTGTATTAACATATTGAACATATCCCAATGATCTTCTCTTTTACCTTGTGTTAATTACAAATAAGGTGCCTTGGTTTAGGAAAAATGTGTCTTCCACTTGAAAGTTTACCAAGCTCACTCCTTGGCTACCACACCCTTCACTAAATTTTGATTACATAAGACTTTTATCTTATGCTGTTAATTCAAAATTAAGTACTCATTGAGCTAAAAAGGCTTGTCATTCACCTTCATTGTCATTCATATACTATCTAAGAGGCTATCATTCTTCTCCTTGAACCAAGTTACTATTGACTGGAACCATGGCTCTTGTATTAAGAGTAGAGTTTGGATTATAAGAATTGGATGGTCTATTGAAGTTAGGCTGGCCTTGTCCCCTCCTTTGACCATATTACTGAGGTGGTAATCTATTTGATTATGGAGGGTAGTAGTATGGATTTTTTTAAACTCCAAACTATTGATTTGATTTCCTAACTTGAGTTTCTAAGGCTTTGTACTTTGATTCCCAATCAATGTTATCTTCTAAATTCTTTGGTGCAGCTCTATTCTTATTGTTTGAATTTGGAATTGGAGCAATACTTGGAAAAGTATAAGACATATTAGGTAGAATATCCATAGAGACTTTTAGAGGGAGTTTACCAAATTGTATCAAACCATTATCTTAACTAATGGCTATAGCAGAGGCTTCAGGCAATGTGTATCCACCCATGGACTGTAACATGACAATTATATCAGTCCCAATAGCTCTTAGGTATGTTGGGAAAATAAAACTTATATGGGGTCTCATGGGAGGTGGTAGCTTATACCATGTTATTTGAAACCTCTAAATGAAGTCATGCATAGTTTCTTTAGGACCACTTTGAATCACATTTAATTGATGAATGAGTGATGTGTGATCACTTCTACCTTTAAATATTTGATTCAACAACTCTCCAAACACATCCCAAGTGGTGATACATCCTCCTAGTAATGTTCTATACCAATCAAGGGTTTTTCCACTAAGAGACATGGCAATTAACCTAATTACAATGTTAACTTCAGTGATATTATGAAAATTATACAAGTTATATATATCCCTAATATGCTCACTTGGGGTGATAGGACTTTCCCTATTAAAAGTGGGAACACTCTTGGTGGCATTAGGATGGATATCATCATAGGAATTTATGTGTATAAGATTTTTTAGTATTGAAGACTAGGAAAGCATGTTGTCTAGACATGTTATCCTTAAATTCCTCTTCACTATATTGATCTTCTTAATTTGTAAAGTCTTTTTTCTCTTTAAATGTCAAGATAGGCTCAAGATACTGAACTTCAAGAAGAAGTTCAGGTTGAGGAAGTGGATTTATAGGATAGTTACCTCTAATAGTATTTGACCTAGTAAGGACCATGAAGTATAAACAAAATGAATAAGAAAACCTGGTCTATAACTAGATATTACCTTAATTAGAGTCACCAAATGCTATGTATAACACACATATGCAATTATGATGTTGTCAAGACCAACATTCACCTTGATATGATGTGCTTAGGACAATTATCCCATCAAACATGATAGAAGTATTGTCACTCAATTTTACACCTTTGGAGAGGTAATTTAGGTCTTATCCAAATTGAGTTAAACATTGGATTACATCTAGGCCTATGGATTACCTATGATAGAGGTAAACCTCTATTTTGAAATGGCTAACTCCCTAGATTTGTCTTTGATATATTATAACTTATACTAATTTCTTGATTGGATGAAAAGAGATAGAATCAAATATGAAAATAACCTATTATAATGAGGTGATACACCAAGTTTATCTCCACTAGATTACCATTAACTTTCACTATGAAAGATAACTCACAAAACTAGCTTCAATGTCCTATATTACTCTAACATAAGTATTTCAAACATGAAGGTGATAATAAAACTCAAAACACACTTCTCACTATCAACTTTGACAATCACTTTTCTTCTCACTATGCTATTCAACAATGCTTGCAATGAATAATATAATAGAGGGGTGTCTAAGTATTAAAAAGGTGATAATTGAGTTTTAGGAGTTATAATAAGTACCGTACACCTTTTTAAATCTCCTTTATTCATCAATTTCTTTCTGTACTTGTAAAACACCTCAAATCCTATAAAAAACATAGAAGTAGGCCTATATGTACAAGTGATGGTATGGAAAAAGTGGATGGTGATGAGATTGGGAGAGTTTAAAATAAGTTTAAGTCACTTCCAAGGTCATTTTACCACTTATAGATGCATATCCATTTATGTTTTCTCCATCATGTTCTTGAGAGGGTTTTGGGTCGTTCTAGTTCTTAGAGATGATTCATAAAATTTAGACACTCAAACCTTGAAATAATTTCACTAAGATCAAGTTATAGACACCCATAATATATAAATATACATTTGAGGCACCATGTATACCATCCATACACATAAGAGTGAAGGAAGTTGGATTCTCAGCTAGTTGCTTACATTCTAGATACCCCTGGAGGAAAATAGGCCAAAATGATCAATTATAGGTTGATTTATGCAAAATAATGACTCTTATGTAACAAAAAATTTACCATGAAGGATATTATATGGTTTATAAATATCTCATGATGTTATGAGTGAATTTAGACACCATTAGGGTTAATGCCTTATTCTAGGCCTAATCTACATATACTGTGTATCTGAGCATCTGGTCACTTTTGAGTGATCCTAGTGGATGTAGGTGATTTTAAACATTTTTTAATATATAATTAAACCCTATACATCTTTTATCAATTGATTATTTATTCTCTCTTGCATCGTTTTACCATTCATGTATACTAGGTTTGCAGACTACATAATTATAAAGTGTCCCTTGTTTGAGATAAAATAGAAGATACTTCCCCTATTGGTATGACCGACATGAGACCATGGAGGTATATATTAGGATATTATGACATTTTGTGTCAATTTTCAAGGTTTGAATATGCACTGAGAAGCCTTAAGACTTCCAATTTCCAAAACATACTTATAGGCCTGTGACTGTGTATGGTTTTTAGTTTAGGCTTAATAACCTTGAGTTATGATTGTAGGTTTAGGCTATTTATTATATAAATCACATGGAAATGTGATATTACCACTTTGATAGTGGTTTTAACATTTTAATTCCATAATACACCTCTGCATACCAAATAAACTTACTCCTTTCATTAGCCTAGACTAGTTTGTGACTATGTCAACTATATGTATCCATTATGAATATGAGAGTTTCTTGTAGCTGGATATATACCTTGAACACTATAATACATGTTTTTTATTCCATCTTCAGGTCACTAGTACCATTTAGCCTTATATCCCTATTCGTCAACCAATATGCATCTTCTATTAGCTTATATTTGTCTGTGTACTAAGTCCAAAATGTAGGTATGCATGTTAGGGAAACAAAAGGCTTCTTGTAGGTGTTTATTCATGTTTTCAGTACTATGTTAAACTCTTTTTATTCCTATTTAGGTCCCTAAGGTCATATCAAATCTATATGGGCCTACTTTTACCTTAGATCCATACTCTTGTCTTTACCATTAATGCATTATAGTGTCATCATTGCATTTCAATGTTCTAGGTTTCTCTCGGATTTGATAGAACTATAGTCACTAAGTGTTTTAACAAAAAAAATTGATTGAATTGAAAAACACTCTACCATAATTTATATTGACCAAACAATCTCTTTATTGTGTTAAGGTGTGACTTCTCCATCTAGGTAGCAAGGATGAAACTATTATGCTTACAAAAACCTCATGAACTTCCACCATGAGATGACACTATATAGGGTAGGATATTTTTTTTAGAGAAGTTAAGGTAAACCTCTCATTAAGCAACTTTTATAGCTTTATAGCTTGCATTTTAGGTTGGTAGGAGGTAGTGACCTCACTATTTTGAATACATAGTCCTCTTCATGAATTGGTATACTATATCATAGGCTCTAAAGGTTACAAGGACCCATTGCACATTTTTGATCAGGCAAATTGAATCTCTCACAGACCATTGACACTCAAATTTTGAGAAATAGCTACTCAATATGCATTATGTCTATAAAATATAGTGAGGACATAAGTGTATTATGACCTAAAGATATATATCAATAGGATCAACTAAATTATCTAAAATGCATTGCATTGATGAAATTAAAACCAATGTATTTCCCTTTGACTTGAAGCCACTCACAAGAAAATGAAAATTTATAACTAGAAAACACTATTTTGTAGACTTCAATGATGCTTACTCTTAGCACACTTATGATTCTACCTATTCCTTCATATTCACACATGCCAACTAGGTTAAAACTAATGTGAAGATGATGAAAGTACTACACAAGTCCTCATACAACACTTGGTTCACATAGATCAATTCAAATAAAGGCTAAAATTGAGGTGTTGGGAATGTGTAGGTAGCTTGGAGGTGCTAAATTTTTTAGTGATTGTTCATTAATCACATACCACTAATCCATAAATCATGACCATAGAATGAGAGATCATGAGGACTACTAATATCCCCCAATTTCACATAGTCTAACTCTTCTTATCCTATCCATATCGAAGGAAAACTGTTGACCTCTATTGACTTATCTAAGAGAATGTGTGTGAGAGAGAGACCAATTTTTGGTAGTTTTAAACCTATTTAAGCTTCCTAAGCCTAGGAAAGACCTATGGGGATCTGAAGAGATCTCTTTGAAGCCTTCACATGTTCCATATGATCTCATCAGTCTGTACAACTTCTTGAAACTCCCTTTTTATAGTGATGTTCTTGTTTTAACGTTAGACCTACAACCTTTTCAGTTTTAAAATAGTTATATAACATTCCCTGGCATATTATATGTTATATTTCCTTTTGACACATTTTTTTAGTGGAAAACCATTAAACTCCCTAAAATGATCCAAAATGTGACATAAAATGATTTTGAGAAAAGTGACAAATGTGACAAAGATAAAATCATACTATGTGACCTCATTAATTACCATGACATTATTATAGGACCATGGTGACCATTTTATGACTTATAAGACCTTATGAAAACTTTTCACATGTAGGGAGGTTGACCTATTTTGACCTAGCGGTAAAATTAGTCAACATTGCATTTTGTTGCTTTTAATGGTGGTTCTCATTTAAACCTTTTATAATATGATGACATACTAGTGACTTACCTCAAGAGAAACCATTATTTTAGTGGAGAAACTACTCTTACTCCCATTGAACATATTATGGACATGGAAACTTTTGTAACATCCATAACATCATACAAGAGAATGCGGCAATTAGGTTGTTGGAAATTAGTTTTAAAGGTAAAGCTTTGGAGTGGTATATAACCTTATCACCCAATTAAATTGAGTCATGGGATGAATTGGGAGATGAATTGATAAAAATATTTGAAGATAAGATTGACCATTTATCCTTATTTGAGCAACTAACCACCATAAAAAGAGCTCCTCAAGAATTCATGTAGGATTTCAATGATAGGTTCCAAAAGACATAAGATAGGATCCCAATACTTGTAAGAAATACTCCAAAATATTCATTATTATACTAAGTTAAGGATTTGAATAGTGATATAGTGGTTATGATTCAATCTATGGGTGGTAATACTTTATCGAACGCTTTTGAGATTACCATCAGGGATGAGAACAATCTGATCCATGTGACTTGTGACACATGTGTGGTGTGGTGTTTTTTATGTTTGTCTAGTTTAGTTGGTTTTAAGGTGGTTTTACAGTCTTATTTTTATTCATGACTCTATAACCTAATGAATTTCTAAGCCACTAGTCTAAATGTATAGTCAAGCATGCATTCCCATGAGGTTGTCAAAGATGTTAGCCAAATTTTGGCTACCATAGAATAGGTTCATTAAAAGTTGACTTTTCATGTTTTATGACCTTGTTAATAGTCATTTCATGCATTTTGGGATCCTTAAATGGTATTATTAAAGTCTTATTATAAAAAATTAAGGTTATTTTGATATGATTAAGGTAATGATTGTGTTTATCTTATTCTAAATCTAGTCATAAAGTGAACATGAAAAGATAGGGTCAAATGATGTAAAATGTTTAAAGGTGTTATTAAAAATAATACCATGTCTTTACCAACTTGTATAAACATTTTACATTTGTTTGGAAAATTTAATATTCTTTGTGAAGATTAAGGTAAAGTGTAATACAAGGGGAAAGTGCATGTAGTCAAATTCAACACATTACAAGGACCAAATATCCATAAAATATAATTATAAAATACTTTGAGGTAGTTATCTAACTCCCACTTATGTCAAGAATGTCATTTGGGGTCATTTTTATAGGTTCAACATCCAAATTAAGATAATCACTCATTTGTAAGCAGTTATAGGCACTTGTACGGGATTGTGAGATCTATTTATAGATGAAAATGGTTAAAGGGTGTCTATTCACCTTGTTTAGGCTATATATGATTTTAGAGCTTTTATAATTCCATATATTCTAGAATTTTCTTAAGAAAGTCCATTTCTCCCTTGGCAAGCTCACAAGGGTAGTTTTCACATGCTCAATACAGACAATATGGTGAGAGTCATGGTCTAATATTTTTTTTAGAGGGTGGGGTACTAATTACCTTAAAAACCATGACCATAGGTAGTAAATTAGTGCCACTTAATTTATGAACAATCAATAAGAGTGAAAGGAGGTCACTTTGTCATATTCATTCAAGTAAGGTCTAATTTTGATTCTTTTTCTTCAATTTAGAGTTTAATAGAGGAAATTGGATTTTGTGATGTGTTTTTAGAGATAAAATGGGTATTTTTAATGTTAGTTTCATAAATAAACTCAATTGAATGAGTTGTATTCAATAAATAAATTGGTGTCTTAAGCATATGTGAACATCACCACGTCAACTATGAGAGTTTTGGTTGGTTCTGAGTTTTATCATTCTCAAGAGTTTTCAAGTAATTCTTTAGTCATAGAAAATGTAAAAAATACTCACTCTTAGATGATCCATGTGCTTTCTTTGAAAAGTGTTCCTTTTTATACAATCCTCAAGTGGTCGCATGATTCTTGCTCTTTAGAAGTATGGTAAAGTGCACAGATAGTTTTGTATAGGTTTGATTGATAAAATTGGCCCTAATAGTAATGAGAAATCAATGATAGTATATGATAATGACACTGAACAAGATAGAGGCCCAAGGTAATGAGAATGGGGCTCAAATGCACTCTCTAAAAAAGACTTGGATAAGCTTTATCCACCCACAGGTCTAAAAACTTGTAGGTGGACATTCATGGACCACAAATCTTAGGTTGAGGATGTTCAAGAAATCAAGAGACTTGGTTTACCCCTTAAACACTCATTTGGCCTTGATAGATACCACTGTAATCATCAAAAGAGCATGAGTGAATGCATGGACTCCAAATTTCATATATGATTCTTATATATGAGTTGACCTCATACATAGGCCTATACATAAAATGGACAAGTTTGAGACTGCATAGTGTTAGTAGGATATCCATAGGATATTGAGGGAATAATAGGAAAAGGATAATGAGTTGATATAATAAGTGTCTTGTGACACATGTGTTGTAGTGTTTTATTTTGTGTTTGTATAATTTATTTGGTTTTAAGGTGGTTATCAAGTCTTATTTTCAGTCATGACTCCAAATCTCAATGAATTAAGAAGTCACTAGTCAAGCATGCATTTCAAGGAGGTCACCAAAGATGTTAGCCATATTTTGGCTACCATAGACTAAGTTCAATAAAACTTGACTTGTCATGTTTTATGACCTTGTTCATAGTCCTTTCATGACTTTTGGGGTCCTCAAGTGGTCTTGATAAAGTCTTATTATCATAAATTAATGTTATTTTGACAATATTAAGGCCCTAAGGTTTATGAACAATTGTTAAGAACTCAAACCACTTTAAACTCTCCTAGAAACCTAATAAGGACCCGATGTGAAAGATTGGCATCCAAAGTTCCTAAAATGAATTTTATTTCTCTTAAAACATCTTGAAAATCATTGATCACTCCAAGGAGGTCTTCACCATGACACTTGTTTATACCTAAACTTCTACAAACATAATAAATGTTGTAATTTTATGAGATTTTGAGCTTAAAGTAAGGTATATAAGATCATGGATAGATGAAAATCACTAAGAGAGGTGGATAGAGATCATTTTTACCTATTTAAATCCAAAAAATTGTACAGTATACCCTAAAAGTGCTCTTATAGGTCTAGTTGTTGAAGACAGTGTGAAAAGGGCTTGAGAAAGGCTAGTTTCTAGGATAATTTCATGGTTTTCATATCTGAAAAAGGTTTAAAAATACATAATTTGGCATGGATAATGGTTATAGTATGGGGAAATTTAATCACAAGATTTATAAAGGTTTCAAATGTGTGGGAGGTGAATCAATCAAAACCTTAACATTCTAGGCATAGAGGCATAATTGAGGACTAATTGGAAAGAGAAAAGGGGAAAATAAGTAAACTTACACTCAGATTCAAGACATGGAATTTGGTATGGATTTTTAAATACATTATTGGTAATAAAAAATATCCTCAATTTGTCAATATCATCCGTACATTGTCCTACACAAGGAGATTTACATATTCTGAGGGTACAAGGAAATGAAACCATTTGAGAGGTTTCATCATGAAATGGAGTGATCAAGAAATTTTGAAGCACCAAGATTGGTTGAAAAAAGTTTATAAATAAATAATGAATGTCTCATGAAGTTTATTTGTATTCATGAACTTGAAAACCAAGTTTTAAGCATTTTGAGCCTAAAAGGAGCTAGTGAAGATTGCATACTAATGAGGAGTAAAAGAGAGGTTACAAAACTTGTAGGGAAGTGGTGTAGAAATTTATAAATCATTTGAAATGTTAGTAAAACATATTGTAATTTTCCTTGTAGATGTGGATTTCTATCCTCAACAAATATGATTTAGATTCAACATATCAAATTTGCCTAAGTAACCTCTTACACTAATTTGAGAGAACACATCATTGAGAAAATGTACACATGTTGATGAGAACCTTCAGGACTATTTTATTACTCAATTTCTTGTTTTTAACCTACATTCATGATGTAATACACTTGTATATTAATTTATATTACCCTCTCTCTCTTTCTTTCTCACACTTTCTTATATATGTAGCCTTGTATGGATTTACAAAGCATCCTCACATTGGTGATGGTGAAGCCCTGCCAAAATTAAGTCTTTTAATTTCCTATTGGAATCAATTAAATCTATATATTCTATCTCCATATTAAAAAAATTGATTTTGAGTATGTTGTTTTGATGAATGCTTAGTGATACTGTATGTACTTCCTTGTATTTGTTCTTCATGTTCATTCCTTTATGTAAGTTTTTTGCCTTTCACATGTCGTATGAAGTGTCATACCTAGTTTGCTTAGTTAGAGAAATAATAAACCATTAGTGTTTGCTGATATAACATCTTATTTGATCATACTAAACTCTTTAAACCTTCTTAACCTTCGTGTTGAAGTACTAGTGTGATAGGGACTAGTTTAGAGTAACATAATTATATTGTAACTTAGTATTTCATAGTGAATTCTTAACAAGCTGAGGATATCATGTTTAGTGCATCAAATTTTAGTTTATTTATTAGTTATAATATTTATTTCTCCCTTTTACATGTCAATAAATTAGTGTAGTTGTTAGTTTAGGTGTTTTACTTGGGAGCTATCGCAAAATCTAGAGGTTTGATCACCTTGTAAGGTCACCCAAAACCTTGGATCAATCCCATTACATATATCAGGTTGACATGGATTGAATCACCCTCTCAAGGGTGAAAATATGATATATAACAGTTTTGGCACACTTGGTGGGACACAAAGACAAAGAGGTTGTCTAAGATTGATGTTGGTCCTGGTAAAAGTGTAGTTATAACAAACTTCTTGCAACATCTAGAGATTCAATCAAATTTTAATCTCTTGGTAGCTAATTGGTGAACCAAATTTCATACCAAAGGTGCCTACAAGATCAAAATTTAAAGGAATTCCATAGGATTTATTTTTTAATTACCTTTGTATTCATACAAGAGGAAGATGTTTCCTCATACTCTCCCTTACACCAAGTCACTTAGAAGGAATCTCTTTATTCCTTATTATCCATGTTTTCCTAAGGTTGATAGAATGGCTAGAAATATACCTTTTATTTATTTTAATGGTGGTTATCATTTAAAACTTTAATAATATGATGAAATACTGGTGGATGACCTTAAGAGTGTCCCTTATTTTAGTAGAGAAACTACTCCTACTCCCATTGAGCATATTAGGGACATGTAGAAGTTTTATAACATCTATAACATCACACTAGAGAATGTGGTAATTAGGTTTTTTAAAATAAGTTTTAAATTTAAATATTTAGAGTGGTATAAAACCTTAGCACCCAATTCCATTGACTCATGGGATGAATTGGGAGATCAATTTAGTAAAAGATTTGAAGATAAGAGTGACCATTTGTCCTTGGCTGAGTAACTGACCACCATAGAAATAGATCCTCAAGAATTCATGTAGGATTTCATTACTAGGTTCCAAAATACATGGGATAATATCCAAATCCTTATAGGACCCACTCCAAACTATGCATTCCTATACTACCTTAAGTATTTGAATAGTGATGTAACGATTATGATTCAATTTATGGGTGGCAATACTTTACTAGATGATTTTGAGATTTCCATTAGGGATGAGAAAAATTTGATGCAAGATGGAAAACATAATCTAAGACCCCCTATGCCTTTGTTTCCTAACATTCAACCTCTAAATCCAAATCTTTCTCCAATTCCTACCATAACCAGTCATGAGTTGGCTGACCCTACTCAAGCAATAAAGTCAAATGATGTAGAGTGTCTACTTAAGACTCTTTAAAAAAATGTCATGGTAATGGAGAGGTAACAAATTTAGTTTCATAGTCTATCTCAATGGAACTAATCTTATCATCCCTATAAATCAAAGAGGCCACCCTTTCAAGGAAATGCTCAAAGTCATATCACCAATGTCATAACAGACACAAGTTTCAATCCAAATGTGGCTTCCACTTCAAGATCCTTGGTACCCACTCAAAATAATCTAATTCAAGAGCAAGAATTACCTCCTCAGTGGAATAAATCTCATGAAAAATCATCAATCAAGATAGAGGGTTGAATCAAGATTGTGTGGCATAAGAAAATGCTTTTCCTTCTCTAAAAAAATAAGATGTTTGTAATTAGGTTATATCTGTTGGAGAGTAAGGTTATTTAAGTGATACACTTGAAAACTTACAAAAAGGGGAATGTTTTGTGGTAAATCAAATTGGTAGCTCAAATAGGGGATAGATAGTTTAATTTTAGCCTATACTAGGTCAAAAATAATGGTTATTGAAGAGGTCAAATAAAGTGGTAAAGGTTAAAATGCAATTCCATCCATGACTCAAGGGATAAGAGAGATTAATTTACCTCCTAAGGCTCAATAATCTAAAATAAATTAGAATGAAAAAGGTAATTTTACACACCAAAACAAGCAGGCCCAAAGTGATGTCATGAATCTTAAAGGGCATCCAAAGATTGGTGCTTCTTCTCTTAACATAGTGGATCAAATGAAAAATCTTCATGTAAGTATTCCTATGTGGAGCAGTTTGTCTATTCCATGATAAAGGTATACGCCACAAAAGGAGATATCTAATCTCAACTCATCATCAAGAGAAACAAGAAAGGGTACTACTATGTATGGAAATACATCTAAGACTAGTGAGCCACAACAAGGTAAGGTGAGAAAGCCTCCTCCCTTATATGTTTCAATGATCATTGGTGACTTTTTGGTAAATAATTGTATGATAAATAGTGAGGATAGCAACTCAGTCATGCCAAAGTAAATAGCGGATAAACTAGGCCTCAAATATGAACCTCATACTAAAGGTGTGATATTACTAGATGGATCAACCACTAAGATAGTGTTATCAAGGGTTTGAATCTAACTCTTAATGATTATCCTAATTTATCCATTGCTCAATATGTAGTTATTTTTGACTTGCCGTCATATTTTTCCCTTTGCTTATCAAGGGATTTCACAACAAATATTGGTGGTTACTTGTCATCATATTGGTCCTACATGGGTTTTAGGATAAGATATGGAATGAAATTTAATATAAGAGCATACATTATTTCATGGTTTCACATTGAGCCATACAAACCAAATGTGACTAATGTTAATTGTGCTATCATTGATGAGGAGGATCAGCCTAGGGACCAAGAACCAATTATTCTTCTCAAAGATATTTTAGATCTATTCCTTGATGAATAGGGGGAATATAATCATGATTTTGATCCATATAGAGGGATTGAAGAGGCTGGTATTGGGGCCTATTGATTACATGAAGAAGGTACAACCATAACTTCTATTTCTAATCGTAATGAGGATAGTTATGGTTTGTGGAAGTTGTTTTTTGATGGCTCAAGAATTAAGGTTAGAGTAGGTGTAGAGATGATGCTTATTTCTCCATCAAATGAGAAATATCAATTTTCCTTATCTTGTGAACACTTCCCCCACTCATTATATAATTGAAGATCAAATTTTCATTTAGCCATAATTTTTTTAAAGGAAATAACTACAAAAAATTAAAATCATTCAACAAAATAACAAAACTATCAGCATTCTTTTATCATGAAATGTATGTACACTCTCAATATACCAATTATTTGAGCCAAGATCAATAAACTATATAAATTAAAAAGTAATTTTCATTATACAAATCCAAACTATTCCATGTATAATGTATGTTTTCCCAAACTTTTCATCTTCTTACCATGGGTTATATATATATATATATATATATATATATTATATCAAAAAAAAATCTATTTTACTTAAATTTAATAATGTATCTAACTATTTAGTTATAAAACTACAACTAACTTTAATTTTATTTCAATCCAACTTTGGCATCATAATGCAATCACAATAGAAAAGGGAATAAACATAAAAATGACTGCATAGAATACATAGTGCATATGTGGACAAAAATGGTTTCAAGTGGATTAAAGATTAATTAAAGATTATGCTCTATTTACAAGCTATAAATGTTTGAATTTACATCCCAATTATTCTTTGTCAGGAGATTATATTGGTTCATCTACCACATTCCACCTAATTTCCCTGACATGTTAAACATTCATTATCAATATTATACATCTCCATTTTTATTTTTAGTGTGAAATGATATCTATAAAAAAGCACATTTTTGATAATTTATCATACCTCATTAGGAGATAACGATATTTTATATAGATTTTGTATTATGATACCCATAATTACAAAAATAACATCATAAAATATTTTGGTCCATAAATATTGTACCTGTGATGTCTTCTAGTATGAAATTTAATGCATACTTATATTCTTAATTTTCTACATTGATGTTATATTTTTGACAATGTCAAGATGCATCACTTTTTTGAATCAAAATTTTCTCCATTGTTTATTGGTAACTAGAGAAATGCAAGCAGATAACAAAAAATTATCATTTTAATATGTATGACTATTGCATCTAATGTAAATGAAATTGATTTCTCAAGAAACCCTAATTTTTGGATGTCTACAATTATATAATTCTTAGTAATACTCGTATTCAGTGATGATGTTGGTAGTTTTATACCATTTTATTTATATTATGTACTTATTGCATGTGTTATGTGTATCTGAGGTAGTCCATATTATTTTTCCATTATTTTTCTGAAGCCACCTTTTATAATGGCAATAACTAGAGCCAATAGTGTCTTGGAATCACACAAATCTTCTAAAAATTTTCCCTCTTCATCACAAAAACTTCCCCAAAGGGTTACTTTAATATTATACTCGTAATTGTCTTTTAGCATTAATGTTATTTTCATATTTGAATTTCCATATGGCCTTTTAAAATTGGAGGTAATAGTGATGGATATAACATTACCAATAGTGTCAATCTTTGTGTTTGTATTGACATTTTTGATATCCTTAATTATTTTAAATTTGAATTGGTATAGTAGGATAGTGAGTTTTTAATCAAAATTATGTTTAATAGAAGAGGTCATGTTGAGGATAATCTCCCATGAATTTTTTACTTGATGTTATTTTTGTTTGAATATTTTAAAGTTCCATTTAAATTGAGTATATTTTTTGAGTTTGAATTTGATTGATGAATAGAGTTGTTTCTTGACCAAAATAAGTCACAGTAATGCCATATTTTTTATTGTCGAAGATGTTGAAGGTGAAAACCTACCCTAAACCACCATTGCTCATGTATTTACATATAATATCTTTTTAAAAAACTCTACCCTCTGTAGTCCAATTATTTTTATATATATTTAAATTTATAATTGTAGTGTGTGGCATTAGTTGCATGCATTCTAACTTAGACATTGATCCTGATGTTGTGTTCATATTCATTTTTTTTCCACAGATTTTCATTGTTTGAAATCTAAATTTGATGTATAAATGAGTAGGTGAGATGTTTTATTTTGATGTGGATAACTTCCTATAAAATAATAAATAATAAAAAGTAATAACGATTGTGATTTTTTATTGAGTGTAAGCAAGACTAAGCAATCTATGGAAAATGAATGTGAAAGTGTATTTTGCCTTATAGTAACTATATTTTAATAAATATTAAAATAAATTGTATATGAAACACACAATTTAAAATTTGATGGATATTTTAAAGTAAGAACATTGTATTATGAATTCTAGGCTACTAATACAATAAATGATTGATGATGTAAAATTGTAGAATATAAATATAAAATAAAAAAATTTAAATTCAAAATATTAGTATATACACAAATGAAGTTCAATATATATATGTGAATAAAAAGAGAATTATATAAAGATAGAGCAGATGGTCAATTTTTTTGATAAAATTTGTGGATATAAGGAGAATTTAAAGGATTAAAATATATATCTAAAAATTATAAATCATGATACTAATGAAGAACCTTGAAATAGTTTTCAATTTGTATTACTTATTAAAACACTATAATTGTTTTTCTTATCTATCTTACATACAATGTTAATCTATTTGAAGTAATTTTATGAAAAAATATGTTTTCAACATGAAAGAGACAACCTTGAAACATCATTATTTATATAAAAACTTTATAACAAAATCAAACTAGAATAAATAGTTTGACATTACAATTTTTTTTTGCTTTGTTTGGCTAGTGTGATTTTGACATGGGATTGGGACCATGGATTCCATTCAAGATTAAAATATATTTAGGATTATATTTTAAGGTAACCTTGATAGTATCATATATGAGACCAAACCCTCTAGAGTAAGTCTTTTGCTCTTAAATGATGTGATGAAAATTATATCAGGGTTTGCAACTGAAAACCACTCCATTAAGTTTTGTTTTCTATTAGCGATAGAAAATTTTGGAATTATATGATGGAAGATGTGAATGAAAAACTATTTTATATTTAAAATTTCTTCACACTATAATTTTTTGATAGTTAAAGACCATGTAAGAGTTTCCTTTGGTGTAATTGCACTCTTTTACTTTTTGGTTGTCATGTTGTTAAAAATATTTTGGGGAAAAATGCAAAATATGAAATTAAAATATGAGTATAATGAGAATAAAATATGATACATGAATTTAGTTATAATTCATTAAAATATAAATATAATTTAATATTTAATGACTTATTAAATTTAAAATGAATGCATAAAAACATAGAAGCAAATTTTAGAAATAAATTATTATAAACATTGATTTAGTTTAATAAATTTTCAAATATACACATTATAATATAAGATGTTTATAAAGTTGGTTGTACTAAATTATACTCTTTTAGTATTGGTTATTGACTATAATTGTTGTCATATGTTTTCTAAGTCTTTGTTTAAGTGATATTAAAATAATTATTTTATTTAATATACAATTTAATTGTACACATTTAGTTTTATTATTATAATACAATAATATTATATATATATATATATATTGGATTATTGTATTATAATATCATATTATTTAATAACAAAGAAATTTCTATTTCTAGTGGGAGATGTTGATTTTAATGATATGTATAACGTAATCAATAGAGGCACATATTAAAATTAATTTAATATGAAATTTAAAGGTTTTAATCTAGTGAAAAACCTCAAGAAAGAGTATTTTAGTATCAATAATTTATGATATTATTGTCTAAATATGTTATACATAACAAAGTACTACAATTTATGGACTTAAAAAAATTCATTGGAATTTGAAATTTATGGGTCATTTGGTCATTAATTATATTTTTTTTATGATTTTTGATGAAGGAAGTTGAACATTATTTTGACCTCCATATGTATTATATTATAATATTTTACTGTCTACAAACAAAAGTTGATTTATTTTCACTCTAAGATATTGATTGCATTGAAATATATGATATCTAACTACTCTATGTACATATTAAAATAGATTTTATATGAACATAGAATTGCATTAATTTAGTAAAAAATGTTAAAGTTTGAATAATTTACTATTAATAATATGATATTTATTTCAAAACTTTTTATACGTAACAAAGCACAATAATTTATGAACCTAACAAAATTTAGAGAGAGTTATAACCTAAGGGTCACTTGGTTCTTCACTATGTTGGTTGAATGCTTTTTCACAAAAGAATTTGAATTTTGTTTCGAGATCCATGTTCATTATGTGGACCTTATTCATAAGGTCAAGAAAAATGTAAACTTATATATTTTTAATAATATGGTCGTGTAATAGATTCATTGATGTCATTTTGGAAATATTTCTACACACACTAGTTACATTGCTTGAAAGTAATTGTATATGACATACAAAATAAACAGTGCATCAATTATGGATAGAATTTTAACATTTTTATCTTTGTTTCTTATAATTGAAAATGAAACTAGTTTTGTGGAAATTTCTACATCATAAAGAGGAGATACAAAAAAGCATGAGTTGTATTGGTTACATTGGGATTGAGCCATAAGAAGATCATTGCTATCTGTTGTAGTTGTTTCAACTGGATTAGAAATATCTAGCTTGTTAAAAAAACTAACAATTGAGTTAGATGATGCTATGTCTAATATATCAACCAAATCATAGTAATTTTTCATTGGCTTCATGCTATAAAGACAAAAACAAAATAATTTAAAATTCAAATTAAATACACAAATGAAGTATAATATAAATTTGTAAGAGATGTAAAATTAAATAAATAAGTATGAATGGTATGTTGTGTTTATATTGTATAAATATGAACACATATGACATGATGTGTATAAATAATAAAAAATTTAAAATACAAACCAATAAGTCAATAAATTAGTTGTGCATATCCTATTTATAAATATTAGGATATTAAGCTAAATAGTAATATACATTAGGTGGGTATTTCATTAACTTACTTTTTTTTTTTCTTTTTTTTGTATACATAGTCTATGGTCCAATTGGGAATGTGTTAAGAGAGTATCATATGATTTGAAATCTTTATGCTAATCCCAACTTTTGGTATCAAATAAATAAAGTTTGTAAGTCATTCTAATTTAGATAACTATCTTAATATATTCTCCAATGATATGTATGCTTATGTCTATATAAATTTATATGGAATAATATATAACATAATATAGAATATGTTAAACACTTTTATCTATACATATCCCTTATCTCAAGTTTTGTGGAATACACATTTATTAGTTCGAAATACTAAGAAAACAAAATATTCACAAACCTTTTGATTAGTGATAAAAATTTAAAATATTCATACACATAATCCAAACGTTATATTATTTAATATTTAAAATGTTTATCTGAAAAATAAATAAATAGAAAACTAATAGTCCAACTTCTCTCATTAAGTGAAATCAAAGAGTAAGATGCAAAAAAATCTTGTTAATACATATGCCTTATCACAAAATTTATGGAGTACATAATTATTAGTTTGAAAATAAAATGAAATACTCAAACAATTTAATTAGTGCTAAGAATGTCAAATATTCATACACACAATCAAAACTAATTACTATTTGAAATTAGAAACATGTATCTAAAATAGAAAAGAAAAATAAGAGAGATAGTTTGATCTTTTTGGGATAAATATATTCTTTGAATGTTTGGGAATCATATATCTAAATCTAAACTTTATAATTATTTTCACCTTTTGAAAAAAATTAACAACTAAAATTTTGACACTATTTATATATTGTTATTTACAAATAAGATAACATATCCTATATAAAACAAAAGGTTTAATTCATTATAATACTAAAAATTAAAATAAATAAATAAATATTTATAAACTTATAATACTTAATATATTTATATTAATAGCAATTTTAATTATTTTTATATTAAATTGAACTAATTTATTAAAAACTACTTATATCAAAGTTTTACTACTATGTGTGTAAATAGATGTGTTTTTTTTAAAAACCCAATTCATTTTAGAAGTACTATTTAGGTAAAACATTTTGAGATACAATTTGTTTTGACAACTAACTCACATAAACATCTTAAATGAAGATAAATAATATGATACAGAAGATGCAAAATACTCATAAATTAATACATGTCTTATCTAAATTTTTGTAGAATACATATATATTAGTTTAAAAAATAAATGAAATATTCATGAACATTTTAATTAGTGATCTAAGAATGTCAAATATTCATACACTAAATTTAAACAAAATACTATTTAAAATTTATAATGTGTATCTAAAAAGAAAGAAAATTTCATAATTATTAATATATTTGACAAAATAAATTAACTTATGCTCTACTTAATGCCATTAAATTATCCACCTTTATTTGTGTCCATAAAATATTGAATAGCTATCAATATGTTCAACCCCTAACTAAAACAAATAACATTTCTAACTTTAAATATCATCAGGAATACCACTATTTGATCTTTGATTGATATGATTTAAATTTTCACATAATTATTAACTCCTTCCGAAATACATTCCTTAGCTTCTAATTGGTTATAATAATTTTTATATGCCAATTAGCTAATACAAACATAGGTCAAACCTATACCAACACTTGCCAATTATTTCATATCATGAATAAATTTGCATCATTCAATATTAGGTATAATATTTGTGGTCAATTTATTTTTATATTGATAATGCCATCATTTATGTACGGACATTAAAATCAAATTAGGTTAAGTGAAGGAAAGAGAGATAGACCCACAAATAAAACTTAAAATATCCTAAAATATTATATATATATATATATATATATATATATATATATATATATATATATATATATATATAAATTTTATATTTTGTAATTTCAAAAACATAATTATTTTAATCATGTAGTATAAATTAACTGAAATAAAAAATAGGTTGGATGTTTGAGCACTTCATATTAATAATGGTTACATCAAAAGTTTTTCTTAATTTAGAATATGGGTTTAGGGCTAAAGTTTCCATCTTAATATACCTCACATTTAAATTTAACAG
This sequence comes from Torreya grandis, assembly GCA_037957365.1. Lineage (NCBI taxonomy): Eukaryota > Viridiplantae > Streptophyta > Pinopsida > Cupressales > Taxaceae > Torreya > Torreya grandis. The sequence goes on from JARHVA010003366.1 coordinate 1,370,477, forward strand.
TAAAAAAATGTTTGTATAATAATATCCTTTAAATATAAAGGAAAATATAATAACACCAACTTTGTGCCACCTATAACTTAACATAAATATAATTCAAAATAATTAAAAAATAAATATTATATAATTATTTGTAGTTAAAAATTATTTTCTTAAATTAAAAATAATTCTGTTATATCTATTTTTAAATTATTTATAAATGTATTAATTAATTTTTATAAATTTTTTATATTAGATAATATATATTATATAACTATATATTATTTTAATTAAAATATATTTTTACGCATTTAATATTGTTAGTTTAGAATATGTAAAAAACTAAAAGAAGGAAAGAAGGATAAACATAAAACTTAAAGTACTCTCAAATAACAACTATCGTAAAATAAATGCTTTCCATATTTTGTAATTTTAAAAACGTAGTATTTTCAGATTTAATATGTAGAGTCCATGCCATAAATTATGACTGAATTCTATTAAGGTCAAATATTCATACATAAAATGATAATAAATTATTATTTACGATTTTAAATATCTTTTGGGAGAAAGATATTCTTTAAACACTAGAAAACCATATATCTAAAGCTAAAATTTATAATTACATTCACTTTATAAAGATATTTGAATAACTCTAAAATTTTGACAATATTCATTTATTGTTATTTACAAATAAAATGACATATCTTACATTAAACAAAGGTTTTGTTCCATTATATACTTTAAACACTAGAGAACCATATATCTAAAGCTAAACTTTATAATTACATCCACTTTTTAAAAATAATTGAATAACTCTAAAATTTTGACAATATTCATTTATTGTTATTTACAAATAAAATGACATATCTTACATTAAACAAAGGTTTTATTCCATTATAATATTATTAATAAAAAAAAAGAAAAATTATTGATAAAATTATAATAGTTAATATAAATCTTAATGTAATTCCAATTATTTTTTCATTAAATTGAATTACAAAATTAAATAACCTAATACACACATTTTTTTTTATAACCAGGTGTAAATAGATGTCTTATTTAAAAAAATCAAATCATTTTAGATGTACTTATTTGGTAAAACATTTTGAGGTAAAAATTTACTCAACAACTAACTCACATAAACATTTTTACTATTGACAATAGATGCATATGATTTTAGGATTTTTACATAGATCTAAAGTGTGAGTCAATTTATATTTTTAATATAAACTTGTTGAGGGTTGTGTTTTGAAATGTTTTGTGTGGGTATGTCGTAGTAATATTTTATCATTCACTACATAGAAATCTTTATTTATTTATAAAGTTTTTAATTCAAAATACTAAGCAAATGAAATATCCATGAATCTTTTGATTAATGCTAACAATGTGAAATATTCATACACAAAATCTAAATTAAATATTATTTAAAATTCAAAATGGTTCTCTAAAAAAGAAGAGAAATAGTTTCATCTTCTACATTCATTCATAGGAAAAAGATATTTTTGAGATATTTGGAATCATATATCTAGATCTAAACTTTAATTAATTTTTTTTAAATTTGTATTAATTAAAACAATTACCTCTTACATTATTATACCATTTAGATTATGTTAATGCTTGTTATAAATAATTTAAAGTTTTCTTAATTAGAAAAAATATCATGGATATAAGTTATTTAGATATAAGTTAAAGTATAATAACATGTCTCACTTTGTGGCTTAAAGAGGTCACATACATGCCGTATTTCTCCTCAACATATCTTGATTTTGGATCATTGATATTAATAAGATAAATGTGTTTTAGATTATATATAAAAATTGTTAAAAATTGTATTTATATTTTTTTGGAGGTAGTAATTATTTTAATTTGAAAGAATATTAATTTTAAAAATTTACATTTCAACAATATGAATTATAAGGGATTAATAAGAACTTTATATCCATATGATTATTTGACTCGATATATTATCTATATTTTAATTAAAATAAATAAGCTAATTCTTCACTCTACTAAATCATTATTTATGCAAATCCTTTTCTAAATTGCATATATATATATATATATATGTAAATTAAAATATATTAAATGATACAAAAGAATTTTTTTAATACATACATATACATACACACATATGTGTATATATATATGTATGTATCTATAGATACACACACGCACACACACACACATACATGAAATATGTATATGTACACACACATATGTATATATGTATATGTGTGTGTGTACGTATACATACATACATACATACATACATACATACATACATATTTTATTTCATTTTTTATGGAATACACATTTATTATTTAAAAAAGCATGTAAAATATTCATGAACATTTTAATTCATGATAAGAATATCAAAGATTCATACACAAAATACAAACAAAATACTATTGAATATTTCAAATGTCTATTTAAAAAAGAAAGAAAATTTCATAATTATTAGTATATTCAACAACATAAATGAACTTATGCTCCAACTATTGCTATTTAGTTATCCACGTTTTCAGACTTAATCATGTAGAATCTATGTCATAAGTTATGACTAAATTCCATCAAGATATTTTGTATTTTTTTAATTGGAATAAAAAATAGGTTGGATGTTGCAATACTTTTTTATGTGTTATATTTAAAAAAAAATTTAAAATTTAGGGTTTGGATGAAAGTTCCCATCTTAATATCCTTCACATTTAAATTTCATGGTCAACTATTGTTTATGTAATAATTATTTTTTAAATAATAAAGAAAAAATATTATATATTCTCAATTCTAAAATTATATATTCAATTTGTTTTCAATATACACATTTAAAAACATTTTTTCTGGAATATTTTTGTTTACTCTCAAATTTAACTTTCAAACACAAGAAGTATAAGAAAATGAATCATAATAGGGAGAGCACAAGCAACACAAAATATAAAATTGTTTATTCATGGTGGAAAAATCATCATAAAATTATATGCACCCAGAAACAAATTATGGATCTAGGACTTGGTTGGTCAAGGGTATAGACAGATTTACCATACCTGAGAACTCAAGGCCCTATCGACATTCATGAAAGATGAAAGCATGAGAAAAAAATAAGTCTCATTTATTAAGGCAAATATCATATTCTGGGTATAACTTCCGACGTTCCTTCTAAGGTAGCCATCATGCTTAGAAAAAGTCTATTATGGATGGTGAATTAATAATATTTATTTTTACATAAACCTTAAATAAAATATGAATCTCCCAACATAATGTACCAAACATTGAAATAGAGGTTCAAACTTTCAAAGTTCATACTACTAACATTTTCAATTAGTTTTGTTTTAAAAATAAGTATTATAATGAATATGATTGCAAAAAAGTTCTATGAATCTAAATGAATGTGGAAAGGTCCCATATATGAATAATTTTGATAGAATTGAGATATCTTCATTTTCCTTATCCCTTAAACACTTCCCCTACTTGCTCTATAATTGCATAGAAAATTTTCATTTAGTCCCTATTTTTTAAAGATATATATGGGGTTTTGTGTGGCCCCTAGCCATTCAAAAAAAAAAAAAAAAAACAAAAAAAACAACAAAACAATTACATATGGTTGAAAGTAGAGAACAATAAAGCTAGTATAGAGGCAAGTCAGACAGAGATTAAACAAGAATAAATTACAACTAGGACTACTGTAACAGTTTAGAGAGATAAACCAACCACAACCTCATGGCCATCTACAAAAAAATAGATAACTAAAAAAAATTACCATACAAACATAGAACTAAACCTTTACACAGGGCAACACCATATCATCCAGTTCTTCAACAAAAATGATTTTCTTTCCTTTAAATTTGTTGGTGGAGACCTCACCAAAAGATGCACACTTGTGTTCCTACGATGACACTTTGTAACCTTCTGTAGAAGAAACTACATTATTTTTATCAATTTGGCCATGCATTGCCTTTGGAAATGTACTTTTTGGCAATTTCCTAAGGTATTGAGGGCCTACAACCAAGTTGTGTGAGACCATTTTCGATAAATTTTTAATCGATTCCACCCTAACACTGTGATGACAAATTTCCTTCCATTGAGTTATTTATGTAGTTAGACTATTTATCTACATCACAGGTGGCAGTGTTAGAAAGTGTCCTTTTGAGGAGGACAAAAAGTATAACTTTTGCTACAAATCTTCCATAAAGCTCACTAGGAGCATAAATCAAGTTTTCATATCATGAAATGCTGACATTGGGACCAACCCAAATCCATCTGAGTTGATGAATGACAATTTGGAGAAAGGAGCCAAATTATGCTTGATAATGTCCTTCACGAGGCCAACATGATGTTCTGGCTTGATGAAGGACACAAAATTAGAAACTACCTCGATGTCAGATATCAAGGCCATGAGATTAAAGCAAACAAGTTTGCCACCTCTGAGTTGATGTGACTATGGACACCCTGATCTAAATAATTAGTTCACAACACTAGTGAGATAGTCTTGAATATCTCTAACATTGACACCCAAAAAATATTTTTTAATCTCATCTGAGAAATTCCCCCTTCAAATGCCATCTCATGAACAAAACTTCCAACATATATAGTAGGAGTGGCAAGTGTAATTACAACCTCAAGATCCATTATATAACCAATAGTACCCAGAACAAACACGCCACTAACTAGATGAAGAGCCAAGTGGAGGGCCAGAGGAGAATAAAAAGCACCATCCAACTTGAGAAGAAAATGCTAAATCAGGACCATAAAGAGAAATCAAAAGATATTATGGAAACATCTCGATGCACACGTGCCATAGGCTTACCTTATTGTGAGCTAATAAATTGGAATCTTTTGCATTTATGGAAACATAAACACCATGGGAGTAATCATGATGTGAGACTATGGTGAAAGATTTGATCGATCATCTAAAAATGCTGATAGGCATTGTAGCAACTCCGCTAGATTGTCAATACGCCAAGACTTCCCATTTTTGTAATTTCTTTTTTATTTTTTAATAAAAACCATACAGAAAGAAGGATGATAAAATCAAAATCCCAAGTAGATATATAATAAATGGAAAATACTCCCAAGTTTCCTACAAATTATCCACTCGACTCATTTAAGATTGATCGATGCCACAATTTACTAGGAAGTCAACTATAATGTTGGCTTCATGGTAACAATGGTTAGACTCTAAGGAATTAAAGAGAACTAATCTATCCCAAACATGCAACAAAATGTTTTCTAGTTTCCAAGAAGTAGCAACCTTTTCTGGGAAAATAGAAATCATAATCTGTGAGTCTCCTTTGATGATGAGTTTGATGATGTTGCATTGGATTGCAAGTTCAATCCCATTAACAAGTGTCTGTGCTTCAGCTTCATTGTTGGTGATGTCTAGAAGTTTTTTAGACATTGCTCTAATCAAAGATCTGCTACAATCACGAATAATACAACTAACCCTTGAAGCCCCTAGATTTCCTTTGAAAACCCCATCAAAATTTAACTTGAACCACCATGCTAGTGGAGGATTCTAAGAGCACTTTCCATTTCTTAATTTTTTCCCAACAATTACTATTGATCCATTAATGGGGGTTTATTTAATCCCTATTTTAATAAAAATAATAATTAAAAAGAGTAAAATCATTAAAAAAAAACAAAAATATCAACTTTCTAATCACGAAATGTATGTACACTCTCTATATACCAAGTATTTGGGCCAAGTTGAATAAATTATATAAACTAAAAAGCAATCTTAATTATACAAATCCACACCATTCCATGTATTAGGGATTTGCAATAGTTAGTGTTCACCTAAAATTTACAACATTTTACCATGGGTTATAATATATATAAATATTTTGTATCAGTAAAATACAATATATTTTCCTTAAATTTATTAATGCATCTAGCTATTTAGATATAAAAACATAGCTAACTTTAATCTGATTTTGATCCAGCTTTGGCAACACAGTGCAATCACAGTACAAAAAAGAATAAACATAAATTGATTGCACAGAATATATAGTGCATATATGAATAAAGATGGGGTTCAAGTGTCTTAAAAAGGAATTAAAGCTTATGCTCTGTAAATATTTGAATTTAATGCCTATTTTTTTTTCAACAGATTAGATTAGTTCATCTACCACATTCGACCTCACTTCCCTAACATGTTATACATTCATTATCAATATTTCACTTATATTAAATCCAATCCATTCACTTTTGTTAGTATTTCATGTCAAATTGAGAGATTTGAAATAGGATATGAACATCCATCAAACAATAAATTCAATGAATGTATTTATACTTATATAGTTCACATTTATACTTATTTAGTTCATATTTATATGTATTTATACTTATATAGTTCAAAATTATAATTTTTGTTTTAATTTTAAAGTGGAGTGTGCCATGATATACACTACCCAAAAAGGATATCATGGATAAAGTGATCTGATTTTTTTGAATTTGTATTTAATCATAATTTTGAATATATAAAACATGATTTAGGTTCAACTAGGTCCAATTTCATTACAAAATAAATGAACAAGTAAATTATTTTAGTTTTAGAGGAAATTATAATCACTTTAAACCAATTGAACATAAATGTGTGTAAAGGATTTGATTTAAGGCTAAATTAGCTTAGATTGAGTGAATTGGTGCAATTAGTGATAAAATTTGATTGAAACTCAACTTCATGAACCTAATTTTACCTTGTCAACCCCAAAGTCATAACTGAATAAAATGTGATTTAAACCCCTTTAACTTAAGTGCATGATTATAAAATGTGATTTGGGTCTTGATCCACTTAAATTTCATCAAATAATGAAGACAATAATCATTTGGTTTAATTCCATATATAATTTTGACATGTATAGGATGTCTTTTTCAGATCAATAAAATTGAATGTCATCATTTAATGATTAAAATAGTTTATTGGTTTAATTATGGAGGAAATATGAGGCCCTTGAAACTAATTACGATTATACAATGTGATTTGAGGATAAATTGGCTTTGATTTCATCACAGATTGAGCCAATTAGGCCAATGGTGTAATTCATGACATGATTTTTAAAAATTTGAGCCACATGAACCTATTTTTAATTGAATATGATGTGATTTGGAGTGAAATTAATTCTCGAATCATCATATAATGAAAAAAATAGTTTATTCATTCAATCAAAGAGGATTTTGATGCTAATTTGTTCCCTTTAGCTTAACTGCAAGAAAATTAAAAGATTGGGTTATATTGTTTATCCTCCTTTAGGCATATCAATTTCAAGGGATATTAGTCAATAAGGATGAAAGTGAAAATAATTTAAAATGTAGATTTTGGTGTGATAAATGTTGGATGACTAGGAAATCATATTATAAATCCATAAGTGAAAAAATAGAAAAGATCATTATTCATTCTTTATTTCATCAAATTTAAGATTGCACAAATTTTTTAGGTAAACTTGTACTTATGCAATGAGTAGTTGTTTTATAAAATAATTTTTTTAGGTATTTTATTTTAGTGATATATATAATTTGGGTGTCTAAAATGAGTTTTTAAAATTAAAAAAAAAAAAAAGTGGCAGTATGAAGCATTATCATATCCATGTTTAGGGATAGATTGGAAGTGAATTCTATTTTTTAAAATTTTCATGGATTGAGAACGATTGATGGATTGCACAAGAAAATTTCATCATCATAAATTCAAACATAATGAAAGATTATCATAGTAATTTTTTTACATTTAGTGAAGGAATAATAAGAATGAATGAATGAATGGAAACCTATACTAGTATTGTTAAAAGATGAATTGGTGTGACTGTCTCACTTCACAAGTTCTCATGAAGATGATATTTGGAAAACATTTTATTTTTTAATTATTTTATTTAGAAGAAACTATTATATTTTTATCAGAAAGATTTGAATCATATATAACATCTTGGTTTTAATTTGAAAGGTATGATAGATATCGTAGAATCAATACTCAAATCATATTAGTCAATTATTAAAACCATAAACCCTAAACCCTAATTTTATCATAAGTGGAAACTTAAAGGTAATTGGGAATAATATAAATATATTTAACCTAACCATGAGTCTAGGATGTGATTTAGGGCTAAATTAGCCCATATTTCCCAAAATTTTGAGCTACTTAGTCTATTGTTGGAATTAGTGATGCAAGTTGGATGAAATTGAACCCTGTGAACTTAATTTGGCCTATATAAGATGTAATTTGGTCGGTTAATCAACTGTAATATCATAATTAAAAAAATAAAATAGTTTACCAATTCAGTCATTTAATAAATTGGGACCAATTTGATCCACTTCAACCTAACTACAAGAGAAAGACATGATTTGGAGCTAAATTATATTTGATTCTACCATGAATCAATCCAATTAGTCAATTGGTGCAATTAGGGACTAATTTAGACAAAATTGATCCATATGAACCTAATTTATGAGTTAATTAATTTTATAAGATGAAACATATGGCTTAATTCACACTAATTTTATTACAAATGCAAATATAAAGGTAATTGGGGCCAATTTGAGCTACTTGAACCTAATTGTGATTCTAAAAATATGATTCAAGGGACTAAATCAGCTCTTGTTTCCTAACATATGTACCCAATCAATCCATTAATACAATGATTGATGCAATTTGGATGAAAGTGAACCCTGTTAATCTAATATTGACTATATGAAAATAATTTTGTATCAATTGACCCCAGTATCATAATCAAATAAATAAAAAGTCCACCAATTCAATAAAAAATAAAATTATGGCCAATTTGATCACCTTCAACCTAAATAGATAACATCATGATGTGATTTAGGGATGAATTATTCATAATTGATTTAATTAGTATTTTGGTGTAATTATAGATATGATTTAGGCCTAAATTAGTCATGAATTATAACAATTATTCAATTGGTGTAATTAAACATGTGATTTGGGCCAATTGAGCACAATGAATCTAGATTATAGATCAATTGATTGTAGAAGATGCAACATTTAGGTGAATTGACCCTATAATTGTATCATAAATTAAAATATAGATGTAATTATATAGGATTGATTGACATAATAAGATTGCATATTTTGGATAGCATCACATAATAATATAACATAGGTTTGCATCATGTAATATAATCATATATCATAAAAAATTGATAAATGATCACCTAGCTATAACATATATAACATTTATACATTATGATTTATAAGTATTATAGTCTCAATATCCAAAAGTCATTATCCAACATTTAATTTTAACGATATTTCAAGAATTTTGACTCCACACAGATTAATTTCATTATTCTATGTTTTCCAAGTGAAGATAAGAGGAATCAATTTTTTATTTATGTCCCCCACCATAATAAGGAATCAATTTTTTCTTTGGGTTCCAAACATCAAAAGTAATAAAATTGTTCTTTGTCTAATCATGGGTGACAAAGCTCATTCAAAAAAGTGGAATAAGTTAAAACATAAAAAAATGGAGCAGTTAGAAGAGCTAGAAAAAAAAGAAGGTACAAGCATATGTATTTAGATCAAGAAAAGGTACAAACACTATCCCTAATGATCCAAATGTCATAGATAATGATGAATATTTACCTAAAATTTCAAATTATTTTATAGGTCCACATCCAAAGTATAAAGTTTTTTATTTTGTTGATGATGAATCTATGAATGATGATTTACCCTCTACCAATGGAGATAATTTTAAGGAAACATATAATGATTAGAATAACAATGAATAAAATGCCATACTAGAACTAAATGATGAAACTAACAATAAATAAATTAGTAGTGAACATAATGATTTTGAAACAATGTCTCAAAAAATTCCATCATTAACAATAGATCTAAGGATTTGCATAGAAAATACAACTACTTAGTTGATGTTGATGAAAACATTTTGAAAAAAATGCATAACAAAATGTCTGACCACCATTCAAAAAGACTAGCTAAAAAATTGGGATAACTTCTTGATAAATTGGATTTTGATAGTCATAAATTTCAATTAGTTATTTCATTTATAAAATTGATTAAGATGAGACCTATAATGTAGACCTTATAAATAATAAAATCTAACATTGATGATGAAAACAATAAAATTGTTGAAAAACTGAATCATTCATATCTTATTGTAGGCCTAAAATCACACAACAAATATTGCAATGTTTCCTAATATATAATTATAACTTGTGCTGTAAATGGTCAAACAGGAAAAGTGATTGATTTTAAAAACTAGCTAAGCACTAGACATAAATATAGAAACATTAATTAATGAAAGTAAAATATGCCAAAGACATAATGATGCCAATACCACTGAGCTTTAGCATTCTCTATTAGACTTGTATGAAAGGACAAGGCTATATCTAATGCACTCAAATATTTACTTACACAACTTTTAAAACATAATACAAGAGTATCACCCAATACATGAGATGCAATGAAAATAAGAGTTAGTTCTCTTAACCATGAACTGTTTCTAAAATATATATTGGATATGACCCAAATGAAATTTTTGTTTGAGAAATTGGATAAAATATCCACAAATTGATATTATCCAAAGATATTTTGAGATGGCTGAATCATTTTATGTAAAAATAAATCTCACACACACACACACACACACACACACACACACACACACACACACACACACACACACACACACACTTTTTGTATTCAACATGTTGAATTTTCAGTGAATTATTATGTTTTTCACCATATACATTGTACTTTGCATATGAACTACATTTTTTATGAGTGTGACATAGAAGTCATACCAAAATAAGCCTAATAATTTAATCTAATAATTTTTTGTGAAAGAGTAGATGGATAATTATTTTCTAAAAAAGCATGTATGGATGGAAATTATAGCATTTGTGATGGATTGCCAAAATTAAAAAATTGTATACATGAGGAGAATACAATGGAATTATACATGAATTAATTGGTTTGGGAAAATAAAAATCTATGACTTATCAAGTAAAAGATGGAAAAAAAATCTATAAGTTGTGAGTTTGTTACAAAAATAGATACCTATTTAAGAATTATGGTTAAATTCAGGGAGGAAATTATATATGAGTATGCAAGGCACATACATAGGGATAGAGGGTTGGATTGACATCTAAATCTAAGTAAGGACATATTACCACTTGGTTCTATTGTTTCATTAGTTGACCTTCCTGAGAAGTACAAATTCAAAACACAAATAGAAGTCTAATCACAATATTACAACTCAATACATGTTGCCCTATACATGACTATAACATTTATGCATGCACTTGATAATAGAGAGCAAGATAAAAAATATTAAAAGAGTAATATTTATATGTTAATTATGATAATCATATTTCACAGAGTATGTTCAAGGTTGTTTTGAGATGATATATGGATATTTTACTAAGACAAACATTAATTTCAATGAACATTACATTTATTTAGATAATTTCATATTCAATAATGCATAAGTGTTTTAGTGGTTGAGTAGGATGTACATTATCAATAGCATAAAACATATTTAGAGATTTGGTGAGGTTTTCCATTAAAGAGGGAAGCATGACAATACTATAACATGTGTAAAAATATTCATTGCAAGAGAGGAGTCAAATTTTAAATATGGTTCTATTTTGACTAATGAAATAACCATTGTTGAATGGTGTAATGATACAATGGGCCATAGTGCTCTAGAAAATTCTACTATTTATAGATATCTTTGGTTGATGGAGGAATAACACTAGGAAAAGTATGATTTTTAGATAGATATAATGGGATCAAATGAACTCCACTCATTTTATAGCTCAAATGAAGGTTCATGGACTATTCATATGAGATACTTACATGTCTCTATTATGTATGCATGGAATCTATTTTGAATGAATGTGAGTCAACAGAGTGGGTGGATGAATGTAGCTACAAAATTATAATTAAAATTGACACATGTTAGTTTTCACTAGCATTATATCTTATAGATATGACATCATAACATGAATTTGACCATGTATCTGATCTAGTGAAACTAGGTAGAAGATTAATCATTATGTATTATGTATTCTCATTATCTACCTTAACAAATTATTAATTATGTTTGTGTGTACAGGAAAATGAAAAATTGAGTTCCCCAATCAAATATCGAGAAAACATTGACTATCCCATTAGATCTATGGTAGTCATTGGAACTTGGCTGCAATGATATCATATAAAAAGTTTAGATATATGTTTTTTTGAAAACTTAAAAAAACATAGGAAGATACTACACTATTCATGTTTGGTTCTTACAAAAAATATTTGATTTTATAAATATCAGAGGAGACCATCAAATAGGAATTTAGTCCTACATATCTAGGTGCTAGCTTCACTAATTTTCTAGATTAAATTGAACTATTTTGTGGTTTAACACACAGGAAAACCATGTCTCCAACTAATAATTGCCTTGTATTTTCATATAAACATAACTTTTCTACATATCATTGGATTTAACCAACCTTTTTCTAATTAATTTAACCTATTCTTCCATTTCAACAATTATTTTAAGACCAAAAACCACTTTATCTTCTAATTTATCCCAATCGATAGGTATTTTACATTTTATGACATACAAAACTTCAAATGGTGTCATATTTAAAGCTGAATGGAATGAGTTATTGTAATAAAATTAAACTAATGGAATGAATTCCTCCCACTTGTATTATTGGTACATGAAATACATTCTCAAAAGGTCTTCCAATACCTAGTTTACCCTCTCACTTTTCCCATATGTTTCAGGATGATATGTTGTACTAAAATTAGGTTGAGATCCAAAAGTTATGTTTAAGGTTTGTCAAAACCTATAATTCATGTGAAGGTATCTATTTGAAATGATCTATTTAGGAAAACCATGCAGCCTATAAATCTTCTAAAAAAACTATTTTTCTAAAATTGATGCTTATTAGTTAAACTACTTGGATTAAAATATGCCACTTTGGTGAATTTATCAACTACGACAAAAATCATATATGTTTATTCCTTGACATCAATAGCCTTGGATAAATTCCATACTAATGACTTGCCAATTCTTTTCTGAAATTTTATGTGGATACAAAATCCTAGTAGGATGAATATGTTTTATTTTTACTCATTGGCATTGTAAGCATCTAGACATAATATAAGTTGTGTCTTTCTTCATTCCCTTTCAGAAATACAATGGTTTCAACTCTACCATAATATTTGTCCCTCTTTAATTAACATAAAAGGATAATTATGTAACTATTTATGTATGAAAACTCTCTAATTTTATATATTTGACACATATATTCTCCTATTGAACGTCAAGACCATAATTCTCAAATTATAGTCCATCATACCGATGGTCTTAAGGATCTTCTACTAGAGATTTCTTGATTTGATCATGAAAATAATAATTTGGAGACAATCTCAATGCTTTATATTGTAATATACTTGTAATTATAGCCATTAATTGTATGTAACTTCTATGGCTAAGATCATTTACATCCTTGCTATATTTTTCCTTTATGTAGCTGATATAAAAATCATAAAATAAAAAAAATAAATCCAATGTCTTTGTTGATCATTCAGATTTGGTTGTATGAATATATTTTTTAGCCCTAGATTATATATATTGAGCTTGAATGGTTTACCCAATAAATAATTTCTCCAAATCTGCAAGACATGCACTATACAACTAATTCCAAATCATGTGTTGCATAATTAACCTCATAAGGCTTTAGTTTCCTAGACTCATATGCTACTATTGAGCCTTCTTGCAACAATACTCCATTGCTTGACCATCCCCTAAATCATTTATAACCACAAGAAAATTACCATTATGAACTAGAACCTATAACATAGGTGCTGAAGTAAGCCTCTTTTAAGGTTCTTAAAGCCTTCTCCACACTTATCACTTCACATAATTTTTTAATTTTTATATTAAAAGGAGGTGATTAGGTTAGGTATATTTGAAATTTTAGTTAAAAATTTCTTGTAATAACCTACTAATCCCATAAAATTATGCATCTCATAAAAAATTTTGGGCACTGACCATTTTATGATGGCTCTGATCTTTGCATGATCTACTAATGTTCCTTTAGCTGAAATGATATGTCCTAAGTATTATACCTTTTTATAAAATAAGGAATACTTAGACAACTTTATGTATATATTATGTTTTTATAATCATTTCAAAATTAAACACAAGTGCTAAACATGTTCTTCCTTACTCTTGGAATAAATTAGAATATCATTTAAAAAGATGAATACAAATTAATTTAGGCGATCTCTAAACACACTATTAATGAGAATCATAAATGTTTCTAGTGGATTAAATATTATAAAAATAATAATTTTCAATTCATAGTGCCCGTACCTCATCTTGAAATTAGTTTTACAAATATTTTCCTCTTTGGTCACAAATTGATATTACCCCTTTCTAAGGTCAATCTTAGGAAATATTGTTGCACATCACATTTGATACAAAATATCATCAATATAGGGTAAAGGATATATTTTCTTCTTGGTTGATTTGTTTAACATCCTATATTATATTCATATAAGAAGAGTCTCACCCCATGATGAAACACTTTGTTGAATTAACCCTTTGTGTATCATCTCATGAAGTTGGTAGAGTGATGGAACTTCATCGGGTGGGAATGGATAGTTCATTGATGGCATTCCTTATTTATAGTTCTATGTATTTCAATGGTTTTCATATGGTATTTATTAATTTTGGTTACACCTATATAAATACTTAAAAATAACTAACTATCAAGAATAATATGACTCAATAAGAATGTGAAAATTAATGGAATTACAACAAGATAGAATTAGGCTTGTAGTGGATAATATGACATCATTTCCTTATAATATTTTATGGATGACATTTGATACAATTCAATTTTTCATATTAATATGGTGGCCCTAACATTTGATGGAGAAATATAATATTTTAATGTGTTTTCAAAAGCTCTGATTGTGTTATTAAAATTTGTGATTGAAGATGTGATATTTGTTTATCTAGTTTACACCCTACACCTATGCAACCATATATAGGGTCCTTAAGCCTAGAAACTTGATTCATAAACCATGATTGTGATTTCATCACCACTCTTCTCATCTAGAACATCCTAAAACACCAAAACAAATTATAAAATGCTCCTCTTAATTTCTTGACACACAAGTTATGTGGCGGAAACTCTAAAACCTAAGATTTTACACTTATTTCCAAACACCATAAAAAAACATGGTGAATGTATCCTACTTAACCATATTTTCACATCCTCTTATTTTTCTATCACATATTCTTCTTTTATGGTAAGCTCCTTTGTAACTACTATGATTGTGTGTGTACGCTACATACCCATAATTTTCAAATCATCTTATAGAGTATACATAACAAAATAGGAAAAATAGATTACTTGATAATTAATTAAGTTGATTCATTGTTACAATGCAAGTACCTATGAATCTATTTTGATTGTACATGTGGGATACAAACCTAAATTTTTTAAAGCATCTTCTAGAGTAGACATAACAATATAGGAAAAATACATTACCTGATAATTAATTTAGTTGATTCATTGTCAAAATAGAAGTGCCTATGATAAAAATTCAAGCCACCTGATTAACAAAACTTTGTAAATAAAAATTTGTCCTTCGAAGTTAACATATTTGTCAAAAATAAATCTAATAAAAGAACAAAAATAAAAGGAAGAGTGAAACACGAGTAAAATATTATTTATATATACATATCTAGTTAGCAATTGTGTTTGGCTCCTGATTGAATTTAAAGATTTATGTTTTGATGATGAACTCAATGATCTGATGATTCTTAGAAGGGTTTAATTTAGTCCTTGAATTTGTGTTTCCCACCTTGAAGGCTTGAAAATTTCCCTAAGGTAGAAATGAGTTGTTTGTGACGTTGTTGTAAATGTGTTACCTTTGGCTAAAGTAAAGACCATTTCTACAATTCCAAAAACAACATTCTAAGTAAAAAATTAGAGTAGGGGAAGGTGTATATAGATGAAGGGATAAATTTAGAAGGCATATAATTTAGAGTGGGCACGTATGTAAATATAGAAAAAGGATTCGGTCACATGTTAAGGAAGAGAAGTAAACATCATTCATGGTGACAGGAAGAGAATCCCCACATACAATAAAAGATCACTATAAAATAATATTTTGTGTATTATTACATTACAATGGGAGAAAATACATGGAGAACTCTATAATATGGAAATGTATCTATTCATAAACAACATGTGACTATAATATCTAGCATCACCAAATGATTAAATTGAAAACACCTTGAAAATAATTTGACCGTAATGATAATAAATACTATATATACATGGGTATTAAAGTGAACTCATCCACCATAAAATGTATCATTTGGTCTTCCTACAAATCATGACGCAACCTAAAATAATGTTCTCACATAAACTTACAAGTAGATGGAAAACTAAAGAGCAAGGATATTTGTTCCTATTGGTAGATTATTTTGTAAATAAGTAAAAAATAAGGATTTCTATTAAAATTACAAGAGACAAGAATTCTATCCTCTAATTTTGGGAGTGGATCCCTTTACTAAAATTAAAAAATAAATAAAACTAAATATTTATAGTTATGTTAATTTAATATAATTTTTTGGGGGTGTTTTAAAAATAGAAAAATAATGTATAGTTGAATAAATATTGAATGGGATAAATAGAAATAAAATAGAGAAAATAAGAACAAATAAATAATAAGCATATGCGATTAAATACATTCATATTTTAATCACTTATGTATGATAGAAGTATTGAAAAAAAGAACAATTTAACATTAAACATTTTGTTGTGAAGGAAATACAAATATTGAATAAAATTTAAACATGATAAAAGTAATCATTCACTAACAATAAAATAATCACAAAGCCTTGTTTAAACTTCTTATATCGATCTCTGAGAAAGAATAAAAAGTTTCATTATTTTTTCCTCTATTATATATTTTATTTCTTGTAAAAAAGTATTGTTTGCAATGAGAATATCTGAATATTTAGTGTGGAGGTGGATTAACTAACTCATAACTTACTATAACTAACTTTTTTAAAAAAGGTTTATATTCTCTCATTTAATTTTAAAAATTATTTCATAAAGTAAAAATACCTAGATTTCAAATTATAATAACTTTATGAAAAATTACAATGGAGAAATTGAAAAAAAAAGAGGGAAAGTATTGTAGGAGAGAAAAAACAAATAGAAGGTTTTTTTGAATGAATTATTTGTTGTCCTAAAGTGACCATTTTACCTTGCTCCTGAGTTTGCACTAATTTCAACATATATGATTTGAATTTCTAACATGCAACATCAATTCCTTGTTATTTTTGAGAGGTTGTATTTGAAAGAATAATTGTCTAAGAAAACATCATCTCATTCATTTATTCAATATTATTGAATAAGTTATAAAGATTTCTATTGAATTTGGTAAGGGCATTAAGGACATCACTCAATTTGTTTATGGGCTCTAGATTGAAATTATCCTCATCAAATAATTATTTATTAATCATCTTTTGTATATTTTCTTCATATCGGTAGCTAAAAATGGTTATGTATTTTCATTGTTAATTAGTTTTCAATGAATAAATAATATATCTAAACATATTTCATTTATGAGTTCGTCAAAAATTTTGCTATATTTATCAAATACTTTCAGGGCTTCTTCATAAACATTGATTTTCTATTGTATGCTCTGAACCATAAAAATGACATATTATCATCCACATTAGAATGGTAATATTTACTAAACATTTTTTCCTATTTTATGATGTTCCCATTAGAATGGGTTGTATTCTATAAATATTTGACTATATTATTCAACATTCTTATTTCTTTCAAAGCTGTTTTCATTTCTTTAGAGAGCTTGGTTTTATCTTCCTATAGCAGTCCATATCCTATTCATATTTCACCAAAGAATTTGAGATTTTGGTTTTATCTTCTTGTAGAATTCCATATCGTATTCATATTTCACCAAAGAATTTGAGACCATCAATGAAAAAATCATTAACCCAAGTTGGTTAGGTGCATCAATGTCTATGTGTGCTAGCCAAAAATTTAGACAACCATGCTCTTGCCCCAAAAAATCTATGGTCAACAGTACCAACCATCGATTACCCAAAACACCTAAAACAACAAAAATAGAAGCAATGTAATGATTTTGGGGTTTTGACATTTTGGGGGTCTTGAGTAGTTTGGTTACTCGAGGAACTCCTTCATGTTTATAAAAATTTAAAAAATATGGAAAAATTTAAAATTTGAATTAAAGACTTAAATAGACCATTAGGGTTTTCATGTTTTTTACATGTTTTGGGCCTTTTAAAAATTATGTACATTTTGAGAACATAAAGTAAAGTTCCCAAATTATCTAAAAATACTAAAGTTGTGTAAATAAAAGGAAACTTTAAAATTTTTCTAAGTATAAATAATGAAAAATTATTACTTCAACTTGATCTACAAAATGGTGTCAAAATGGGGTATATGATCTGTAAAGGTGAATAGAGAAATTCATAATTTTTTGGTTTCACACACAAGTACTTTATCCACTAGTTAATCTAGTCAAATAATTATCTCACATACTGTTGACAATAATACTAAGCAAAGATGAAAAGAAAACATAAGAGAAAACATGAAACAAGAAAAAGGACTTAAAAATACACAATAGAAAAGGAAACACAAGAACAAACATGAAACATGAAAAATGAAAAAAAAAGACACCAAAGAGAATTAAACACTTGACCAAAATTCAAATTCACCTATGTACATGTAGGGGACAACCTGATTTAACTTAAAATAGTATTTCAAGTATTTCGTGGAAGAAAATGGATTATGTTTACTGCCTTGATAAGCCAATTAATATTTTTTATCTCTATAGAATTATTGTATCTTAAAAGGGCCTATCCAAAAAGAATCAAATTTATTATGGATTCCTTTTGGTCGCCTTATTTTGTTCCAAAGTAGAACAAGATCAACAATATGAAAATGTCTACATCTGACCTTCTTATCAAATATTTTTTCACTTTTCTTTGGTGTTTAAAAATGGTTTCAATGACTCACTATCTCTTCTTACAGCTTGTTCAAATACATGATTCTTTTATCCAAAGAGTTTCTAAAGTTTTCATCTTATATTATTTTAGCTAATTAAAGTGTTTTTGATTCTAATAAGATAGGCATTGAAACATTTTTACCATATAATAACTGGTAAGGAGATATCCTAATAGTTATTTTTAATGTGATATAATCAACCCATAATGCATCATACAAATTTTTATGCCAGTTTCCTTGATTCTCATAAAATAAATTTTGGATGATAGTGAAAATGTTTTTCTTGCTTGATTCTATTTGATTTTTATGTAGTGGATAATAGTCTCAATAATGAGATAAAGGTAATAGAAAACATTTTTGTTTTCTATTTTTGAGCTATATATTTTTATTACATACCAATCGACCACCTTTATGTAACCATCTATGTATTTTTTTAGTGTTACAATTTATAGATATATCAATGAGTTATAACCACCTTTTTGTTGTAACAATCTATGTAAATTTATTATATACCGATCAAACACCTTTTTATTGTAAAAGTAATGTCATGGATAGACTAATGGAAGTGATGTTGGTAGTGTGATATGGCTTCAATGTGTAGGAATGACTAGTCCATTGATGGAATTTCTTATATTTAGTTCTCTATATTTATATTTATTTCATATAGGATTTATTAATTTTGGTTACCTATGAAGAACAAATTGTAAAATTTTAAGGTTACATTTGTATAAATCTATATAATGAACTATTTGCCACTTCTGGCATTCTTTTGTCTAACCAGAGAATTGAGATTATATTCCTCCAACTCCCATTTTCTACTTTCCCTTTTTGTTTCCTTTTTTTTACCAACATTCCATAGTTTTATATTATCTATCCATTTTTTTTTTTGGCCAATATTCCACACCTATCCTCATGTGGATAAGGAGAACTAAAAAAATAAAATAAAAAATTACTAATGAGATGTGGGTAAATTGGTTAACTAGCTTGGTTGCGTCTAGCCCTAGATAGGTTTAAATCTTGCTTAACATGTCAATATGCCAATTGTGGATTTTGGTGATGTTAGAAATTTTAGTGATGTTGGTGATTTATAAGTAGGATCTGGGCCTCTTTTTTGTATCCCAAACTAGTTTGTATCTCCAATCAATGTTACCCCTCTCATATTCATAGTCCCAGATTTTGTAAAAGCATTTATGCATAACTAAAAATTAAAATAAAAAATATATGAAGTACATGATGAAATCATTCATACCTCTTTTATTTCTTGGCATGGCATTTTTCACACACCCTATACTTTATTCATCTATATTAAGATAATATAGAAATCAATAATTTGTAAAAAAAAAAAAAAAAAAACACACTACCTATTCATGCCCATAAAGTGATGATTTATTTAGTTTTTATGGTCACATCCCTATGGATTCATAGAATATATTCTTATGTTGAATTGAAAATTTCCACTAGAGATTTTAATTAGATATTAATATTTGTGGATTTTTTTAATGAGAGATTTGATGCTTTCAGAGTCCATAAAAATTAGATTGTAGGCTTTTGAAAATACCATGTATAAATTTGTATCCCAATATTTCAAATCAAAGTCCATGATGAATCGTCAAGGAAAAGAAATGAGTTATTTAATATTTTTAATTTTTATCTATAATCATTATCCAAATGACATATCTATAATAACACATACAATATTATTATTATTATTATTATTATTATTATTATTATTATTATTATTATTATTATTATTATTATTATTATTATTATTAT
The DNA here is from genome assembly GCA_037957365.1 of Torreya grandis. NCBI lineage: Eukaryota > Viridiplantae > Streptophyta > Pinopsida > Cupressales > Taxaceae > Torreya > Torreya grandis. Next base: position 1,391,282 of record JARHVA010003366.1, read on the forward strand.
TGTTATTATTATTATTATTTTAATATATTAAATATAATTATATAAAATATTTTTTTATTATAAATTTTAAATAAAATATTAATATTTAAATATATATTTATAATTATAATAAAATGATATATATTCTCCTATTGAACCTTAGGAACCCACAATCCTCAAAATGTAATCTTTTATACTTATGGTCTTGAGGATTTAATGCTAGAGATTTTGTGACTTGATCATAAAATTCATCACCTGGAGATATTCTCAAAACTTGATATTGGAAGGTACTTCTGATTGTAGCCATTGTTGGTATGTACCTTCTATGGCTAAGAGCGTCTACAACCTTATTATATTTTTCTATTATGGAGCTGATATCAAAATCATGATCAAATAAAAACTTAGTCCAATGTATTTATTGAGTGATTAAAATTGGTTGTGTGAAGATATTCTTGATCCATATATTATCTATCTTAAGCTCAAATGGTTTACCCAATAAATAATTGTTCCAAATTTTTAAGGTATGCACTATTGTGTCAATTCTAAATCATGTGGTGCATAATTAGCCTCATAAAATTTTTGTTTACTACATTCATATGCTACTACTGAGCCTTCTTGTAACAATACTCCAACACTTGAACAAGCATTTATTACCACAAAAAATGACCATTATGATCTATAACCTACAACACAGGTGCTGAAGTAATTCTCTTTTCAAGATCTTAAAGCCTTCTTCACACTTTTCACTCCACACAAATTATTATGTTTTCCATTATAAAATGGTGATTGGGTTAGGTATATTTGAAAATTTGTGTACACATTATTTTAATACCCTATTAATCCCATAAAATTGTGCATCCTATAAACATTTTAGGGTACTAGCCATTCTATGATGGCTCTGATCTTTACATGATCCACTAATGTTCCTTTGACTAAAATGGTATGTACTAAGCATTACCCCTTTTTCTAAAATAAGGCACACTTAGAAAACTTTCAATAGACATTATGTTTATATAAAAATTTAAAAATTAGACAAAAGTGCTAAACATGTTCTTACTCACTCTTGGAATAAATTATAATATCATATAAGAAGATGAACATAAACTAATCTAGGTGATATCTAAACACATTGTTCATGAGACTCATAAATGTTACTATTTCATTCATTAGCCCAAAGGAATAACTATAAATTGATAGTGCCCATACCTCATCCTGATAGTAGTTTTAAGAATATCTTCCTCTTTGATCATAAATTGATGTTACCCTAATCTAAGGTCAATCTTAGGAAATATTTTTGCGCAACACATTTGATCAAAAAGATAAAAAAATATAGGTTAAAGGATATATGTTCTTCATGATTTATTTGTTCAGCATCTTATAGTCTATACATAAGTGAAGAGTCTTACCCCACGATGAAACACTTAGTTGAATTAAGCATTTGGATATCATCTCATGAAGTTGGTGGATCGATGTAGCTTCAATGGGTGGGAATGGCTAGTTCATTGATGGCATTCCTTATTTCTAGTTCTATAAATTTTCATTGCATTCATATGATATTTATTAATTTTGGTTAACCTATATAAATCCATATAACTAACTAACAACGAATAATAATTTAACTTTATGAGAATATGAATTTTAATGCTATTATATCAAGACCAAATTAAGCCTAATCATTATAATATTTTGGGAATGTCACTTTTTGTAGTTCATGTTTCTATCATAATATGTTGGGGCCACCATTTGATGGAGAGATATAGGTTTGTTATGTGTTTTCACAATCTCTAAGTGTGTTAATATGATTTGTGATCGAAGATATGATATTTATTTTTTTGGTTTACACTCTACCCTTGTGTAACCATAGATAGGATCCTTAAGACTGACACTTGATTCATAAACCATGATTGTGATTGCATCTCCACTCTTGTCATCTGAAACATCTTGAAACACCAAAATAAATTATAAAATTCTTGTCTTAATTTCTTAAGACACAAGTTATGTGGTGGAGACTCCAAAACCCAAGATTTTATACTTGTTTCTCAAACATCATTTAAAAACAAGGTGAACTTATCCCACATAACCATATTTTCACATTGTCTTATTTTACTATCACATCTTATTCTGTTATGGTCAACTCCTTTGAATCTTCTATTATTGTGCATGTAGGATACATACCCATAATTTTACAAGCATATTGTGGATTATAAATAATAAAATAATAAAAATATATTATTTAATAATTAATTCAGTTGATTCATTGTTAGGATACAAGTGCCTATGACTCTACTATTATTTTGCATGTGGGATACTAACTTATATTTTTCAAAGCATCTTTTTAAGTACACATAATAACACCAAAAAATTGATTAACTGATAAATAATTTAGTTGATTCATTGATAGAATCCAAGTGCTTAAGAAAATAGTTCAAGCCACTTGATTACCAAAACATGGTAAATGAAAAATTATCTTTTAAAGGTAACATATTTATCAAACATAAATATGATTAGAGAAAAGAAAGAAAAAGATCTAGTGAAACAAGAATAAAATATTCCTTATATATACATATCTAGATAGTAGTTATGTTTGGATCTTGATCAAATTTAAACATTTTTATTTTGATGATGAACTCAATCATCTGATGATTTTTGAAAGGGTTTGATTTAGCCCTTGTATTTGTGCTTCCCAACTTGAATGCCTGAAAATTTCCCTTAAGTGGAAATGAATCATCTATGATATTTTTGTAAATGTGTTACCTTTGGCTAAAATAAATACTCTTTATATAATTACAAAAACACCATTCTAAGTAAAACATTAAAGTAAGGGAAGGTGTATATAGATGAAGGGGAAATTTACAAGGCAAAAAAATTGGAGTGGGTATGTATGTAAAGATGGCATAATGATTAGGTCATGTGTTTAATAACTAAGGAGGATAAATAAACATCATGCATGGTGACAAGAAGATAACCCCCACATGAAATAAATGATCACTATAAAATAAGATTTTGTGCATTATTACATGACAATGGGAGAAAATTCAAGGAGAAATCTATAATATGGAAATGTATATATTCATAATCCACATGTCACTATAATATATAGCATCACCAAATGATTAAATTGAAGACATATTAGAAATTAATTTGAATGTAATGGTAATAAATACTAGATATATATGTGTGTCGAAGTGAACTCATCCACTTGAATGTATACCCTTTTGTCTTCCTATAAATCATGACCTAACCTAAAATAACAATCTCACATAAACTTACAAGTAGATGAAAAACTAAAGAGTAGATCTCTTTGTTCCTATTGGTATAATATTTTGTAAATAAGTAAAAAATTAGGATTCATGTCAAAATTACAAGAGACAAGAAGTCCCTCTTCTATTTGTAGGAGAGGATCCTTTTATTAAAAACTGGAAAATACATAAAATTGGATATTTATAGTTGTGTTCATTTAATATTATTTTTTGGGGGTGTTTTAAAAACAAAAATATAATATATAGTTGAATAAAGAATTAATGGGAAAAAGATAAATAAAATATAAAAAGTAACAAAAATTAAATAATAAGCATAGGTAATTAAATAAATTCATATTTTAATCACTTATGTATGATAGAAGTAGTGAAAAAAATGAACAATTTATGATTGAACATTTTGTCGTGAAGGAAATACGAAGATTGAATAAAATTTAAATATGAGAAAAATAATCATCCAATAATAAGATAAAATATCAAAGTATTTTTGAAACTTCTTGTATCAATCTTTGAAAAAGAATACAAAGTTTCATTCTTCTTCTCTCTATTACAAATATTTTCTTTCTTGTCAAAACGACTTGTTATGATGAGATTCTCTAAACATTTAGCATGGAGGGTTATTATCTACCTCATAACTTCCTATAAATACATTTTCTTAAAAAGATTTATATTTTCTCATTTAATTTTTAAAATTATTTCATAAAATGAAAATATCAAGATCTCAAATTATAATAACTTTACAAAAAAAATAGAATGGAGAAATAGAAAAAATAAGAGGGAGAGTATTGAAGGATAGAGAGAAGAAGTAAAAGGTTTTTTGAATGAGTTTTCAGTTATCCTAAAGTGGCCTTTTTCCATTTTTCCTTAGTTTGCACAAATTTCAACCTAGATATGCTCTAAATTTTTGAACTATCGCATCAATTCCTTGTCGTTTTTGAAAGGTTGTATTTGATAGCCTAGTTATGAAAGAAAACATCATCTCATTAATTAATTCATTATTCTTAAATAAGTTATCAAGATTCTTGTTTCATTTGATAAGGGCATTAAAGACATCAATCAATTTGTTTATGGGCTCTAGATTTAAGTTATCCTCATCAAATATTATTTCTTAATCATATTTTGGTCTTTATTTTTCATTTTAGTGGATAAAAATGTTTAATTATTTTAATTTTCCATTAGTTTAGAATGAATATCCATATATCTACACGTATTATATTTATGAGTTTGTCCCAAATTTCTCTATATTTTCCCAAGTATTTATAGGCTTCTTCATGAACATTGATTTTCCATTGTATGCTCTAAACCATACAAATGACATATTGTCATCCACATTAATAAAGGTTTGTTCTAATATGAGGATGTTCCCATTAAAATTATCCATATTCTCTAAATATATGACTATATCATTCAAAATTCATATTTCTTTCAAAGTTGTTTTCATTTCTTTAGAGAGCTTCATTTTATCTTCTTGTAGAAGTCCATATCATATTCATATTTCCCCAAATAATTTGAGACCATCAATGATAAATTTATTAACCCATGTTAGTTATGTAAAAATTAATGTCTGTGTCCACTACCTAAAACTTTAAAGATAACCATATTCTTTCCCAAAAAAATCTAGGGTCAAGAATACCAACCATCAGTTCCCTAAAATGCTAAAAACAACAAAAAAATAAAAACAATGCAATGACTTCAGGGTTTTTGACATTTTAGGGGGTATTGAATACATGAAGAAATCCTCTATGTTATTGAAAATTTTAAAACTATGGAAAAAATTAAAATTTGAATAAAAATACTTAAATAGACCATCGGGGTTTTCATTATTTTTGAACATTTCAGACCTTTCAAAAAATTTAGACATTTTGAGAACCTACAAGAAAGTTTCCAAAGTATCTAAAAGTCCCAAAGTTGTGTAAATAAAGTTAAAATTTTAAATATGTCTAAGTATAAAAAATGAAAATTTATATCTTCAATGTGGTCTACACAATGGTGTCAAAATTGGGGACTTGATCTATAAGGGTAAATAAAGAACTTCATAATATTTGGTTTAAAAAAAAAGTACTTTATCCACTAAGTAGTGAAGTCAAACAATTATCTCAAATGCTATTAACAATAATATTAAATAAAGACCAAAATAAAATGCAAGAGAAAACATGAAACATGAAAAATGACATAACAAGACACAACGGGAAAGGAAACACGAGAGGAAACATGAAACTTGAAAAATGAAAAAAAAGGATGCCATAGTGAAGGAAAAACATGAACAAAATTCCAATTCATAAATGTACATATAAGGGATAACCTATTTTAACTTAAAATAGGGTTTTGACTATTCTTTGTTGTAAAAAAATGGAATATATGTATTGTTTTCATAAGACAAGCAATATGTGTTATCTTTGTACAAGTGTTGGATCTTGAAAGGATGTATCCAAAAAGAATAAATATTATTATGGATTCCTTTTGGTCCAATTATTTTATTCCAAAGTATAACAAGTTCACTAATATGAAAATGCCTATGTCTAGCCTCATTGTCAAATAGTTTTTTCACTTTTCTTTGGTGTTCAAAAATATTATCAGTGACTTACTATCTATTATTCCAACTTGTTCAAATGCATGATTCTTTTATCCAAAGAGTTTCTAATTTTTCATCTAATATTATTTTATCTAACTAGAGTGTTGGTGATTCCACTAAAATAGGCATTGGAACATTTTTACCATACAAAAATTGGTAAGGAGACATCCCAGTAGTTATTTTTAGTGTGATATAATCAACCCACAATGCATCATACAAATTCTTATGCCAATTTTGTTGATTCTCATAAAATAAATTTTGGATAATAGTGACAATGCTTTTGTTTCTTGATTCTCTTTGATATTTATCTGGAAGATAATAGTTTGAATAATGAGATAGAGGTGATAGAAAACATTTTTATTTTGTAGTTTTGAGCTATATATTTTTATTACATATTGATTGACCACATTGTTATAACCAACTATGTATTTTTTTAGTGTTGGAGTTAATAGATATATTGATTAGTTCTAACCACATTTTTGTTGTAACCATCTATGTATTTTTATTATATACCGATCGACCACCTTTTAATTGTAAAAATAATGTCATGGATACACTGATGGCAATGACATTGGTGGCATGATGTGGCTTCAATATGTGGGATTGATTGGTCAATCGCTGGCATTAATTATATTTATTTTTCTATATCTATATTAATTTCATATGACAATTTTTAATTTTGGTTACCTATAAAGACCAATTTGTAAACTTTTAAGGTTACATCCATATAAATATATATAAGGAACTGCCTACCACTTCTAGCATTCTTTTATTTGACCAGAGTATTGAGATTATATTCCTCTAACTCCCATTTTACACTTTCCCTTTTTAGTTCCTTGATTCTACCAACATTACACATTTTTATAATATTTTGCCATTTTGTATTTTGCTTTGGTCAACATTCCACACATATCCATATGTGGATAAGTTGAACCAAAAAATTGAAATAAAAAAATACCAATGAGATGTGGGTATATTGGTTAAGTGTCTTCATTGTTTCCAGCCCCACCTAGGTTTAAATATCACTTAACATGTTATGCGAAATGTGGTTGTTGTGACGTTGGTGACATTGGAAATGGTAGTGATGTTGGTGATGACAGTGATCTATATAGTAAAATACTAAATTAGGCCTATTAGTTTCATTTATCTCATCCATATTGCATAAAATATCATGTAATGTTTCACCAAATTTAAGAGTATATTTTATACTTTACCCATAATCTTCTATTTGTTCCACCATGAGTGCAAATGCTCTAGCATCAGAATTGCAAATGAATTGGGCTAGAATAATAAAAAACTAATTTACGGTCATAGGTCCTCTATAAACCATGCATCCTTATCTATATCTTGAAGCATAAAATTTACTATGTTCATTACATCATATGACCTATAATAATAGTCCCATATTGATTCTCAAGACTTTTGATGACTTTATTTAAAATATATCAATGTCTGTCTTATACATTTATTCATTTTGAATTCTCCTATAATTAGGTTTTTGACATATTTAAAGCTCAATTTGGAAAAATATCTTTTATATATGTACTCTATATATATATTTTTAAGGCTCATATGAGATCGCACTTCTTTTCATCATCTATAGTTACATATTAAATATGTTATTTCATTTTGCAGGTTAACAAATGATGCTCAGGTTCAATAGACTCATCATATAATGTCAAAGTGATAAAACATCATACATTAAGATCGATTCTTCTAGTGCACACACTTGAAACCAATGGCTATTGTGTAGTATTCTTTGCCAATGTCTTAAGATTTACTACAACTTGAAATCTAGACTCAATTTATTTCTTACTATCGAACACTTTCTTGGTGTATTTACTTTATTTTCCAAATTTATCTATAAGAGAGTGAAACTATGTATTATATTATTCAAATTATGCACCTTTTTTCTTCTTTATTACCATAAATTAGACAAAGGGGATTTTTACCCTTGAAATTAGTTATCAATGTATGTGAATTCTTCTTCATTTGAAATTGAACCTACTTTAATAGTTAGACTTAACATAACTTATTTTAAATATCATTCATATTATTATCTAAAAAATATCCTCCCTTGTAACTATGATCTAAAACCTCCCTCCAATTGATCTAATCACTCATTATCTCTCTTTTCATTTTCATCCATCTCTTTTTCATGTATTTTCCAATCTTTATCTATCTCTACACCTTAATCTATGCCTTCTCTTCTTTCGAGGCCTCTCATTTCATCATCCTCATCTTATTCATATTATCTATCTCTTACTTGAGCTCTCATTCATCCTTTATGTTCCAAACTCTCTACTCTACTCCTAATCATAACTACATCAGGATTATTCTATTTATTCAATCTTATCTATTTTAGTAGGTCTCACTCTAGTCCCACAATTTGATTTTCTTTCTGCTTAATTTGTGCCCATATTTTCAATTTAAGTTCAAGTTTCCATTTTTATTTCTTAATCATTCAGTCATTTATAGCACATGTTCCCCTAATTATTGAAGCATCTATTCCATTTTAGATCGAATATGCACCAAAATATTTTCCATGACCAATATTTTTAACATTATAGGTGGTCATTGTAGAATTTTTCCCTGGATGACTTTTATAAATAAATCAAGTGCAACTTAAAATATGATATACCATTACATGATAAACATACATTTATATACATCAATGGTAATATTTATCCAATGATATATTGCACATGTCCCATCAATGTCCAAATTTTGTAGTTGATCTATATTTTCCTCATTTTGAATAAATTGCTCTATTTTTCTTAGCTTGATGCAATAGTAATAAACTTTTTACAACCATGTAGATAACAACCCAATAAATTTATACCAAAATATTTCATATATCTCACCATGTATATTCCCATTTATGACTTCTCTTCTAGATATTCATCTCATATTTGCCTCCTCTTCTTCAAAATTGTGAATTCTTTAATTTGATTTCATCTGAACATGCTAATTGGGATTGTTTGTGTGAGTTACAATACAAAATAAAATAAGGAAGCTATGAAATAAAATTAAAGTTAAGATAAGAGTAAAATTTTAAGGGAATGAACATGATTCATAGTCATATTTTACCCAAAAAATGTAGTATTTTAATTGATTAATAGATTATAGAAAATAATGTGTAATTATGCAAGGAACATGTTTAGACATTAAAAAAAATCATTATCAAATCTATATATTGATCTCTATATTTCATAACTCTTTTTAAATACATTCAAGATATATATATATATATATATATATATATATATATATATATATATATAATAAACCAGGGGTAAAAACTTTATTCAAAATCAAGAAAAATCATTACACAGACAATACCGGCCGAACCGACCACCACAAAACATCCGGACACCAAAACCCGATCAACCCTCCCTGTCCTCTGACAGTGTCCTCTCCAAATTAATTCTGATATCCCTCAGCAGCTGAACCTCTTCAGCCACATGCCTCCCTTCCGTACCATTGGAAGCCCATCTGGCCAAACAGTCCATCACCTTATTCCATTCTCTCAGAACATGAGCAAAAATCACCGAATCCATAAGCCGACTGATCTATAAAATCTGCTGAACAACCAAGGATAACTGCCAGTTCACATCACTAATTTGCCGATCATTGATCATATTGATCAAGATTAGCGAATCCGCTTTGCATATCACTTTCCACCAGCCAATCTCATAAGCACATCGCAATGCGTACAAAATGGCAAGCCCTTCCATCTGGTTGACCATCTGGTCTCCCCTATGTTCTAAAAAAATGAAAATCACTGCTCCCGAAGCATCATGGGAAATCTTGCAAATACTAGACGGACCAAGATTACCTCTTGATGATCCGTCCATGTTGATTTTTAAAAAACCAGCTGGGGGAGGCATCCACTTACCAGTTTGCTAAATATTCTGCTGCACTCCCGTGCCCCTCCTCACACATGCAGAGCTTGGCATGCTAATTCCCAGTCTATCCAACACCCCTGTATTGCCTCTATTCAAAGGTAGTGCAACCTCACTTTTTACCTCCACTGACTCCTAAATCATTCTACAGATTCTGTGCCAAACCTGAGCCGCTTCCAGGCTTTCTTCATTAAAAAACCTCCTGTTGCGCTCCAGCCAGACCTACCACAGCAAGAAGATCGGTCCCACATGCCAGACATCCTACAGGAAGTGCACAGCAGTGGCCGAATGATTTAGTTGCTGCCAAAAATCATCCAAGGAAAAAGTGCTGGCTCCTCTGCATCTCCACGCCCCCGACCAGGCATTCCAAAGATGCCCTGTGAACTGACATTTAAAAAAAATGTGTGATGAATTCTCCTCCTCCTCACCACACAGAATGCAGTGGGATGGTCCAACAAAGCCATGTTTATGCAAGTTATCCCACGTCAGGTAGCGATTCTAGGCTAAAGTCCAAGCAAAACAATTGCATTTTGGCCATGAGAACTTGTTCTAGGTCCTCTTCCACCAAGTAACCTCCCTTCCCCAAATTTTTATGCCACTAGCTCCTAGTACCCAGCAGAAATAGTATATTTCCATTTGGGGTGTGGGAACCAGGCGAGCTCATCATCCCCACCCAAGGCGCAACAATTATGCCTAGCTAAAATCCCCTTCAACTCCATGCACTCCCTCTCCATATCTCTAACAGGCCAAACCTTCAGACTCTTCCATCTAGCTTCCGTTAGCTGATCCTGCCTATAATTTTTTTTGAAATCACTCACCTTATGCTAGCCGACTTCACAAAACCTCTGTGAGAGAGCTTGAAGATGTGGGTACTGAAGCGTGATGGGAGGGAAACCATCCCACGAGTCATGCCAGAACTGTGCTTCCACCCTGCCTTTACAAATCCAAAAAAGACCTCTTTTTATCAAAGCAGCCCCCTTCTTTAGCATGTCGCAAATCACCAAACCACTCCCCATCAAACAATGCCGAGGTATGTCCTTGTGGGGGGTCCCAGAAAGGTACTTGTGTGCCAAAACTTTTGCCCATATCCACTCCTGCTCAATATACCATCTCCAGTACAGCTTGGCATCGAGGGTCATACTCGCCATCATGGATTGTCTAAGACCCAATCCACCCAACCTCTTCGGGTTGCAGACAACATCCCACCGGATAAGACTCCATTTGGTCGAGGACAAGTTCCCCGCCCACAAAAACTACCGAGCAAGAGAGTCCAGATCCTGCACAAGACTAGCGGGTGCCACCTGGAGCATGCACCTGTAGAGGGGGAGAGCCTAGACCACCGACTAAATCAATTGGACCTGACCCGTGAAAGATAGCCATCTGTGTGTCCAGTGATTCACCTTGGCACAAAATTTATTTAGGATAACCTGCCAGGACTCCCTCGATTGCCACCCTATGGAAACAGGTATCCCTAGATACATAACCGAAAGACTACCAATCTAAAATCGAAGAATCTCAGCCACTCTCCTTTGAATAGCCAAAGGAGTATTGAAGAAGAATATGGATGATTTCTCCTCATTAATAACCTACCTCGAGGCCTCGAGATATGCATCCAGGCATCCACGAATATTGCTCGCCTCTCTGATGGTGGCCGCTCCCATCATGGCCACGTCATCCACAAACTAGAGGTGTGACAAAACTGGGAGATCGCCGCCCCATCTCCATCCAAGAACCTCCCCCTCCCTCATGTGCTCTCTGATTCTCCTGCCTAATCCCTCCACCAGAAGAAGGAACAAATAGGGGGATAAAGGGTCTCCCTGTCGTAGGCCCCTAGTAGCCCCAAACAACCTTGTGTGTTCTCCCTTAACCAAGACCAAGAACGAGGTCGAGGAAACACAACTTATGACCCACTCAATCCACTCCCTCTCAAACCTGAAAGCCTGCAACACTCTCTGAAGAAAGGACCACCGCACCCTATCATACGCCTTTGACATGTCAATTTTAATAAACATAGCCTTCTCCTTAGCCTTGGAAATTGAATGGATAGCCTTCGTAGCCAGGACAATACCATCCAAAATCTTCCTACCCTCCATAAAGCCACTCTGCTCCTCCGCAACCAGCTTCTTCAGGCACTTCTTTAGTCTCTCAGCAATCAACTTCGTCAGAATTTTGTAAATTACGTTGCAGAGGGAGATGGGGCGGAATTGGCTGAGACGGTTCGCTCCCTCCTCCTTTAGAATGAGGGCTAGGAAAGTAGAGTTCAAAGCCTACAACATCTGCTTATTAGCTTGTGACTCCTGAACCAAAGCTAATAAATCCTTCTTTATGATATCCTAGAATTCCTGGTAAAAATCAATCGAAAAACCATCCGGTCCAGGGGCCTTACCTTTCTTCATCATGAAGACAACCCTCTTCAGCTCCTCCACCAAAATTGGGCGATTCAATTTTTCCTTCATGTCTTGAGACACTATCGAAGGAATACATGAGAGTATCAAGTCCTCCTTGGCTGCGTCCCTCTGCCCTTCCTCCTGAAAAAGGCTGCTAAAATATTGTTCGGCCTCATTGCAGATATCTCTAGTAGAAGAGACCACCTCCCCCTATCAGTTACCAGAGAAGTAAGCACATTACCATGATGCCTGGCTTTGACCAAATTGAAGAAGAAGGCTGTATTCCTGGCACCCTCTTGCAGCCAATCAATCCTTGCCTTTTGTTTCCAAAAAATCTCCTCTCTCAGTTCCCATTCCTTGAGGGTCCTGACCACCTCCCCTTCTTTCCTCAATAAAGCCTCAGTCAGGTCCTCTTCTCTAATCAGTCTCGTGACACCATTTAGCTCTTCCTACGCCCTCTTTTTTTCCTGAAAGATGTTCCCAAAGCTCTGCGTATTCCATCTCTACAACTTATATTTGACGAATTGGAGGAGCTTAGAAAATACATACATCACTGTCCCAAACAGTGGGTGGCCCGCTCTCCACCATTCAGAGATACGGCCATACAAATCCTAGTCCCGCAGCCACATAATCTGAAATTTGAAGGGTGGCTTCTGTTGTTTGACCACCTAAGAGATGCTGAGCCTGATTGGCCAATGGTCTGACCCTCGCCAATCTAAAATCTCAAAACTGAGCGTCCACTTACCCCCCACCCAAAAATAGGATGCCATAAATCTATCAAGCCGCTCTGTTATAAAAGTGTTATCCAGCCTCCTGTTATTCCATGTGAAGCACCCATTGCTTGGTTTAATGTCTACCAGATTAAGTTCTGTCATATTTTCATTAAGAATAGAAGAAGACGGTTCTAATTTGATACTTCCACCCTTTTTTTCTGAAAGATCCATAATTGCATTGAAATCCCCTGTTAGGATCCATGGAAAATAAGGGAACTCCTTACGGACCAGCTGAATGCTATTCCACACAGTGATCTTACCTTGCAAATCCATGGGGGCATAGACGTTTGACAACAGCACATACTCCCCTGAATCCGTGCACAAGGCTACCATAGATAGTAGTGATCTGAAGGCCATCCAAACCACCGGTGTAACCTTCCTCAAATCTAAAAAACATGCCAAGCCACTTGCAGCCCCATTAGCCCCAATGCATTGGCAGGACCCCTGCCCCCATATCCTTGGGGCTATATCCATCATATACTCAATAGACACTTTGGTCTCTTGCACGAAGAGAATGTCTGGATGTTGACTTCTAACTAACTCCCAAATAGCTTTTTGTTGAGGGCCACTATTCAAGCCCCTAACATTCCATGATAGCGTAATCATTTCGAAGGTGGCTGAAAGTGTGCATTTGAGGTCTTCACTGACCCTGATTCAACCAAATTCTCCCCAATCATCTTAATTCGCTCAATTTCCTTCTTTCTACCCACTTTCCCACTTTTTTTTGAACCTCCTTTTCTGCTGTCCTTTTTCTGAATCCCCAAGCTAGGAGGAGTTTTCCTACGCTTTTCCTCCTCCTCCATCCCTGATTGTGACACCTTATCTCTGTCTGCCCCTGCTTGATAT